>CM060922.1:254644834-255032334 GCA_030737875.1 Allium sativum
CTGGTTCACCATACTGACCCGGTGTTTTGTAAATGCTCGGGTTAGCCCGAGGTGTACAGGTTCAGGTTATCGAATGACGTGAAGAGACGAGCTGGAAGAGTCCAGACGTGTGATATTATATAACTACTATTCCGCTGTGTGTTGTATCTGAGGAAATGTTATTATAACTGTCCAGATGTGTGCTGTACTCTGATGATTGTAAGTATTTTAAAGCTCTCAGTAAAGATTTATTTCTATATTATATTTTGTTTCGCTGCGATGTGAGATTCTGATTCTGTGTTGTGTTGGTTCTTCTTCTTCTTCTTCTATTCTGATATTTCTTTCTTTCTTATCTCACCCTCTAAATCCATCCCAATAACGTTCCAGTATTTTTGGTGCTTGAAAGATCGGCATGAGTTACAGTAACGGTATTTATGTCGATTTTCGGGGCCGAAAACCCCTTGGTCGTTACACCAGGACAACGTGATTGGACGAATGTCTGATAGAGTATATCTAATAGATCATGTAAGTTGATCTCTTCAAACGTACTTACGTTGGTGGCGGAGGAATTCGTTTCTCTTAGCTTTATACCCATGGTATTTTTGGGGAAATCAAATTTGTGATTTGGCAGGTATGACGATGTGGCATTCAAAGTAAATGAAGGAGTAATTTGTCAAAAGATACATTACGACCTCATTCCTCACAACCGGGAATTGACAAAAATCGGGCAGGTAACATGGCTATGTGGGTCGCACCCATTAGGGTGTATTGTCACCATCTAGAGAATATTCATATTTGTTACTTCTTTTCGCTTCTGTATCTCCCGGGAACGGTTATGTTGCTAGCAACCGTAGGTGACAATATATTCAATACACTCAAGAGAAATGAGTGGTAAGTCATGTGTGGGCCGGGTTGCAAGATGTTCTTGTTGAACCCAGTGTATTCATCTCTAGAGATACACTATCGGAAGGTGGTCTCATACCTTGTCATAATTGGAAATCCAATCTCCAATAAGCGCTCGCGGTTTTGATTGTATACTATTTATGTAGAGCGTGAGATGCAAGCGTTCTGCTAGATTCTATTTATTTGTATTTAGACACTATTATAATATTAGAATAAATTATGATTTCAAAAATGGTTTGGGTTATCATAAGGTAAAAATCGTCTGTGTTTATATGTGGATTGGTCTTACGATTATCCTTTTCTTTTGAAAGATTTTTAACTTTGAAATCAACATGGATGATACCAATAATTTAGTATGTTTTCTCACGCTGGTTCACCAGACTGACTTGTGGAGTTTGAAATTGCATTTCCTCTTTCGTTTGTACTTTATTTAAGCTTCTCCTTCTTTTGTACATGTCTTCCATCATTTCATCCTCCGTTGCACTCGGCCTTTAGGTATTCCCACCCTTGTTCCATCATTTCTTTGCTTATTTCATCCTAAATAATGTTATAATGGTGATGTAATGACCTTATGAAAGATGAAAGGAGAAACTAGAAAATGAGTAAGGAGAAGACGTGAAAAAAAGACATAGATTTTAAGAAGAGAAAGAAGAAGATGATGAAGGAATGAAATGGAAGAGCCTTAGATGCTTACTTATGCATTAAGAATTTAGTGGAAAACATACAAAACTCCTCTTCCTTCCATGAATGGATACACACATCATATCCTTATACAACCAAGCATTCCATGATTCCCCCCACCTTTCATGGTATGAATGTGTCCTTTCTAAGTCTTCTTTAAAGCCATTTCTTACTTATATCGATTTATACTTACTTTATCTAATCTAATCATTAGTTTAATTAACATTTTGATTATCAAAAAGAGATAATTTATTTATTACTAATTCGTTTATACGATAACACACTAGTTGCAACGAGTTCGAATAACTTTTTGTGATCAAAAATTTAATTATCGGCAAAACAAATTCCAATCAAAATATCAATATTTCTTAAAATTATTTATTTATTTAAACTAATTTCAAAAATAAGTTTTCTATCATTAGTTATTAATTTAAAAACCATTTAACAAGGTTATAAAATCATATTTAATCATATTATATCCTAGATAAAAATATTTTAAAGATTCAGATAATTAAATATGAAGTGTTTGAAATTTTAGGTCATTACAATCTTCCCCATCAGAATAGTTTGTCCTCAATACTGCAATATGAGAAATTGTACAACAATCACATAGCAATACTTAACCGCATTTCAATCACTAGCAAATAAAGCTCATGATTTGCTCTAGTTCAAACCCTCTCATCGCATAAAGACGATAAACAATCTACTAAGCATACCTTACGTTTAACAATCTCAAGTTAGTACTTATATGACAATTTACAATACCTTATAATCAATCGACGGGTCATTTTGCGAACTCTCCATATGCCAACAAACATAATATACAAGCATATTAAATTCTGTACGATGCACACAGGCCATCTGTGCATATATGCAATCTGATTACTTCCTCGATCAGTACATAACTTCACTTTTTAACTAGAATATCTCATTTGACATCTCTAGTGCGGGCTCCAATATGATTCCTTGACTAAAAATCTCTGTTCTCCTTGCATAACTATATACTATGATTGAAAACATCGGAATTATATCAGAATTCCATATCAAGAGTTCGTTGTCAAGAATCAAATGAAAAATCTTTGTTTAGACCAATGTAAATCATTCAAAGTCATGTATTCCAATCTTGTTTATGATCAGCCATATAAATAAAATGATCTACGTACAAGTTACGTATTTTATTCCAGTTAGTTTCTTATCCACCCCGATTTCTTTTATTTATTCTTGGATATAAAGAGCATGTCATCCTGTACCAATATGACTCCTTTTTAATCCACAATTGGTTATCACTTAGTATTTCTTACTTACTACTAAAATCAATTACATTTCATAAAAATTACTTCAGGTTATTAAACATTATATAAATTAAGTTCATACTCGTATAATACTCCACAACATCCTATGAGCATATACAAACCTAAAAAAATTTAATTAACAAACATACTCAATAAATATAGAACTTATTCTATCATCTCTTCAGTTCTTCCACTCTTCTCGCTTCCTCATCTCGCATCTCCTCCGCGTCCTCTTTTGTTTCTAAATTCGATTTCCCTTCCTTGTTTTCGACTTATGTGGAAGCCCATCGAGACATTTCACTATCAGATCTAAGCCCCAGATCCAATCTCCCTACTTTCTTCTTTGCTCGCCGCAACTATCACATCCTTCCACCCACGCTTCATACTTCCTTTTTTATCAAAGCTTGCTAACCATTTCAGAAAATTTCATGTCTGTTGTCCTCTTCCCTTTTCAATTAGGGCGGTGAGTTTTGATGTTCAACTGATGGTTTGACTTGGCTTTGGTTTGGAAGATTTGCTCCGTACAAGGTGTATTTTGGCGTGTAATAAATCCCTCCTCCTCGGGTTGTCTCGCGTCTCTTCTCCCATCCTAGTAAGCTGAGCTTCTTCTTTCTTTTTGTTGAGTATCAACGCCCTTGATCTGCGGGCTGTTGTGATATTGGCATCGGCTTCAACAGTCTTTGGGATCAACTGTGTTGGCTGGCCTTGTTGTGACGGGTTTTTAATGTACACTTGAATTTCATCTTGTTGAATGCATATTGTTGTCTGATTGGCAGTTGGGAAGTTTTTTATGGTTTGTTGTATGTCCAATGGATTGGCTTCCTGGAGTTTGGAGTCATCTGTTTGTCAAGGTGCTACTGGATGTGATTGTCATTTGGTTTAACTGTGCTTTTGGGGTGTTGTTGTTCAGCTTCACAGCATGTTATTGCTCCATTCTTATGGCTGTGACTCGGAGGTGGGATGGCAAAGGATCACTGTCCTTGCGGTGCAATGTTGGTATGTGAAGTGGCATGCTTTGGTGTGGTGTTCTAGGATTTTTTTTGTATGGCCTTTAGAATGTGTTTGTGTACCCTAGGTTATTTGTATAATGCTTTGTGGTAGGCATGTGTACCTTTTTGGTCATGTAACAGGCTATGCCTGTATGGAATAGCTCCCTGCATGGAGATGTGTGTAGACTAGACTAATCAGTCTAGCTCCTGTGTTGTAAGCTTTTAAAGGATAAAGTGGACGGACCACTATAAAAACCGATGTATCTATATATCATATTTTATGTTTAAAAAGATCTTTATATTTCTCACAACCTGTGTAGTTAAAGCGCTTAGCGGATCCAATGCAGTGAATGTCCAAAAAGTCACGGCGAGGATAAAGCGAGGAAATAATAGAATATAGCGATGACTCTAAAATAGCACATATAAGTCGTTTATAATGTTTTTATGAATATATAAACGATAGTTACATGAAAAACTAACACTCAATCTAACTATAATTAGTGAATAAATTTTTAATTTTAAATAAAAAAACATGTGCCAATTTCTGTGAATAAACGTAAATTATAATTCAACTTAATTAGATCTAACGGAATATTGAAGACCTAAATTTCATAATCTTTATAATGCGTTAATTTCATTTTTCTAGTTCATTTCTTTCATTAAAGATAAAATAGGAAAACATAATATAGCGAAAATAACAGGATATATTGGGAATAACAGAATATATCGGTGATTAAAGCGGAAATGCTATATCAGATTCTGTTAGGGAAATGCGTAGCGGTAGTAATCCGCTACGTGATATAGCGGGGTAATAGTCGGGCATTAAGTGCACAACTCACCACACCGAACTTCAAGTTCTATAACAATACAGGTTGTTTCAACTATCCAAAATCGTTAAAGTCTCGTTTCATTTTAATAAACGAAAACTACTAGACTAAATATCATAACATGATGCACAACCATACAGTTCTAATACATAGATTACATATATCCACAAAATAACTTAATATAGTTTCAACTATTTACTAAGCTAACGCTACCCAAAAGGTAAAATATGAAAAGTTTTTTAATAATTTATTCTAGGTTTTTCCACCACCACTTGGACACACTACATATAAAATTCTTGCAGTCCTTACCATTTTTTTTAAAGAAAACTTTAGAACTAAACACTAGATTCTATTTCAAATCAACTGAAATACTTATTTATACATATATCTTTTGTATATCAAACCATTCTTCGTGGGATTAACCCAAAATTGTTTTCGAAACATATATTTAAAATGTTTCCCGCTTAAATCCTTTGTAGCAATACATATAGATCGTGTAACAGCAAAATGGTATAAGGAACCGAGTCCTATAAGTAATTTCATATATCCCATTCAAGGTAATACCTAAGAGAAGTGTTTACCAATCGAATACACCCCCACCCTTTTTTATTCATTTTCGAGGCACTCGCACTAGGTAACATAAAAACACTTCACATCTAAACTCTTCAAAACTAATTTTAAAGACGCCAGGATTTAAGTTCACATATTTCCAATTTAGATACTCTTTAGTTTACAAATCATATTTATATAAATTACTTCTTTATGTAAATCATTCCATAAATGAACATCTTCGTTTCGATTATAATAAAAAACTCTTGTTAAAATCCAATGTTGACCCAACTTTATCGTCAAATGCCTTATAGTCAAACCGAGAAACTTAATTCACATGGTGCTGGTATCTAATGTTTCCATAAATTTCAATCTACCCAAACCATGTTGCAAAAGACAAACCGCTTATAAATCAACAAATTATAGTAGATACTTATAAAGTAATTGATCACAATAAATAAATAAATAAATGATAATGATGGAATATTATAATTTCTTAGCAACCAAAAACATCATACATAACAATATCAATTTATTGAAAGATATATTTTTATACAAAATATAATCTTAGGTAAAATTATTTCATTCACTAACTTTGAAAACTATATTGTGTCGATTTACCATTTAAGTATTTAGAAATCTTTGTCGACACCATGACGCCCTACGTACTGACCAAATTTCATAAACCGCTCAACAAACTAATAAAAACAATACAAAACATTTTTATAGCACTAACAAATATGTACTTTCATATATATATATATATATATATATATATATATATAACATGCTTAACTCATGTTAGAGCTTCCATTACTGTATTTCTTGATGAGTCATACCCAACCAAAACCAAGGTGTTTGCTCTACCTTATGCTTTGATACCAAATGAAACAACCTGAATTTTCATTCCTTAAATGTCGACACTAATACATCCACATTATTCACGTGTCAAGCACCCAAGTGCCAAAAAGATGGAAAATTGGGGTAAAATAAAAGCAAATAGGACAAGGAAGAAGAGAACATAATATCATAATCTCACAACAAAAAGATAACATATAATATCAGGAACGATCTTTATGAAATAAAATTGTATGAATACAAACATTAGAGGAAACTAACATATCATCATCTTAGACAGTCATAACAAGACATCCTCATAAATACTGTTATACAACATAGGAAGCAGTGGAAATAAATAGTTAAGTAGAAATCCGACTCTTCTCCAGAAGCTCCAAAAGCGACCACAGCTAAATCAAGAAAAATATATGAATCCAAGCTATGAATTATAAGAAAATAACACCTAAACTAGGCTTGTAAACTAGCATGAGAAACTAAAGATATATATGGAATATTGCAATATTTTTTGAGATTGTACTTATTACCGTAATGGTTTTCGCATCAAAAGCAATTAACTACTCAGTAGGGTTAATATAGAGATATAATAGATAATGCTTGTATTGTAGAATGTTAATCATTTCAGATAGCAAGAATTATAACATTTATTACAATCGACAACATATTAGATTACATCATATAATAGATTTTCTACGAAGATCTCTTTGGTTATGTTAGATCCGAACTGTTGCACATGGGTCAGAACCTGCCTCTAAGAATCATAAATCTCTAAATAAAATATACCATTATGTAAGCGTAACCGGCCCATGCACAAAAAACAACATGAACTTCATGGATACCAAGTATCATAAACTCCCACGCAACATCGATAAGTATACTTTAGATAATGGAGTTGTCCTATCTTGGGTTAACTAAACCCCTATGTTTTGGTTCTACTCGATTTTCAATAATTTTTGATGTCAAGGCTACATTTGACATCTTCCATACGAGGCTTCATACTCGAATAGAACATGAAGCCATAAATGGATTCCCATAGCTAATAGGTCTCGAAATCACACAAGGACTCCTCAATGGATTTCAGAATCACACATAAATTCTCATATCCAAATAGATCTCGGAATCACATATGAATTTCACATCTGGAATCGATTAAATAACTACATGTTTTTTAGCATCTCAAACAAATTTTGAGTCTCCACATTTATTCTGATATCTTAGACCAACCAAGAACCTCTTCTAAAGTATAGAACACACATTTGGAGTGCTTACATTTCAAGTCATCTCATATACGTACACTTCCCGACTTAACAGTTGTTCTAAAAACCAAATGGTAGATTATCCTAGTAAGCTCAATTCTGGTTCTTTTGGAAATAATCAGACAATACATAAGAGTGGGGATTACCCCCTAAACGTTAAAGTTGACGTATCTCCTTATCACTACGTAAAAGTAAAAAATGATGTTATACGTACAATATGGCATCATTGAAGATAACTATACCATATAATTATTGTATTTCTCCTAAATATTTATTAAGTTAGATCCTTTAGTGTTAATTATGAATTTTTTTCCATAGCACTATTTTAAAAGGATTTATTTCTCAGGTCAAGATTTGATATCCGGTTATTTAACCATCAAAAAGAAAATCAAACCAAATAATAATTGAACAAGGAATATAATTTTCATACACAAGCAATCATGATTAGCACACAAAGCATAATCATCTCTTAAAAATGACTTCTAATCCCTTTTTTATTTAATTAATCTTTTATTAATTAAAGCCTCTTCTATTACTAAAAATTCATTTATCTAATAAGACTTCATTAGTTAATCCAAACTTTATATTGATTAACATTTCTTTACATACTTGTGTATATATTTAGTTTCTCATTAAAAATGATGTATCTTGCATTCTACTATTTCACTATTCCTTTATAGTCTTCAGTGCTTCAAGAAGTATTCATACACTTATCTCTACGGTATAAGTATATTCATAAATTATTTGTAAGGTTTAGTCTCTTTAAAATATTACCAGCGAGGTTAAATGTAACTAAAACATTATTTATTAAGAATCCCTTCTCTTTTATAAGTTCGATATCTTCTTCACTATCTTTATTCCAAAAGATTTCTATTCTTAGTAAGTCTTCTTAAGGATCAACATATATTCAAATAGTTTAAAATATATTATTCATCTTAATATATTCCTCGGGTTTGAAAATAGATATTACTACAAAATTACTTACTACAAACCCCAAGTGATTCCTTTTAATTATCTTTAAAACATTCAATTAAATATTCAATTATATTACCAAGCATAATTTAAGAGGGTTGAAGACAAATGTAATTAGCACATTGTACAATAAACCCAAAACTATTTTCCTTATGCTTATCTTTAAAACATTCATTAAAGACTGAAGTTAGTATTTAATTAAGTCCAATAGTCAAATTATCGGTTATCCCATTGGAAATGGTTGTTTAGAAAACAATTATTCATATACTTTACTCGTTTTCGACATACTCAACTTAATTATTCCTCGTTCAAGAGCTAAGCCTAGTAAGTTAGAGAACCGATTACATATCAGTCCTTTCCTAGATACCCATTCTTGTATCTCACTAATAGATAAGTCTATCTCGTCCGCTTACTAGAGCTAAGGTTTTTATATTGTTTTTCAATTAAGTAATTTAAAAAGATGTGATTTAAAAGAAGATATTTATACATTAAAATACTTATAATAGGTTTTGAATCATTCATACAAAATATTACTTAAGATAATCATTTTGTAATTTTACTAAAAACCAAATAAAATCAAGTTTTGCATATATAAGACTATCTTCTTGTATAAATTCATAAATAATTCTCGGAAGTTCCTAAGAATATCTAACCACATTTAAAATACTCTGGTGTGAATTAAAAAACCCTTAGAAGATTAGAGAAATATACTAAATTGGAATATAATTTTTCCATAATTTATGGTTCAAAATAGAAAAGATAGGATTTCTAAGTTGTATCTAAAGTCTTGTTATTCCAGTTAACATATTTTGCTTCAAATTTGAGCCTATATTTCAACACTTAAACTGATTTTTGATCCATCCTTTCTGCAACAGTTGGTATATTTTGGGTACACAATGTAACAACCAAAGTTTTAATGAACAAAAAATTAATTAATGAATTAAAGAATAATTTGAAAAATAATGAGATGGGTAATGGGGTTTGCACCATTTGGTCCGTTATTATTTTCTGGCTCAAATAGATGTTTGGTTTGTGTAAAACAGACTTAAAACGAAGAAGTTATGACAAATAGAGTTTGAAATTTAGATTCAAAATTTAATAAACAAACAGATTAATACATATATATATATATATATACATATATATATATATAAGTATACGCTGGAACCGGAACGACACATTCCCCGGCCGGTCGACCCAGGCCATAGATGGATTGACCTCTATGTCAACCCACTTGTGTAATGGGTCGACCTAATATATGGCCAGGCATGATTTCGTGTCAAGTAAGAAATCAGAGAATCTGGTACTCTTCATTGCAACTGAAGTTTAGTGTTAAAAACCTAATATCCAGTGGCTAAGGTAATTTTGCTCCAACTATAAATAAGCCTCTAGTCCTCCCCCATTCCACACAACTTCTTTTTTTCATTCCTATGTCGCCTCCACCATTTTTCCTCCAAACAAAAAAAGGTTTTAGAATAAAATTTGTTTGTGCATATATTCTATAAGTAGGATTATTTATATTCTGGAGATTTCTAGAAGGGCCATTGGAAAAGCTAATTTTGGTGAGATTTTCATGTTTATCTAGATATTGATAAGTTAAAGAAAACTTTGTACAATTGTAATTTTATATATATTCAGATCTGAATTATTCGCTGTCTATTTACAAATTCAGATTATTTACGGTTTTTTTTAGATTTAGTTTATCCTTATTTTGTTTCTGTAAATACTTAGTCTATTTCTATAATTTCTATTTAGATTTATGCGAACTGTAATGTTTAGTTTTCTTTTTCCTTTTTGATTTCTAGTTTTGCAATTTGTTTAGGTTATGCCTAAATATGCCTAAAAGATATATGAATACAATTAGACAAGAATATATATGCCTAATAACCTACGATGGATTATTCTTTTTCTTTTTTATTCTAAATTTGGATTGGGGTAAAACTAGTTGAATTTAAATAATCAAATTGCGACTAAATTGGAAATGTTGAAAACTGCAATTGAAAAGGGAATAATTGCATTAAATCTGACATGAACTGTATAAATGCCTATTGAATAGATTAGGACAAAAATTAGACTATAGTCAGTAAATTGCATAAATATGATAATTAGAAATCATAACAAATGCAATGGTTTATTGTAATTTTGATATGACTGTTGTAACACCCCACCTCCGCCCGGGCCACTCTTGCAAGGACACTAGCTTTGGAGGGGCGTTAAACGAGGTAAACATGCATGCAGATATCACAAGAAAAAAAAAAAAGTAAAACAGAGTAAATGAAGCAGCGGATAAAACTAACATTTCAAAACCATAGTCAAGTTACATCAAAGTACTTGGTCATTATTTTCCACAAAACATAGTCTAGAAACATAAACTAAAAACTGGAAATAACATAAAGTAACTATCCCCAAGGTAGAATAAAGCCATAGCGAGCTCAAGTCCAAACCGTACATGAGCTATCCAGAAAAGCAGCTAAAGATCCAAGCTAAATACCAGTGTTCCCACCCTGTAAACCTGGGGGGGGAACGGAAGAAAAGAGGCGAAAGAAAACGGGTCAGTCAAAAAGACTGGTAAGTCCTATCTACTATCAGTATAAAAACTAATAAAGTTAAGTGGACATGTGAAGCAGAGATGAAACATAGGGTGATAACTGGCATGGTGAAAAGTTAACAAGATAGATCAAGTGTGGCATCGCATATACAAGGTTAAGTTGCACCAGGTGTGTACTAGTATTCCGATCCATGTCAAGTATAAACAAGAAATGATCCCTTGGCCCAAAGCTGGCCCACATCATGAGATGACCTAAATCGAGGTCCAACTACTCGGTCTAGTCGATCGGCTCCCTATAAGCCTAACTCGTCGTGTATCGGTGTCATACGGCTTAATCATGTAATGTAGTTAACTGTGCAAGGTCCACCCTAGGGTGTATCCGGCCCTATGGTGTAAACCTCAGACACAATTCAAGTATGCACAGTCTAAACCTACCGGTGCCCATGTTCAACTCCGGACTTAATGTGCACGACCATGGTCCGCCTGAACAACCGGTGCACCATTCAGCCGTCTCTTTTGGTCTCTTACAATCAGTCCAGTAATCGTGCCCCACCCTAGCCTAGTCCAGGGTCCCCATGATACTTCCAAGTAGGTTACTGCTGAAAAGGACCACGTAACTAGGGTTTCAAGCGGGTTAAGTGTGGTTAACCCTATCCTAACCATGTATTGAGTCGGTCAAGTGTGTCCAAGTAGTTCATGACTTAACCCTATCAATACATCGTGTTTAATTGGTTAAGTATATTCAAGTAGTCCATGACTTAACCCTACCAATCCATCGTGTTTAATTGGTTAAGTATATTCAAGTAGTCCATGACTTAACCCTACCATGTGGCATTAATTAACTTAATGCACCCCAACCTCTCACATTAGACTTTGTTGTGGTTACTAGTTAAGCCGGGCGGGTCCGGGTAGCTTTACACCACAACCTAGTCTAACCTTGGGTTTTAAGTGCGATATGACCAACTACTCACATTGGGTCCTATTGTTTGTAGCCACTAGTTAAGCCGATCGGTTCCGGGTAGATTTATGCTACAAACTCATCCCAACCTCGAGTTGGCCATTCTCATGTTTTCTAGAAGTCATGTCCAAGTCCATGTTTCAAGCATAAACACATGTCAAACTTTCATGTCATATATTTTCAAGTCATGTTCTCATATTATTTAAGTTTGCCCAACTACCCATACGTATTCCCATCGCACGTAAATTCGCATCACGCAAATAGATCAAAGAGGGAACCTAACAACATGACAAGGTGGGTATAAGATGGCAAATTCTATCACAAGTTAAACGTGGTGATATTTGAGGCAAAGGTGTTCAATCATACTAGCATATGGCCTCAACATGTATGATGGCATAAAAAGTGACTTGGCCTCATACATATCAAGTAGCATAAGGGTGATTTGGCCACAAGCATGCATACTAGCATAAGGGTGCTTTGGCCACAAGTTAAACATGGTGGCATATGAGGCAAATGTGTTCATAAACTTGCATATTACATTATAAGCCTCAAAACATGTATGATATCAACTTTAGCAAATAGGTGAAACATGATCATAAATGGCATAGGATGATAGCTAGTGATTCGCATATAACATCATATGCAAGATAACATAAGGTTTATGAGAGACCATAAACTTGCATATTACATTATAAGCCTCAAAACATGCATAACATTCAAACTTAGCGAATAGGTGATACATGGTCCTAGATGACATAGAATGATGACTAGAAGTTCGCATATAACATTATATGCAAGTTATCATGTAGGTTGTGAGAGTTCTCATGTTGCATAATGCAACATTTCAAATCAAATGTCATAGCTTTCTATGCACAAAGTCAAGGTGAGATCTTTACAAACATGCATAGGATAAATCTATGCATATCATGATAGAATCAAAGCACAAATCATACTTAGGCCCAAACTCAAACTTGCAACATGTCATATTTAACTTCATAGTTAGAATCTAAGAGTAGTATAGGGCTTACAATGCTATGAAGACTAGAATTAATATAAAATAAGATTGAGACGAAGCCACACTAGCAAATCCGCAACCAAAGACGATAAACTTCACTTCAAGACTTGAGAACAAGAAGGAATAACCCCAAAGATAAAGAAAGATGCTTGTTTTGATTAAGAAAGGTGGCTCTTTTACTAGCTTAGGACACTTAAACTTTCATGAAGAGGATGGAGGCCATGATATGAAGATCGAGGCCATGATCAAGAAACATTTTGGCATAGTTTAGTTGTAGGATTGATTTATGATGACTTAGGCTAGGTTTTAGGGTCTTTTTATAGAGTTTAGGATTAGTTTTAGCCATAGGATTAACCCTAAATCAAATCTGAGCCATCAAATCACGTCACTAGCCTCCAAAGCAGGTCCAAACAGCCAAAATAGATGCACCAGGAAAATTGGTCCGACAGGGGAGGTGTCAACCCCTGGGTCGACATGGGTGTCGACCCATTGGGGGGGGTCGACACAGGTGTCGACCCTGCCTGGGGCGGGAAAATTCCCGCCCTTTCTGCCTTGGTTGCTTTTCGAATCTGAATTTGAATTTGAACTGTTTTCGGGCTTGGAATTTTCTGAAAACTTCGTTGGGCCATAACTTGGTCATACGGACTCCGTTTTTCGAAAACTCAGACTCTATTTCGCGTATTTTTCCGAGACGAACGCAATGGCACAGCCCGTTTCCCTTGATTCAGATTTCTGAATTTAATTCTGCCTTGATTTACATTATAACATGTTATTAAAAATACGGGTTGTTACATTCTCCCCTCCTTAAAGGATTTCGTCCCCGAAATCTCCAAGTTAGGAAGAATGTATCCTACCATCCATCATCCATCTACTCAAAACATCATCCACAAGTAACCATTGTCCTTAAAAAGATTCTAAATGCTGTATGAACATATGCAAAAGGTGTGTGTATATGTACTTATCTAATGCAAAAAAAATCAGGCGGTTACTGATTCAGTAAACCTCCTTAATGCAAGTATGTCAGTGTGATGAGTCCATATGTATGCAAATTCCTAACATAATTTATAATCTCTACATGAGTGCACATAACATTCATCCATATGCAACATCCATGTGATAGCATACAAGTTTCATCCATGAATAAGCATAAACACTCATGCATATGCAACATGAAAAGTGTGTGAGCCGATCTTAGTGCCTAATGTGTATCATGCATCCACGAGTATCCACTTGCAAACACTTGCAGCCACTTGCAAACATCAAGCATAACATGTTTCAAATACATGTTTCATCCAAAGGGTTTTTACCTAAGGTTCTCATGACAAGATTTACGAAACAAGATAAACTAGATAAACATGGATAGCAAAAGAAAGATATACCAACTAGGAAAAGAGATTGAAAATGTATCCTCAAAAAGAAATGGATAAAGCCCACGCATCTTCTCCTCGGTTTCCCAAGTTGTGTCTTCCGCTGCTTCACTCCATTGCACCTTAACAAGCTTAACTTCTTTGCTTCTTAGCTTCTTTGTCTCCGTTTCCATGATACGAATCGGAGCTCGTCTCAGGGTTGCCTCTTCCTCTACCTCAATGTCTTCAAGAATACTTGGTTCAACCACTTCGGCGGATCTGTGCAAACACTTCCGGAGATGCGAGACATGAAAGACATTATGCACTCCGGCCGGCTTCTCGGGCAATTCCGCCTTATATGTCATCTTCCCAACTCTTTCTATAGTAGGGAAGGGTCCTACGATCCTTGGTGTCAACTGCCCAAAATGAACCATATTTCGCAAAGGAGAAATCTTCACAAAGACCATATCTCCAACTTTAAATTCTAAGTCTGTCCTTTGCTTGTCTGCATAGGATTTCTGTCTGTCTTGGACCGTTTTTCATCCGTCTTCGAATCAATTCAACCCTCTCGGATGTGTCCCTTATCATGTTGGGCTTAATTATAAGCTTATCCGTCGTCTCCCACCAACATGTTGGTGGCTTGCACGGCCTCCCATACGAAGCTTCGAATGGTGTCATTCCTATGCTTGCTTGGGAGCTATTATTATAAGCAAACTCTACCAGAGGAAGGTGGTCTTCTCAAGTACCACCAAAGTCAAGAACACAAAGCCTCAAAAGATCTTCTAGCACCCTATTCACCCTTTCGGTTTGGCCATCCGTCTGGGGGTGATAGGCTGTACTCAGATTCGATCGCGTACCCATCGCTTCTTGCAACTATTCCAGAACTGGCTAGTGAAAATTGGGTCATGATCGCTAGCTATGCTAGAAGGAACTCCATGCAACCGCACTATCTCTCGAAGATAAACAGATGCTAGCCATGATACGGTCCTCTTGCTTTTCACCGGAATAAAATGGGCTCTCTTTGTAAGTCTATCAGTTATTACCCATATCCCATAAAGCCCAAATAGTTTGGTGACGAACATCTTCACCCCAACCATATATCACAAATAGGGGAGTCATACTCCTTATGGGGTTTGCAACAGAACTAAGATTGAGGATAGGACCGAGAGGATATACTCAAAAGATAGCATGCGAGTAAGCTCTACGGAACAATAGGGATCAAGGATATACTCTTAGAAAGAGATTTAATGCGCGTATCTAGTCTTCAATCTTCTAAGCCGCATTTTCTTGTGCTTAATCCCATCGTGCCTTGACCGTCTTTTACCTTCATAATTCCGTAGTTCTTAATTCTTATTTCCAAAATATGAGTTAGAACTCATTTCACCATTACCTCTCGTTCCACTTCCACTTATTCTTTTCCTAAAATACTTGGCTTCCATCCAACTGCATACTCATGGTTTCATGCAAGCTTTCCAAAATTCGTTAGTGAATCTTGGATCTCATTTACATACTATACGGTATCCCACACAGAAAACTATCTCTAAGTGCCAATCCACGTTGCCAAATGTACTTACTAGGGTGATTTCTCTAACCCATGCTTAAGTGAAATGGACTATCCGCCTTAGTAGCGAATATCACCGGAGCATCCCCTTCTGAAATGCTTCACCTAATGAAATTTTTCAAGCAACTCCTTGATTTTCTTGCCAAGCTCTCTTCTTTCTCGCGGGGCCATGTGCCTAACGGGCACTGTAACTGGCTTGGCATTATCGACAAGATAAATGCGGAAATCTATCTCCCGCTTAGGGGGTAACCCCCTTAACTTCTTCAAAGACATCAGGATAGTCTCGGACCACCCTTACAGATTGCAGATCATCGATGAACGAGTCAAGAGATTCAAGATAACATAACATGACGGGACCTCTAGGATTACAAGAAATTTCTAGGGTATTACCGAGGCGATTCATGAGCCTCACTACCCTATGCTCATAGTCAAGAAATTGCTCCATAACTGGACAACCAATCCACACCCAAAATTAACCCGTATCCCATAAACCCGAGAACCTAAGCATTACACATGAATTCTATGCTCAAGATAGAGATTTTCAAATCCATACAAATCACAGGTAGATGGGCGGAACCCCCAATTGGATTTGAAACACTAACGGGACCTCAACTAGACTAGTACTTAGGTGCAAACTTTCAACAAGATCAGAAATAAAACTATACGATGCGCCAGAATCAAATAAGGTACGAACAGGGAAATCAGAAATGTAAACATGACTTTTTACAGAAACACTACCTCGATCAAAAGCTGGAAGAGTGAGGAGAGCCTGCAACTGCCCTCCAGAGGGTCCTACTTGCTGAGTTTGTCCTTGCCCCTGTCCTTGCTTCTTCGGGCAATCCTTGCTAAAATGTCCAGACTCTCCGCAATGAAAACACTCGCCTAACTTCCTCTTCTTCTTCCTGCAATCTTTGGCTATGTGCCCAACGATCCGACAGAACTTGCACTTCCTTGTTTCCCTGGTCTTGTTGTCATTGCGATTGTTGTTGCCCTTGTTCCCTTTCTTGTTGTTCTTGTCTCTTTTCTCGGTATCTTCCTCCTTGCCTTGGGACTCATTTGCCTTGACCTCCTTCTTGCCACTCTTATCTTCCTCTTGAAGTAGGGCCATATTCACCAAACTCTCGAAGGTCGCCCCCAGGGGTATATGAGACATGGCCAAACCGCGCAATGGCTCATTCAATCCTAGAGCAAAGTGTAGGGCCTTCTTCCGAGCTGTGTTAACCAATTCTAGACCGAACTGAGCAAGTTGATTAAACTTATCCACGTATTCTCTAACGGTCATGTCCCCTTGCTTTAGTGATAGGAACCTCTCCATCTGAAGGTTCTCTTTTGTCGATGATAGAAACCTCAGTCCAAACCTTCTCCTAAAGTCATCCCAAGTCTCAATTGGTCGAGTTGTGGTGGTGACCACCCACCAATAAGCAGCTTCCCCTTTCAATAGCCATACCGCCAACAGAACTTTCCTACGATCTTCCACATCAAAGATAGCAAAGAGGTCTTCAGTTTCCTTTAACCAGTTTCTTGCCTCCACAGAAGTCTCCGTTCCGACAAAATTCTTGCAACCCATCGCCTTAAAGTCTTTGCAAAGCTCCACGAAATTCGCTTGTGTATGCTGAGGGGGAGGAGGAATATCCGCGGGGCCGGCTTCATTCGCCCTTGCCTCCATGTACCTTCTAAACCAAATAGGTACTGGTACACCCTCCGGGATGGCAAAATTATCGGCCATACTGAAACGAAGAAAAAGATAGATAGATTCAGAACGAGGAAACGAAGGATAGTGCTAATGGCTTTTGGGGAATAGCCTTTTAAAATAACTAGACTTTTCTTGGAAAATACTTAATTGGTTTTGAAAATAGTTTTTCAAAAGGTAAGTTTTTAAAAACCTTTTGCTCAAATCTTGTAAACCTTATGCTCTGATACCAAATGTAACACCCCACCTCCGCCAGGGCCACTCTTGCAAGGACACTAGCTTTTGAGGGGCGTTAAACGAGGTAAACATGCATGCAGATATCACAAGACAGAACATATAAGTAAAACAGAGTAAATGAAGCAGCGGATAAAACTAACATTTCAAAACCATAGTCAAGTTACATCAAAGTACTTGGTCATTATTTTCCACAAAACATAGTCTAGAAACATAAACTGAAAACTGGAAATAACATAAAGTAACTATCCCCAAGGTAGAATAAAGCCATAGCGAGCTCAAGTCCAAATCGTACATGAGCTATCCAGAAAAGCAGCTAAAGATCCAAGCTAAGTACCAGTGTTCCCACCCTGTAAACCTGGGGGGGGGGGGGAACGGAAGAAAAGAGGCGAAAGAAAACGGGTCAGTCAAAAAGACTGGTAAGTCCTATCTACTATCAGTATAAAAACTAATAAAGTTAAGTGGACATGTGAAGCAGAGATGAAACATAGGGTGATAACTGGCATGTTGAAAAGTTAACAAGATAGATCAAGTGTGGCATCGCATATACAAGGTTAAGTTGCACCAGGTGTGTACTAGTATTCCGATCCATGTCAAGTATAAACAAGAAATGATCCCTTGGCCCAAAGCTGGCCCACATCATGAGATGACCTAAATCGAGGTCCAACTACTCGGTCTAGTCGATCGGCTCCCTATAAGCCTAACTCGTCGTGTATCGGTGTCATACGGCTTAATCATGTAATGTAGTTAACTGTGCAAGGTCCACCCTAGGGTGTATCCGGCCCTATGGTGTAAACCTTAGACACAATTCAAGTATGCACAGTCTAAACCTACCGGTGCCCATGTTCAACTCCGGACTTAATGTGCACGACCATGGTCCGCCTGAACAACCGGTGCACCATTCAGCCGTCTCTTTTGGTCTCTTACAATCAGTCCAGTAATCGTGCCCCACCCTAGCCTAGTCCAGGGTCCCCATGATACTTCCAAGTAGGTTACTGCTGAAAAGGACCACGTAACTAGGGTTTCAAGCGGGTTAAGTGTGGTTAACCCTATCCTAACCATGTATTGAGTCGGTCAAGTGTGTCCAAGCAGTTCATGACTTAACCCTATCAATACATCGTGTTTAATTGGTTAAGTATATTCAAGTAGTCCATGACTTAACCCTACCAATCCATCGTGTTTAATTGGTTAAGTATATTCAAGTAGTCCATGACTTAACCCTACCATGTGGCATTAATTAACTTAATGCACCCCAACCTCTCACATTAGACTTTGTTGTGGTTACTAGTTAAGCCGGGCGGGTCCGGGTAGCTTTACACCACAACCTAGTCTAACTTCGGATTTTAAGTGCGATATGACCAACTACTCACATTGGGTCCTATTGTTTGTAGCCACTAGTTAAGCCAGTCGGTTCCGGGTAGATTTATGCTACAAACTCAACTCAACCTCGAGTTGGCCATTCTCATGTTTTCTAGAAGTCATGTCCAAGTCCATGTTTCAAGCATAAACACATGTCAAACTTTCATGTCATATATTTTCAAGTCATGTTCTCATGTTATTTAAGTTTGCCCAACTACCCATACGTATTCCCATCGCACGTAAATTCGCATCACGCAAATAGATCAAAGAGGGAACCTAACAACATGACAAGGTGGGTATAAGATGGCAAATTCTATCACAAGTTAAACGTGGTGATATTTGAGGCAAAGGTGTTCAATCATACTAGCATATGGCCTCAACATGTATGATGGCATAAAAGGTGACTTGGCCTCATACATATCAAATAGCATAAGGGTGATTTGGCCACAAGCATGCATACTAGCATAAGGGTGCTTTGGCCACAAGTTAAACATGGTGGCATATGAGGCAAATGTGTTCATAAACTTGCATATTACATTATAAGCCTCAAAACATGTATGATATCAACTTTAGCAAATAGGTGAAACATGATCATAAATGGCATAGGATGATAGCTAGTGATTCGCATATAACATCATATGCAAGATAACATAAGGTTTATGAGAGACCATAAACTTGCATATTACATTATAAGCCTCAAAACATGCATAACATTCAAACTTAGCGAATAGGTGATACATGGTCCTAGATGACATAGAATGATGACTAGAAGTTCGCATATAACATTATATGCAAGTTATCATGTAGGTTGTGAGAGTTCTCATGTTGCATAATGCAACATTTCAAATCAAAGGTCATAGCTTTCTATGCATAAAGTCAAGGTGAGATCTTTACAAACATGCATAGGATAAATCTATGCATATCATGATAGAATCAAAGCACAAATCATACTTAGGCCCAAACTCAAACTTGCAACCTGTCATATTTAACTTCATAGTTAGAATCTAAGAGTAGTATAGGGCTTACAATGCTATGAAGACTAGAATTAATATAAAATAAGATTGAGACGAAGCCACACTAGCAAATCCGCAACCAAAGACGATAAACTCCACTTCAAGACTTGAGAACAAGAAGGAATAACCCCAAAGACAAAGAAAGATGCTTGTTTTGATTAAGAAAGGTGACTCTTTTACTAGCTTAGGACACTTAAACTTTCATGAAGAGGATGGAGGCCATGATATGAAGATGGAGGCCATGATCAAGAAACAATTTGGCATAGTTTAGTTGTAGGATTGATTTATGATGATTTAGGCTAGGTTTTAGGGTCTTTTTATAGAGTTTAGGACTAGTTTTAGCCATAGGATTAACCCTAAATCAAATCTGAGCCATCAAATCATGTCACTAGCCTCCAAAGCAGGTCCAAACAGCCAAAATAGGTGCACCAGGAAAATTGGTCCGACAGGGGGGGTCGACCCATGGGTCGACATGGGTGTCAACCCATTGGGGGGGGTCGACACAGGTGTCGACCCCTATGTCGACCCTGCCTGGGGCGGAATAATTCCCGCCCTTTCTGCCTTGGTTGCTTTTCGAATCTGAATTTGAATTTGAACTGTTTTCGGGCTTGGAATTTTCTGAAAACTTCATTGGGCCATAACTTGGTCATACGGACTCCGTTTTTCGAAAACTCGGACTCTATTTCGCGTATTTTTCCGAGACCAACGCAATGGTACAGCCCGTTTCCCATGATTCAGAATTTTGAATTTAATTCTGCCTTGATTTACATTATAACATGTTATTAAAAATACGGGTTGTTACAACTGTAATTAGTTGAAAAAGGCAGTTAGGCTTTAATGTGTGCATATTGACTTAAGTTACGAGAAAGTAGTATTTAATATGAAAATATTGACTTAATTTACGGGCAAATAGGGTTTAATATGAACACACTGATCTACAATGGTTGGGTAAATTACGAGCCAAATAACTTATATGTCATGGTTAGGCCTTAATATGTACATATTGATTTAATGTGGTTGAGTAAATTAGGAGTCTAAATTTTGGCTCTAGGCTTAAATATGAACATATTGACTTATAGAGATAAGTTACAGGCTTAATAAATTTATATGGGGGACAAATCAAGGGTTGGAAATTTTTGCCAAGTTATTTGTTTGTTGGGATCCATTTCATGCAGCATACCATTTTATCACTTTCAATCGGAACTAAAAGGCAAGGGCACACACCATGCTATGTTGTGGATGAAAGCTGGTCCAAGTAAGGGTGGGTACGGGTGCGTTCTTGTGGGTCATTGTATAGGCGTTGGTCCTATTATGGAAAATAAACCACTATAATACATGTGGATAAAGTTTTGTCTTTTGTTGATGGGCTTGGGTTTGATAAACCCAAACCCATAGTAGGCATAAATTATTCATGTTTGGGTTAGCAGCCAATCAATTGGGTAGTATTAGGAAATTTCTTTCTAATTATATTTATTGTTCCAAATTTTTAGAAGTGCAAAGTAGTCATCACTATCATATCTTGCGAATGAGAACATAAAAACTTTTATGTCATTCTTTATTTTATTTGTTCACTTTAGGTGCATATAGACACTTACCCTCTCATGACACTAGAGCTACTATTTTATCTATTTTTGTCAACCATGCTAGTAATCACAATAGCTCACCAGACTTTTCGTCTGACCTATTTTCTCTTTCCTATTTTCCATTTTCTTCCCCCCAGGTTGTCAGGGAGGAAGCACATAGTTGGATTTCCAAGTTGTTGGTTCTTTCTTGAAGATACTTGCTGAAAATGTTTTGTTTTCTACTTTTTCATTTGCATGGTTCTGTTGTTTCTTTGGCAATTTGGGGAAATTTTATAATTATGTACTTTAATGTTGTTTCTTTTCTGGCTAAGATTTAAGACATGATAATTTAATACAATTTGGTTATGCTGGAATAAATGGTTTTATTATTTTAATGTAAATTGTCTTCTTCTTCCGCTGTAAATTTTATTTGCTTATGTCTCGTGGAACCTTAGTCTCTGTTATGTTTATGTCTTTATACCTACAACGCTCAATATTTTTAAATGGGATTCTGTATTAGGACAACGTTAAGGGGTTTTGGGTGTTATATTTGGTATCAGAGCCTAAGGTTACCAGATCACTAAAAATTTGTTTTAAAACAAAAATTTTTGAGAGAAAAACCTAATTTTCAAATCCAAAAGTATATTTGAAAATAAAATGTATCCCTTTTAGTCAAGTTACAACATTACTTTGATTCCTTCGAATTCTAAATTACTATTCTTTCATTTGTGCAGCATGTCAGGAGCCCCTAATCTTCCTCGGGGCTTTTCTATCTGCGGTTGGTTACATAGGTATTTAGAGGATTTGGCGCCCGCTGAGGGATAAAAACATGTGCAGATTCCAATGACCATTGCAGTGGTTCCTCCCAACCCACCTGCAATTACGAATTTTTCTAAGATTTGCAAAGACTTCTATAACTCAGGCAGCAAAAAATTTCGGGTACCGTTATGGAGGCGCGCACCTGGATTATAGAGACTCAGAGTATTTCCGAGTTGCTAAAACTTAAGAATAGGACGAGAGTTCGACTTGCAGTTTGGAAACTTAATGAGGAAGTACGTTTTACTGGGAGACTATACAGGCTGAGAGAAGGCATATG
The DNA here is from genome assembly GCA_030737875.1 of Allium sativum. Lineage (NCBI taxonomy): Eukaryota > Viridiplantae > Streptophyta > Magnoliopsida > Asparagales > Amaryllidaceae > Allium > Allium sativum. Next base: position 254,667,520 of record CM060922.1, read on the forward strand.
GATTGGGCCAGATTCAGAATTAGGTTCAAGAGGAAGTTTCTATCACCTATTGAGGAAGGAATGCAATTGAAGAGGTTTTAGAATTTGAGGCAAGGAAATATATCGGTAAAGGAATACATCAAAAAGTTTAATGAATTATCGAGATTTGGCATGAATTTCTTTAACATAGCTAACAAGAAGGTTGTTTGGTTTGTGATAAGGTTGAATCAAACTCTCTAAGGATTGACGATGACTCACATTCCTATGGGAGCGACATATGAGGCTTTGATTGAGATGATGTTAATGCATGAGGACAAGAAGGAAGAGGTTAAGGATGATAAGAGTAGAGCTTCCGAGTTTTCTTGTCCTACAAAAAAATTATGGAATAAGAATGACGAGAAGAAGCAAGTTAAGGATCCTTAGAAAGGACAGATCAAGATAGATATTGTAACACCCCACCTCCGTTAAGGTCACTCACAAAGGGAATGCCTTAACTTTGGTGGAGCATTTTAGTAAACAGGAACAGAATACTACAAGACAGATAAACAGTACTTGAAAAATTATAACTTTATTTCAAACAGAAGCTTGGTTACATCCTTTCAAATCACAATATCAGAATTCAAGTACAAAATACCAGTCATGTACAAAAGCCTTCAGAATGCATAGTTTAAAATCATAATCCCCACAGAAGAAGACAAGCCATACTTTAAGCACTGCAAGCGGAAGAAATTGGATCAAGCTAGAGTATTCCCTTCTACAAAACCTGGGGGGAGAAACGGAAGAAAGGAGGCGAAACAACAAGGGTCAGACAAAAGTCTGGCAAGTCCAGTGATTTTCAGTTATGAACAGATAATAATAACATGACATGAAAATAAAACTAGATGAGAGATAACTGTAACAGATGTAGCAGATATGCCAGAAGAACAGAATGATATAAGCTATTTCTTTACACTTCTCTGCACTAATACTAGTATAACAGAATTAGGTGTCACCCTAATGTCTAAACAGAAACAGAAACAGGTACAGAATAATTTCCACGCTAGTAATGGGCCTTTACCACAAGATCAGAAACAGACAGAAGCAGAATGTAGAATAAGGTGTACACTAGTAATTGGGCCTTTACCACCCGAAAAGACGGTACCACGCAGAAACAGACAGGTGTTGCCACCCAACAAAAACAGACGGTACCAACAGAAACAGACAGAACTAAGTGTACCCTAAAACCCTACCCCAAGCGATCGGCTCCCTAATACATAAATACCCTGTGCCAGCCCCACCGAAGGGTGTATCATTCCCTAAAGTGGCAACCTTTGAATGACAAAGACCTATTTACAGATGTCACGGCGTCTTACATCCTCAGAGGCAGACCGGGATCCATGCATGCACATGACCCGGTTGGAACGCACCATCAACACCCCTCGCCATTATCAGAATGAACAGCTTATAATTAGTTCAGTAAGCGTGCCCGGACCCTACCTACTGTTGGGTCAAAGTTCTGATACCAGAAAGGGTTACTGACTAATATGGGTCCCAAACAACAGATGACACAAGTAATTCCCCTCCTATCCTTGTGTCCCCAGACTAACAGATTTCAGATTAACAAGTTCAGACATACAGAATTCAGATCAACTAGTTCATAGGTCAGACAAGTTTTAGACTAACGGATCAGATATACGGATTTAACAGATTTACAGATTTGTCTAACTTTGTAATTGGGCCTACCGATTCACGGAACAGATTTATTAAACTCATCAGTCTAGTGGGTTTAACCCTATCCGCCCAACACGTTTTAGACATTATATTTATCTCATATTTTCATTAATTAAATATTAATGCCCAGACCTCTCACATTAGACTGACAGTTTGCGGCTACTGGTTAGGCCGGTTGGTTCCGGGCAGGTTTCTGTCGCAAACCGAGTCTAACCTCGGTTTTCAAGCACGTTATGACTAACTTCTCACATTAGAACCTATTGTTTGCAGCCACTGGATATGCCGGGCGGTTCCGGGCAGAATTACGTCGCAAACTCATTCTAACCTCGAGTTAGCCATGTTTATCTTTGCGGCCAATTAATTAATAATTTACCATTTGTGCCCACGCCTACTATACATGTCAATTATTCATAGCTAATTCAGATTATGTCAATAACAGGCTGAATATATCTACTTAACAGACATAGCAGATAACAGATTTAGGCGATTAACGGATTTAGCAGATTAAGCAAACTAGCAGATTTAGCAGATAACAGATTAGGCATCTCAACAGATTTGGTTTAGCAGATTTGGCATTTTCAACAGACTTAGCAGACGACAGATTTGGCAGATGAACAGATCTAGCAGACTAGGCAGTAGGGCAGAACTAGCAGATTAAGCAATATAACAGAACTAGCAGATTGGCAATATAACAGAACTAGCAAATTAGGCAAATATAACAGATTTAATCATTCCTTAAAGTTTCACAAACATATCTTGCCTAATTATAAATCTTTCCTAAATTCACATGCATAAATAATAGTCATGATTCACAATATGATCATATACCCCATGTTTGCATTAAATTTGCATGTCACAGATTATGGTCATAATTTACATGTCCCAATTTTGTTCAACTTGCCTAGTACAAAAGATTCACATATAAATTATACCAAATATAGCTATTGACAAAAGTCTCCTACTTAGGTATTATTCACATTTGATAGATGTCCTACTATAATGTAAATCTTTATACCTAAACCATATTCTCCTTATCTCAAGTCAATACAGTCTATATTTATGTCTAATTATATACCTTTCTATGTCTTGTCCTCAAATCATATGTTAACATACCATGGTTCCTCTTCTTCCAATTCACAGAATATGCATAGATCTAAATCTAGTTTACAACCTATGTCCTTTTTCTTAAATCAGTCACAGATTAACCAACTTCTCAAGTTGTATGTTCAATATTCTTTATGCCACAAACTCAAGTCATAGGTTTAATTATATGCCTTAGATTTATGTCCTAAGTTCCAAGTTCAACCTATGTTCTTTCCTTAAATCAATCACATCTCGGTCATGCCCATTTCATGCATTATTCATTTTATTGTCCCAAATATTTTAGCGTATGTTAATCTCTTAGGAGATTGGCGCAGGCTCGTAGTAGCCTGGCTATAGAACAGAAAGAAGAAGAGATACAGAATAAAATAGATCAGAACAGAACATACACAATCTCAAATTCAGATTTACAATCATGTCACAATTATGATTAGTGCTTATATCGGAAAATAACTGCACTTGCCTTGGTTGGATTCTAAAAGAAAAAGGTGTTGTAGCTGTTCTCTTTTAATCCTAATCAGAATTGGAGGAAGAAGAAGCACAAGTCCTAGCTTAGGTTTCAGCAGAGTAGAGACGCCATTGATTTATTTATTTTTAGAGAGGAAGAGAGCAATGGAGGCTAGAGAATTGTATATGAGATTTAGGTTTAGTTTAGGGATGTATATATAGGTGTAGGAAGTTATTTAGGACCATTAGATTAACCCTGAATCATGAGAACCATTCAAATGCAAAATCTGCATTTGAGCGAATCGGCCCACGGGATGACAGCCAAACACCCTGGGTTAACCCCTATTCGACCCAGCGGGGCTCGGGTCGACCTCAAAAATGGGCCGGTTCGGTTATTCCCCCTTCCAATTCGCTGTTTTGAACCTTTTTTGCATGTTTATTTATTTAATTTTTATATATATCTATATATATTTCTCTCATATGCATATAAACTTCAAGGCTTAATAACTTCTTCATAATTAACCATTTTTTTTAATATTCTCAGAAAATACGGGGTGTTACATTCTCCCCTCCTTAAAGGATTTCGTCCCCGAAATCTTCAAGTTAAGAAGAATGTATCCTAACATCCAACATCCATCTACTCAACCATTCAATCACAGGCATCCATTGTCCTTAAAAGGTTTCTAATGCCGTATGAACATATGCAAAGTGTGCGTATATGTTTCTTATCTAATGCAAAATCAGGCAGTCTACTGATCCAGTTGACCTCCTTAATGCGAATCATGTTAGTGTCATGAGTCCAAATATGTATGCAAGAAATCCTATTTGATACACATCATTTCTATATGAAAGCATAACCATTCATCCAAATGCAACATCCATGTGCTGAGTCAATAATTTTGCATCCACAAAAATTGAAAATGCTCACACATCCATATGCAGTATGAGAGTGTTTTCGAGCCGATCTAGTGCCTAGTGTGTGTATATGCATCCACTAGCAACCACTTGCATCCACTTGCAACCATCAAACATAACATGTCTCAAACACATGTTTACACCCATTAGTTTCTACCTAAAGTTTGAAGATTCGATCGATAGGATACAGCCGAATGATGGAAGCGAGTACAGATAAAATGAAGACTTGGTTCCCATTAGACATTGGTTGAGAAAATAATTCTCCTAAGTATCAACCCCGAAGACCGATATCAACATCAGATTGACACCCAGAGGATTAACGTCTTTAGACAATGTCAGAACTGGAAATCAGAATTATTCAGATATTTACAGACTATTGATACAGATCAGGTTCCCTAATGATTCTTAGGAAGCTAAGCATGATAAAATCATATCCCACAAAACCTCAGAATGTATGCGTCATACTTGATGCCTAACACAAATATCTCTCAAACCCCAATCTATCACAAACAGATTAATCATAACCCTTATGGGTTTGAGTCTACAGCGGAATCAGAAACAATACTAGTATTAAAGTGCAGAGTATCGATTACAGAATCAAAATGCCAGAATCAGAAAGAGTTTTAACTCAACAATCAGATAAAGAAATTAAACCTCTCACAGAAAGTTTTCCTAATTCTATCCTATCCACTAGCCTCGAGAGTGTTCGCCTGCCCTCCAGAAGTAGGTCCTATCTTCTGCCCTTGCCCTCGTTTCTTCGGGCAGTCCCTAGTGAAGTGTCCCATCTCACCACAGTTGAAGCAAGTGCCCTTCTTTGGATCCACTTTCTTATCGTGTGTCATATCCATGTCTCCCATGTACGTTCTCCATTCGTGACCTTCCACCAAAATGAAGCTTCATCCTTCATTAACCAAGCAGCTGGTTGAACCTTCCTCCCATCGTCTATCTCAAAGGTACCAACAAGTCCTCCACTTCGTTCAGCCAACTTCTAGCCTTGACAACGTCTCAGTCCCATAAAGCGGTTTTCCGCCCATCGCACGGAAGTTCTTACATATCTTAGAAAAAGCATCTATACGCGGAGGAAGAGATTCAAAAGGGAAAGAGGAAGGAACTCGAAACAAAGAATCGAAAGAAAGATATATGGCTTTTGGGGATTATGTTTTTTTTCAAAATAAGCTTTACTTTTGAAAATACTTCCTTTTTAAAACATAGTTTTCAAAAACTTTTTATCAAATCTGGTAACCTTCAACTCTGATACCAAGTGTAACACCCCACCACCGTTAAGGTCACTCACAAAGGAAATGCCTTAACTTTGGTGGAGCATTTTAGTAAACAGAAACAGAATACTACAAGACAGATAAACAGTACTTGAAAAATTATAACTTTATTTCAAACAGAAGCTTGGTTACATCCTTTCAAATCACAATATCAGAATTCAAGTACAAAATACCAGTCATGTACAAAAGCCTTCAGAATGCATAGTTTAAAATCATAATCCCCACAGAAGAAGACAAGCCATACTTTAAGCACTGCAAGCGGAAGAAATTGGATCAAGCTAGAGTATTCCCTTCTACAAAACCTGGGGGGAGAAACGGAAGAAAGGAGGCGAAACAACAAGGGTCAGACAAAAGTCTGGCAAGTCCAGTGATTTTCAGTTATGAACAGATAATAATAACATGACATGAAAATAAAACTAGATGAGAGATAACTGTAACAGATGTAGCAGATATGCCAGAAGAACAGAATGATATAAGCTATTTCTTTACACTTCTCTGCACTAATACTAGTATAACAGAATTAGGTGTCACCCTAATGTCTAAACAGAAACAGAAACAGGTACAGAATAATTTCCACGCTAGTAATGGGCCTTTACCACAAGATCAGAAACAGACAAAAGCAGAATGTAGAATAAGGTGTACACTAGTAATTGGGCCTTTACCACCCGAAAAGACGGTACCACGTAGAAACAGACAGGTGTTGCCACCCAACAAAAACAGACGGTACCAACAGAAACAGACAGAACTAAGTGTACCCTAAAACCCTACCCCAAGCGATCGGCTCCCTAATACATAAATACCCTGTGCCAGCCCCACCGAAGGGTGTATCATTCCCTAAAGTGGCAACCTTTGAATGACACAGACCTATTTACAGATGTCACGGCGTCTTACATCCTCAGAGGCAGACCGGGATCCATGCACGCACATGACCCGGTTGGAACGCACCATCAACACCCCTCGCCATTATCAGAATGAACCGCTTATAATTAGTTCAGTAAGCGTGCCCGGACCCTACCTACTGTTGGGTCAAAGTTTTGATACCAGAAAGGGTTACTGACTAATATGGGTCCCAAACAACAAATGACACAAGTAATTCCCCTCCTATCCTTGTGTCCCCAGACTAACATATTTCAGATTAATAAGTTCAGACATACAGAATTCAGATCAACTAGTTCACAGGTCAGACAAGTTTTAGACTAACGGATCAGATATACGGATTTAACAGATTTACAGATTTGTCTAACTTTGTAATTGGGCCTACCGATTCACGGAACAGATTTATTAAACTCATCAGTCTAGTGGGTTTAACCCTATCCACCCAACACGTTTTAGACATTATATTTATCTCAGATTTTCATTAATTAAATATTAATGCCCAGACCTCTCACATTAGACTGACAGTTTACGGCTACTGGTTAGGCCGGTTGGTTCCGGGCAGGTTTCTGTCGCAAACCGAGTCTAACCTTGGGTTTCAAGCACGTTATGACTCACTTCTCACATTAGAACCTATTGTTTGCGGCCATTGGATATGCCGGGCGGTTCCGGGCAGAATTACGCCGCAAACTCATTCTAACCTCGAGTTAGCCATGTTTATCTTTGCGGCCAATTAATTAATAATTTACCATTTGTGCCCACGCCTACTATAAATGTCAATTATTCATAGCTAATTCAGATTATGTCAATAACAGGCTGAATATATCTACTTAACAGACATAGCAGATAACAGATTTAGGCGATTAACGGATTTAGCAGATTAAGCAAACTAGCAGATTTAGCAGATAACAGATTAGGCATCTCAACAGATTTGGTTTAGCAGATTTGGCATTTTCAACAGACTTAGCAGACGACAGATTTGGCAGATGAACAGATCTAGCAGACTAGGCAGTAGGGCAGAACTAGCAGATTAAGCAATATAACAGAACTAGCAGATTGGCAATATAACAGAACTAGCAAATTAGGAAAATATAACAGATTTAATCATTCCTTAAAGTTTCACAAACATATCTTGCCTAATTATAAATCTTGCCTAAATTCACATGCATAAATAATAGTCATGATTCACAATATGATCATATACCCCATGTTTGCATTAAATTTGCATGTCACAGATTATGGTCATAATTTACATGTCCCAATTTAGTTCAACTTGCCTAGTACAAAAGATTCACATATAAATTATACCAATAATAGCTATTGACAAAAGTCTCCTACTTAGGTATTATTCACATTTGATAGATGTCCTACTTTAATGTAAATCTTTATACCTAAACCATATTCTCCTTATCTCAAGTCAATACAGTCTATATTTATGTCTAATTATATACCTTTCTATGTCATGTCCTCAAATCATATGTTAACATACCATGGTTCCTCTTCTTCCAATTCACAGAATATGCATAGGTCTAAATCTAGTTTACAACCTATGTCCTTTTTCTTAAATCAGTCACAGATTAACCAACTTCTCAAGTCGTATGTTCAACATTCTTTATGCCACAAACTCAAGTCATGGGTTCAATTATATGCCTTAGATTTATGTCCTAAGTTCCAAGTTCAACCTATGTTCTTTCCTTAAATCAATCACATCTCGGTCATGCCTATTTCATGCATTATTCATTTTATTGTCCCAAATATTTTAGCGTATGTTAATCTCTTAGGAGATTGGCGCAGGCTCGTAGTAGCCTAACTATAGAACAGAAAGAAGAAGAGATACAGAATAAAATAGATCAGAACAGAACATACACAATCTCAAATTCAGAATTACAATCATGTCACAATTATGATTAAAGTTTATATCGGAAAATAACTGCACTTGCCTTGGTTGGATTCTAAAAGAAAAAGGTGTTGTAGCTGTTCTCTTTTAATCCTAATCAGAATTGGAGGAAGAAGAAGCACAAGTCCTAGCTTAGGTTTCAGCAGAGTAGAGACGCCATTGATTTATTTATTTTTAGAGAGGAAGAGAGCAATGGAGGCTAGAGAATTGTATATGAGATTTAGGTTTAGGTTAGGGATGTATATATAGGTGTAGGAAGTTATTTAGGACCATTAGATTAACCCTAAATCATGAGAACCATTCAAATGCAAAATCTGCATTTGAGCGAATCGGCCCACGGGATGACAACCAAACACCCTGGATTAACCCTTATTCGACCTAGCGGGGCTCGGGTCGACCTCAAAAATGGGCCGGTTCGGTTATTCCCCCTTCCAATTCGCTGTTTTGAACCTTTTTTGCATGTTTATTTATTTAATTTTTATATATATCTATATATTTCTCTCATATGCATATAAACTTCAAGGCTTAATAACTTCTTCATAATTAACCTTTTTTTAATATTCTCAGAAAATACGGGGTGTTACAGATATAAAGTGCCATAGGTGCGGGATAGCAGGGCATCTCATTGGGGATTGCAAGAAGTTGAAGGGCAAGTGTTTCCACTATGGGCAAGCATGGAATTTTAGTAGAGCATGTCCACAAAAGGCCGGATAGGGGTCTGGTACATTGACAGCTCAGGTGCTTGTGTTGGAGGCATCTCCGACTAGCTAGTAGTGGCCCGGACAGAGGTAGGAAAGTTTATGTTGAAGGTTTGATCTCTATATCTGATTTTCCTGTATGCTCTCTTTTTTATTTGGGAGCTTCTCATTCGTTTGTTTCTAGTATTTGGTTGATTGTTTGCACATACAAATATCACTAGTTACCGATCCATTAGTAGTTTCAAACATTATAGGTGGTTCAGTTCACTTATATATGATTTGTAGGAGCTTGAAAATTTCTATATTAGGTGTTGAGTTATGATGCCTATGTCCTGGAATTTTCGGGGTACGTGATGACTTAGGGATGGGCTTGTAACAACCTGGAAATGTATAATTCTAAAAATATTCGAAATGATTAATTTTAAGATTTACTATTTTGGAGTGTTGATTCATCTTAAATTTGATTTTTTTTTAGTTTAAAATTAATTTAAGTTATTTTGAAGCTATAAACAATCCCTTTTGGATATGAACAATAACAAGGAATTATTATCAATAAAATTGAATGTTGGTAAATCCAAAATAATAGAATTCATGATTTAACTATTAACTAATATGAACTCGATAATTTCAATTATCATCATTTAGTTAATTGAAATAGACTATAATTCTAGTTTGTAAATCCATTGATGATAATAAGTTGTTTAAATTTAGATCGTATTTTTAAAATAATATTTTAATATAGAAAATAGGCAAATTTCAAATGACATTGAAATTCGACAAAACCAGTTTCATCGGATCCGAAACAATAAATCATTGTAATCAATCAGAGTTGTTAAGTGGCCATACGCGATATAAACGTGTATCGATAATCGATTTGAATTTATACTTTGATTTTAATAATAATTGTTAAATACGATTAAATTATCTTTTGAAACAAATTCCATTGTTTTCAAAATGTGGGTTATTAGAAATGAACGACATCTTGAACATCTTGTTTTGAATTCGGAAATTTTCAAACTCAATCAATAGTGATTTGGATAGGCTATATAAGCATATCAACCCTTCTTCATTTGTGAAATCCTAGCCTCCACTCCCTTTTTCTTCCATCCAATAGCTAAAATTTAATCTTTTAATCCGTTCATAATTAGCGAAAACTCCCAAATAGAAAGTTGTTTGTATCAACGTTTAGAGTTCATCCATACCGGGCGCTTGACGATCGGGGGTGTGGGTGGCCAAAATTTTTCCATAACCAAATATGGGTTGTTTGCATGTTTTCTCGAATATCGTGCAAACCATTGACTTTTTGGGGAGACGATCTGAAGGTCAATGGTATAAGGGAGTGAGGCTAAGATTTTGGTTGAGGTGCGGTGGCGATTGGTGGTCAAAGGTGGAAGAAATTGGCATTCGAACAGTTGTCATTCATGTTGATTTTCTTGAAAGTTCGAGGCTTTGCTATTGGACGAGGTCAGTGGCATAAGGTCGGCTCGGTGTGGTGCTTCTAGCGGTCGATCGTTGGCGTGTTCCAGTGGACGGAGATGGCGGCGAGGGGGGTTAAAGGGTTGCGTGTTCTTGTTTCAATCTTGGGTGGTAAACGAAGTAATGGTCATGCTAATTATCACTAATCACGGCTTTAGAAGCTTAATGATGGTATTAAACTTAATTATTCAAGAATATAATATAATTATTTTTAATTTTCTTATAATCTTGGAACGCTCATATCTTGTTCGTATGAGGTTGGATTAGCGTGAATCAAATTGCGTTGGGTTCGTATTCGCGAACACTATGCATACGAGTGGGTTGGAGTAATTTGGAGCTATTTTGATTTTTATGTAATCTCAAATGCCTGTTTGAAATTATATAAATTAACGCGAAATCGTCAAATTGGAATGGATGGCGAGTTTAACTCTCACACTTCCTAGAGTACTGTATTTTCATATCGTATTATATAAATATCTATTGTTGAATCGATATTTATTTGTGTGATATGTTTGTTTGATTTACTGCTTTGTTGGCGATTGTTGATATATACTCCCATTTATGAACAGATGACCTTCGACATTACCTGCTTTTAAGCGGAAGATTCATCTTAAATGGATTGTATTATATCATCTATTCTATATGCACATAAATAACCATTTTGTTGCAGATGACTATAAAGGTAATGCAGTGTGTAGTGAATTAGGCCATGACGGAACACTCTGAAACTACTCACATATGTGTGGTTGAGACAAGATTAACAAAATCCTTTTATTCATATTTGTTCCCATTCATCTATTCGCCTATATTTATATTTTCTTGCATTTGTTGGTTATGTTCGTTTAATGCCCAAAATTACTTTTGTGTGTTTCCATGTTGATTATATTATCGATGATTGAAGTAAATTAACCTTATGTTTAATTTAAGCTTGTGTTTTCACAGAATCGATATTTGAATAAAATTATCATTTTCACTATGAAATTTATAAATTTATTTATTATTCGAACTAATAATAATAATGTAGTTCAATTAACTATTTTAACAATTGGTAATTGAGTTTTTTTTGCATAAGTAACCATCTGGGAATTGATTATTAATTCTAATCAAAATTATTAGATTTCAATTAATTATTCTAGTTCTTGAAACTTTATTTTAATTAATTGTTTTAATTAAAGATTAATTGAAACTTAATAATCATTTTAATGAATAATGTATTAGTTCCATTAACTATTTTAACAAATGAGATTGATATGATAGGTCTGTTTTTAGTAAGTTGCTTAGCCCACCCCAAGATGAGTGCTCTCCTATTCCGACTTCCCCAAAGCCTCTGGTAGCACAGGCGAGACAGCGATGTGTTCTCTGCCCCTATGGGGATGGAGCGACAGATGTATTGAGAATCCAAGATAAGATCACGGCGAGACGAGTCGTTTAACATTACGATAGTCTATCAACTTCTTGGCCTAAAAAAAGTAATCTTTCTCGATAAAGTCGGTTGATTAGGAAAAAATTATATCCCTTTTGAACCGTACGTGCATCTTTGGATGCATACGGTTCAAAAAAATTGCGAAAATAAAGAATCAATGTGTTCATTCCAATCCTATTTCTCTTTTTTTAAGAGATTCCTGCTCTATGATTTATATTTTCCATATTTATTATTGTGCTAATCCAACACAAATTCTTATTTTATGTAATTTGTTTTATTTCATTTTTTACTCAATAATTTATTTGGTATACTCGAAACACACCTTTGGTACAAAATTGATGATCTCGCAATGATCTCTAGAGTCAGTAATTTTCTATGAGGAATTACTGAACTCAATCACTTGCTGCCATTACTCAACAGTTTTCTGTTGAGGTCTATCCCATAGAGGTACTCAAATTGGATCAGTGATTGATTTCTAGGTTTCATCGTAAACCTAATTGCTTACTTCCAATTACGTAGACTATTTCACCAGTCGAGTCACAGGTATCTAATATATTCATACCTAACGATTTTCTACAAAATACCCAAGTTTCCTTAGGGTCCCAATTCCAATAAGAGCCCCATGCTTCGTTAGCCCTTACTGCTCCAGAAAGAATACCTCTTTGTGTATTCCTATATGAAACTTTTTTATATGTGTCTCTGGGTATTCTTTTATCATTTCATCCAACAAGAATAGTTCTTCTAATTCTAGGAATTTTTCTAAAACATTTTTCTCTTGAATATCATTCAAAAAAAATTCGGATTGCCTAGTATTCCAACAATGAATAATCCAAGGTTCCAGACTTTTTTGAAATGAGAGAGAGATCCACCAGGGCAAAAATATTATAGATGAAAGATACGCGAGGGAAGCGATGACATACATTTACATTACTGTTATTTTTTAACATATTTAGAATTTACAGCATTAAATTCGAACTAGTAACTAATCCCAACATATAACTATTGAAAAAACTCATATAAGCAAAAAAAATCTCAAATATCCTCGATCATGAGACATATAATTATCACTATAAATAAGAACCATGATTCCCACAGTAGTAATTAATATTGGCATAATAGAAGTAAGCGGATCAATTAAGTGTTCGAACTCTAAAGAAAAATCATTAGAGATACCATTATTTCTGGTATAGAAGTCCCTATATCAATGGGAAATGCCCTACCGTTGAGTGCGGTTTGAACTATTTATTTACGTAATTGGAAGTAACCAATTAGGTTTATGATGAAACCTAGAAATCAATCACTGATCTAATTTGAGTACCTCTCTGGGATAGACCTCAACAGAAAACTGTTGAGTAACAACATGAATCTTTGTATATCTATATTTCCGATCTTAGTTCTTTACCTCCACTTCTTGCGGAGCAATAATTCATCGAATTATCGGCAGAATAAGAAGTCAAAAATCTTTGGTTGATAAGGCGACACTCGAATTTGAACTGGGATAAAGGATTTGCAGTCCCCCACCTTACCACTTGGTTTCATACTAATGGATTCGGGTCCATAACCATGGGTTCTAATGCACGAGATCTTGTAGCACTTATCAGTGAGGCCCTATCAACTAGTATTACCCAGAAGAAATCAATTACAGAAATTAATACAATTAGATTGATTTTACTTCCGCACCTAGCTACTCTAGGTTGGGGGATAGGTCCGGGGGAAGAAGTTATAGACACCTTTCCATACTTTATATCGGAGTACTTCACTTAATTTCCTCTGCAGTCTTGGGCTTTGGGGGTATTTATCATGCACTTCTTAAATCTGAGACTAGTAAGATTTGTAATATGTATACCTTTACGCTTTGCAAAAAATGTAAGGGGCCATTATAGGATTCCATTTCTTAGTACCATGATCAAAACGAACTCCCGACTCCATCATCTCTTCCAAATGGATGCTCCAATACCTTCTTGTCATTTTCCCCGTGCTTTATCTTTTTTTAGAAATAACTAATTGTTCCTATGGAGGATCAAACGAGTGATTTTCTCGCCTACTGCGGATCCCATACTACCCCCCAAAAACTGAAAATACATAACCCCAATTGCTATGGGAATACCATTTAATTGACCTATGCATGTTTGAACAACTTCAGTTAAACCTGTTCTTTGTTGATAAGAATCAATACGATCTTTATAAGGTTCCTCCTCTAATGAAATTCAGCGGGGTCCATGATGATATCTACACTACTCACAAATATTCATTTTTGATCTAATTTTTTTTAATAATTTAATCCATAACAATTTTCGCACTGAACCCATAAATATTTGTATTTTTTATTTATATAAAAATCATTAGATCTTCCTAAGTGAAATTAAATTGAATTAACGAAATGAATAAAACCACTTTCATTTATTTGAAGTAAATGATTTAAGAGTAATTAACTGATTTATAGAAGGTTTTAAACTTATTGAATCAATTTAATCTTGGTTTGTAAATAAGAAACTTATTGATATAAAAGATTATAAATTGAATTGATTATTTTACCGGATAATTAATGCTGTTTAAGAAGTTATAAACAAATTTTATAGAGGTTTATTTTCCTTTAAAGATATTAAAAGATGGTTTTATGTTATAAAAAGGAATTTTATAAATTGTCTTCCCTAATGATCAATATTTAGTTTAGGTATATTAAAGTAATTGAATCTAATAAATTATCCTTTTTGGATAAATAACATCATTTAGATCTTATAAACGATAGTTTTAAATAAGAATGTCCTTTCTAAATAGAAATGATTTGAAATTTAATGTAAGTGTAAAGTGTGTAGGGCTTTATCAAAATCAACGTTCAGTTTAACATTGGTTTCGACCGTTTACTTTAATAAGCTTAGAACAATAATTAACTCTTTAAACTAATATTTTGAAGAGTACTTCGAAAAGTGTTTTCGTTCAAATATTTGAAATGTGAAAACCAAGCACAAGTTCTAGTTTTGAAGTTTAAATGTTTTCGATATAAATATGGGAAGAAATTTCCTAAATGATATCGCTTATACGAGAAATATTTAATTATACTGTTATTGCTAAATGTCGAAGTACATCAACTTTCCCTTTTCTTGAAGTTTGAAAACATTGTTCGGACGATGCCCAGGGTTAGCACTATCTCAACTTTTCCTGATTCATTTTTAACTAAGAGATAGTATAAGTTTGGGATCGATAAATAATGATAAGGGAATGTGATTTAGTTTCCATACACGATCATTTTGGAATATACATGATAGTTGATATAACAACTATTGGTTCAGCTTTCTTTAGTTGTATTGTCAATTCAAAGTGATTTGTTTCTCTTTGAGCGTTGTTATTCTTTGTTGTAAATGGTTAAATCCAGAAAGTGAATGAGTGCCTAGCTATGTGGGGTTGTTCCCATTAGGATAGTTCACATCTTCCCTAGGGTTGGTTTGATTAAATGCGCACAAGATGTGAAATACTTGGATACTCGTAAGTTGGTGGGGTCCGACCAGTACATTTCCGAGAACAGTGTAGTTCTCAAGTATATTGTAGAGGTATACTATTCTGTAAGATGGGTGGACCCCCTAGTCATTAGTTGGAAAAAACTCATTTCTATTCCTTTTATTCCAAATTTATGACTTTTCCTATTTTAATTGCATTAGGAGAATAAAACCTTCACGATGTTTATTATTTGTATCCGTGGTGTGGTTGGATGTTGTTGTGATTGACCTAGTCTGTGGTTAACGGTGCGATCCTATTTCTTTGGAAAATTTTATTTTTCCCTTGTTAGATCCAAATTAGGGGTGACAATTAGACCCGACCCAATAGACCCGGAACCGACCCAACGGGTCTCGGGTCTAGGAAGGTTGGGTTTTGTTGGGTTTAAACTATACATTTCCAAAATTTGGACCTGACCCGAGCTTCGGTTCGGGTGGGTAGTAACACGAAAATTATATATATTTCAATTATTTTCGGTCGGATCTTTCAGGTCAGATCTTTCAGGTCAGATCAGTTCGGATCGGGTTTTATCGAGTCTTTATTGTATTTTTCCTCATCTAGACCTGACCCGAGACCCATCGGGTTCGGTTCGGATCCAGGTCTTTTCGGGTCGGTTGGGTTTGGGTTTTCGGTTCTAATTTGCAGCCTTAATCCAAATTCTTGGATCGGTCTCTTTGTTTCCATCGGGAAGTGTTGTATGCTTTTCTCAATGTGTCGTTATGCGATTATTCCCATTTTTTGGATGCTTGTTCATTTATGTTATTCTTATGAGGTAAAAACCAATTCTGCGACCAGCAGCGCGGTCTCACAGAATTATTGTATGTTTCATTTTGCATGATTTTTCTAGTGTTGGTATTCCATATTGATCCATGGATTATTTTATTATAATGCTCGGGGAAGACCAAGCTTGTTTCCAGGTTATCTTCTGTTGGATGTGGAGCTCATAGAGTGTAGTTGGAAGTTTGCTTGTCGCAGTAATTTTTTTCTAATGTATTTTATTTTACCTATCAACATTGTAAGGTCAAAATTTTATAACTGCCAGCTGATAGGATTTGTTTTTAACTCTGATGTACAATGTATCTTGGAGTGACAATTCATCAGTCGTTATTATTATTTTATGTTGTTGTTTCCGCTGCGATATTATGTGTTTCTTCAGTTCTTTCTTTTTCTTTTTACCTAATGATCTACGCTTTTGACGATTGGATGTTCTACATTAAAGTACAGCGGTCGTAATTAGTCTCGACTTTTGATGGTTGGGAAGGTAAGTCGTTACAGGGATCGTTAGCCATGTATGGGGATCTACTTGATTGCGAGAGGGGGGTTGTTCGTTTGATGACATGTAGTGATAGGACCGTCGAGATTTCTTGTGACCTGTAAGGACCATTCATGTTGAGTTTTCTCTATTTCTTAGACTTTTCTTTAGATGATATTCATTTTTTTACCCGTTGTCTGTGAGTATTCGGATGTATTCGGGGAGGTTAGAAAATTTTCACCTAAGCGAGAGCTCGAGTTCCGTATTTATCTTAGTGAGAACGCGAGGCTTGTAACACTACCAGTTCGACATATGGCTCCGACGAACGTAGAGAGTTTAACAAGAAAGTGAATGAGCTTTTGGAAAAGGGTTTTATTGGACGGGGTATTTCTCAGTGGGGGCGTCGGTTGTTTTCACCACTGTGGCTGATGGTTCTCTCCATCTATATGTAGACTATCGAGAATTGAATAAGCTCACAATGAACAATCGTTACCCACTCTCTTGGACGGATGATTTATTTGATCAATTGGTAGACATGTCAGTGTTCTCTAAGTTGGATTTGGCTATTGGTTTCCATCAGTTATGCATGGCAGAAGATAACATCGATTAAACGACATTTAGAATTCCTAATGGCTTCTTTGAGCGGTTTATTATGCCTTTTAGGTTGACCAGCACACCAACGTATTTTATGGACCTGATAAGTAGAATATTCAGAGACGTTCTTCACAAGTTTGTGGTGGCTTCTATGATGAAATCCTTGTCTTCTCAAGGAATGAGGATGAGCACGCTTCGCATTTAGAAGAGGTTCTCTGTACTTTCCAAGTTCATTAGTTGAAGGCGAAATTCTCCAAGTGTCATTTTGTAGGAAAGAGGTGCATTTCTTGAGCACATGGTCCCAAAGGATGGGTTGGCAGTTGATCCTGCCAAGATAGTAGCGGTATAACATTGGAAGAACCCCAAGAACGCGACTGAGGTGAGGAGTTTTCTCGGCTTAGCGGGTTTCTACAGGAAGTTCATTAAGGACTTCGTGCGGAATTCGACACCATTAACCCGACTTGTTAAGAAGGATTTGACTTTCTTTTGGGATATGGACGGTGAGGATGCCTTTCAGAGATTAAAGAATGATCTCACCACTATACCATTTTTTACGTTACCCAATAGATCTAAGATGTTAGCAGTTTATATTGATGCTTGTGGGACTAGTCTAGGTGCAGTATTGATGCAAGAGGGTAGAGTAGTGTGCTAAGGTAGTTGGAAGCAAAGGGTTCATGAGAGGAATTACCCTACGCACGATTTGGAGTTAGCTATTATAGTATTCACACTTAAGTCTTGGAGAAACTACCTACTTGGTGAGAGGTTCTCCTTATAGACCACAAGTCACTTAAGTACTTGTTCTCTCAGAGGGATCTCAATTTGAGGCAGCAAATGTGGATGGAGTTCTTAGCATTATATGTTTCGCGATTTCTTATACCTCTGGAAAGGGGAATGTAGTGGCTGATGCTTTGAGCAGGCAGAGGACGACATTGAGTCCTTTATTCGTTGAGTGGCAGAGTTTTGAGTATATAGCTGCATTTGACTTTCGACCATCCACGGATTTCACGCCAGGATTGTTGGCATCATTGGTGGTGCGACCTACTTTGCTAGAATAAATTAGGACAAAGAAGATAGGGGATCTCGAACTTTCGGGCATTTTGGATAAATTAAGTAAAGGAGAGGTTTCTAGACACTTCGTCATATATATTATGGACTATAGAGGATGGCTTCGACGGGATGATAGATTATGTGTACCCCACACGAGTGATTTGACGGGCGCGGTACTATTGGAGGCTCATCATCTTGGATGACCATCCATCCGGGTGGAGATATGATGTATCATGATATGAGACAAGCTTTCATTGGATCGACATAAAGAAGAGTGTGGCTGAGTATGTGGGTAGATGTGTGACCTGTCAAAGAGTCATGGAAAGTCCGGTGGGCTGCTTCAGCCTTTGGACATACCGTTGTGGAAATGAGGGGCATTTCTGTGGATTTTGTGGATGGATTGCCTAAATCGAGAAAGGATAACACCAACATTTGGGTCATCGTAGACCAACTGACTAAGAACGCTCATTTCATCCTAGTTAAGAGTAAGAGGATGACTGCGTGGTTGGATTCTTTGTATATTCGCGAGATAGTTAGACTCCATGGTATTCTTTCGAGTATTGTAGGTGACAGAAACGCGATTATCACCAGTAGGTATTGGGGAGTCTACATGAGGCTTTGGGAACACAACTCAGGTTGAGCATTGTTTATCACCCTCAAACAGATGGACTGATTGAGAGAGTGAATAGGATTTTGGAGGACCTACCAAGGATGTGTATTATGGACGGAGGGACATGAGAGGATCATTTACCCCTTGTAAAGTTTTCTTATAATAATTGTTTCTTGACTATCATTAGCATGACTCCCTTCGAGACCTTGTATGGACGACCTTGCAGATCCCCGACACATTGGTGGGATTCGACAGGCAGACTGCTTCTTGTGCCGGAAATGATTAGAGAGACCTTCGATGAGGTTGATTTGATTAGGAGGAGTATTAAGTCGGCACGGGATAGACAAAAGTCATATGTTGACAAAAGAAGGATCAACCTAGATTTTGCTATTGGAGATTTGGTTTTCATCAAGGTTTCACCGTTGAGGAACGTGGCGAGGTTTTTCTCCGCAGGCAAGTTCGCATCGAGGTTTGTTGGACCATTGCCGGTCATGGAGAGAGTAGGGAAGATGTCATATATCGTTTAACGACCGGAGAGGCTATTCGTGCTCACGACATATTCCATGTATCGCACTTGCGAAAGTGCATACATGATCCAATAGTGGTAGTAGAGCCTAACACATTAGAGGACGTGGAGATCGAGCGGGAGGCATTTATTTTCCGAGCACCTATGCGGATCTTAGATTTTGAGAGCATGAGGAGATTGATTAAGGTTCGATTGGGAGATGACTCCAACGAGGCCACTTAGGAACCAGAGGAGAAGATGCATGTTTCTTATCCTTATATTTTTTATGGTACGTTCCGACCTTTTTCCTTCTTTGGTTCTTAAGTTCTACCTTTCAAATTCCTTTGAATCTGATCTTAAGAGAAAACTATAGATGATAGGATATGGTTGAAACATGTTATGTTTGATGCTTGCAAATGGATGCAAGTGTTTGCAAGTTGGTGCAGTGGACGCATAAACACATGTTAGGCACTATAATCGTCTGAATAGGACACTTGCATATGCATATGAATGTGTGTTCATTTTATTTATTTCTATGGTTGTAATATATGGATATCAACATATGGTTTTTTTCACGTAGATGATGGTTGATGCACACAATAGAATTATCTGTTATCATTAGGATTTTCGCATATATTTTGATGCATGACACAAATTTAATTGCATAAAAATGAGGTCAACTGAATCAGTAAACCACTTAATCTTTTGCATTAGTTAGGATCATATACACTACACTATTGCATAAGTACATAAACTGCGTTAGATAAGTTAAGAACAATGTTGGCCAATGGATGATGGATGAGTCGAGGATGTGGAAAAACACTTTGATTATTATTCTACCTTAGAGATTTCGGGGACGAAATCCTTTAAAGTGCGGAGAATGTAACAATCCAAGTTTTAACGAATAATAAATTAATTGAAAATTTAATTAAATAATAAGTTCGAAAATAATGGGAATTAGGCAACGGTAGTTACATTGGGTCCGTAATGGTTTTCTGGTTCAGATAGACATTTGGTTTGTGTAGAACCGAACTTAAAACAAAGAAGTTGTGATGAATAGAAGTTTGAAATTTAAAATTTAATAAACAAACAAATTAATATATAAAAAATATGAGTATACGTTGGAACTGGGACGACCCTGTCCCAGGCCAGGTTGACCCATGGGTCGACCCAGGCAACAGATAGGTCTACCCAGGCAACAGATGGGTCGACCCTGTATATGGCCAGGCACGATTTCGTGACTAGCACGAAATTGGAGACTCTGGAGGCTTGGGACTTTTCTTCGCATTTGACGTTTAGGGTTACAAACCTAATATTCTGTGGCCAAGGTTATTCTACTCCAACTATAAATAAGCCTCTAGCCTTCCCCCTTCCACATAGGAAAGTGTGGTGTAGAGATAACAAAGCAATGGAGAACTTACTTCTATGGAAAGTTATTAACACAGACTTACAAGCTAAGGACTTGTGTGAAAGGGGAAAGCAAATTAATCCCCTCTGTGTCTTGTGTGATTTGTAGGGTGAAACCTTTGAGCGCTTATTTTTTGAATGTAATCGTACTTATCAAATGTGGAAAGTCTTGATGACAAGCCTAGGGAGGAACAACGTTAGCCAAACAAGTGAACAAGAATGGAAAAGGTTAGAAGGGTAACCAGGCAAGAAGAACCCAAAGAAGAGATTGATGTGCTATGTCTTGGAAAAATTACTTATGGTGGTCTGGAAGGAGAGAAATACAAGAGTATTTAATATAGAGAAGAGAAAAGATGTTGTGCACCTAAGAAGAAATGTGAATGAAGAGATTAGAGAAGGGTAAAAAATGCTTAATTTCATCTTTGACCCTGGAATATAGATTGCACTCTTTTAGCGTAGTTTAGTTTGGCTTGTCTAACTAAGTTATGCTTACTTGTAGTTATGTTTTTATATTGTTTTCTGCTTTGTGTTTTCCCTGTGTTTGAAGTGCCTTGTTTTTAGGTTTGCTTCTGTTGTGTTTGTATTTTATTTCCTCTTTAAGGTACTTCAATAAAAAATTGTAGGGGACCATTCAACCCCGTCGGCCTTGCTAAAAATAATAAAAATAAACAATACCACATTTCCTCTTTCATTTGTGCTTGCTTCAAGCTCCACCTTCTTCCTTTTCTACACATATTCATTCATTTCCTCCTCTATTTCTCTCAGCCTTGAAGGTATTTCCCACCTTAATCCATCATTTTTTTCACTTATTCCATACTAAAGCATGTTCTAATGATGATATAATGAGTTTTTGAAAGTTTGGAGGAGAAAGGAGTTGATTTGTTATGGTTTCTAAAAAAATAGTACGGAGGAGACATGCAAAATGAATTTTGGGAACAAAAAGAAGAAGAAGACGGAGATAAAGGAATAAAATAGAAGAGACTTAGGTGCTTTCTGTAACTTTATTGGAAAATTTACATCGCTCCTCCTTCCATGAATAAGTACACAAATACCCCCATGCCCATACACAACCATTCTTTCCATGATTCCCTTCGTATTTCATGGTACAAACAATGTCCTTATTAAGACCTTTCTTTTTTTCTTTTTCTTTTTTTGCAAATTTGACAGGTTTTTATAGTGATCCGTAACATTTTTTTATCATAACAAAAATAATAAATACAAGTAGGTATATGGGCATGACAGTTTGTCAAAAAACTAAAGTGGTTTTTAAAATGGACCGACCACTTTAAATATCTTAACGTATAGCATAGGAGCTAGAGAAAATGTCTAGACTAGTAAAATATTACACAATACCATGTAAGGTACAAAACATTACTACAGAATACCAAAAATGAATCCAAAAAAATGACATTACAAGTTGCCTATAGCAACACATAAAAAATTACATCTCCACGCAGGGAGGGTAGATCACTTTCCAATGGATATATGACATAAAACAACACATCTAACTTAAAGAATTAAAGAGAGATGATTTATTTATTACTAATGTTTTCATATGATAACACACTAAGTGCAAAGAGATCGAATAACTTTGGATGATTTGAAAGTTCTTTTCCAATAAGACGATTTTCGGTCATATTATAGATATTTCTTTGAATTATTTATTTTTGTAAATCAATTTCAAAAATAAGTTTTCTATCATTATTAATTTAAAAAAGTGGTTAACAAGTTATAAAATAATACTTAATCATACTAAATTCTAGATATAAATATTTTAATAATTTAGATATTTAACACGTGTTTCAAATTTTGGGTCATTACATCTATCAAAGAAGTGATTTCATCTCTCTTTCCTCCATGGTCAAAATTTCCCTTCTTTCTTACTCCATTAGATCCTTCCTCCAACAAAACTACAACCATCTACATCCTTTGAAATTTTCCTGTAGAGGTGGGCTCTGTTTAAATACCAAAATTTGATAAATTTGTAAAGGTGGATTATTCTTGATTGGCACCCACTTCCACCAGTGACAAAAATGTTCCATGAATAGAATTCCACCTCAAGTTTTGTTATTAAATCCAACCCTAAATTTTAGATCTGGAAATTTGGTTCTGGTGACCATATTTCAGATGGGATTTTTTCCCAGGACATTGGTTTCAAAAAACAAATATCCAGGCTATCATATATATATATATATATACTACATCCTTTTTCCTATCTTTCCCTTTCGCGACCGCATCTCGACATCGACAAAAATGATTCCTCCATCGCTGTTTTCGAGACTGCATCTCGAAATCTTTCGGCTAGCTTCGATTATTGAAATCCGAAAAAAAAAACAAAAAAAAGTTTCGAGACTGCTTCGCTGTTTTAACGTCAGATTATTGATTTTAGGTAACTTCGATTATCGATTCAAAGTTTTTGATTATTGATTTCAGTTAATGTCAGATTATTAATTTTAACATCAGATTTTAAAGTCAAATTATCAATTTGATTATTAATTATTTTCAGATTACCAATTCGTTCACATTTGTCATGATATTTTTGATTGCTACATTCAGAGTATTGTTTTTGGCTGTAGGAAAATGAATATTAAAGATGGTCCTAGGTACACGTTAAACTTCTTTTTGTTGTTGTTGTTAATGTAATGTTGGTATAATGATAAATAGTTTTTTTTACAGTAGTGTTCCTACTGAGGTTCCAAGTGTTCTGACTATCATCAATTTTAAGAAAAACAACTTTGGTATTAGGCTTTCTTAGGATTCTGGCATTTCTTATTTGCGAAATAAGATATGTGAAGTTTGGAATCATCTTACTCCCTTATGCTTTGATATTCTTTATACTCGGGATTCCAGGAATATATTTGTTCAAACTGAAGTGATTTGCAAGCCATTATATGCTTAGTATATTTCTAGAAAGAAGAGTTTTTAGTTATGTTTGTTAAGTTGAAGGAATTGTCGTGTCTTATTGTTGGCAACAGTAGTAGATCTTGTTCTACAAGTAAGTCGCTTTGTGTTGAAGATACAATGAATAGTGAATGTGATGGAGTTGATAGCAGAGAATTTATCTTTGACAAAGAACGTGGTTTTAATGAGTTAATGAAGAAAGGTTCTAACTTAGCATTTTTTATGGGGATTGGTCAGAAATTTGAGTCTGCTTCTGATTTTCGTAAAACAGTGATTGCATATTGTGATAAAAATGGATTCAAGCCAAAGTTTATAAAGAAATGTGAAGAGAGAATAACGATTCAATGTGTTGTTGAGGGTTCTACTTTTAACATTCATGCTTCTTGTAAGTTGAAATAGTTGGATCATTTTTTGGTTAGAAGATTTGAATCTACTCATAGCTGTGGTGGTGGATTTCGATCAATTAACAGTCCATTAATTAAAAGTGATCTTGTGAAAACTTTGATTTTAGATCAAGTTCGTGATGAAACAACAAGAAAAACTAGTGATATTATTGCAAGTTTCAAAAGGAATTATGATATTAATTTGAGTTATTATTATTCGTATATGAGTAAAAAAATTGGATTTAAAGGAAACTTTTGGCAGTGAGGAGCAAACATACAATGATTTGGTTTGGTATTTGAAAGCAGTTGATAGAAGTATCTCAATAGTCACTCTGCTATGGTGGTTGATGAGAATACTAATCAATTCGAAAAAGAATTTATATCATATGAAGCCTGTATTTACGAATTCAAGCATTGTCAACCAATGATATTTCTAGTTGGCACATTTTTAAGGTAGAAATGGTTGTTTAATGGCTGCAACAACTAAAAATGGAAATCAAGGTATATGAGTTTTTTTTATTTATTTGATTTATTTTCTTGTGCTTTAGGAAAATAATATTTTGCTACCTAATCTATTTTTCTTTATACATTACCTAATCTATTTATTTTTTCAAGATGGTGTATTATAAAATGATAAACTATTTTATCGTTTTTGTTTAATTGTGGTTTAACAAGTACACTGCAATACAATTTTCAAATAAAACTGTTAGCTCCTCTAAATTATCATTTGCCATATAACTTGTAGAATCGTTTGCAAAAATAAGTTGCATAATTGTTTGTTTGTAAACATAAGTTGCATGATTTCAAGGGGAAATGTTGTGAATGCCTAGTAACATTTCTGTGAATTGTGTTATCGGTGTTAAATTTTGAGTCTAATTTTGTTATGTTGGTGGAACATTCATTAATTTAGAAGACTAGATAATGATACAATAAAGTATGATATGTCTACAATTAGATAAATTTCTAGTGTATAATGTAAAAATTAATAAAAGTTTTTATCGTTTTATGTTCTAACACGGGTAGCTTTTTGGACGCACATCAATTTTGTTACGTTAGTGTTGTGGAATAATTTGAAAATAATAAAGTGAGTATGTATGGTTAGTGAATTGATGCTTTAAATAGTTTAAAGCTGTTTAATTTTGATTGTTTGTTGGATATTTAGAATTGATATGCAATGTATCATGCATAACATATGTTTAGAACACACTACTAACAATATGTAGTAAACGAAGTGCTAACAATGAGATAACATTCATTATTAAAAAAAGGAAGGACATGAGTGGTATGAGAAATGCTTTTATCATTTTAAATTAGGAGGATATTTATGTATATTTGTTTTGTTTATTGTATAACGATTCTTTAATGTTAATTTTCAGGATTTTTCCCTTTGGCAATGGCTATTGTTGGAAAAGAAAATGAAGAAAATTGGTCTTGGTTTTTATATCAATTAAAATGTTCAATTGGAGTTGACGTTCTTTAGTTTTTATTTCTGATAGGCATTGGGGTTTGGTTTTAGTTATTCCTAAAAAATTTCCAATGGCTTTCAATTCATATTGTTTCCATCATATGCAAAATAATGTTGCTTCCATTGTAAAAAGTGGAAAAGGATTATGGGTGGCTCATCTATTGGAACAGTGTGTTATAGCTTCTACTCATTATGATTTTGAAAGAGTTATAACAAAATATAGGCAAATTGGAGGTGAAAAAGCTATTGAATTACCTTTCTGGCCAACTTCCCTTTCTGACTAAATTGAATCACCTTCTTCAATAATGAGATATTCAAAAAGACCTGATCATCCACAAAGAAATCTAGGATTCTTCTCCTCCTATCGGCATAGTTCTTCTGATGGTCCTCAGCAATCCTCATCTTATTCCTAATATCTACGACAATCTGAAAAGCTTCCAATATCATATCTTTCCCAATAACTAAACGATCACCAAATTTGATCTAGCAAGAAGGAGATTTGCACAATCGTATGTACAAAGCCACAAACGGAGATGTCTTAATTCTAACTTAGATTCAAAAGAATTGATCCAAAAGATAGAACTTAATAGTTGACACTTATGAAATTTCAAATTAGAACTTAAAGATTTGCCTGGTAACTATTATAATAAGTGAATTCGACGAGATGGAGATGAACTTCCATAACCAAGGATATAGGCACGAAGGAGATCTTCTAAAATTTGATTCTCCCTCTCCGTCTGATCATCAGTCTATGGATGGTAAGTTGTACTTGTATTCAATCGAGTTCCTAAATCCTCTTGGAATGCTCTCCAAATCTACCCATAAAGGTGAGGTCTCGATCACAGACAATACTTGATGGAACTCCATGCAATCTGACAATCTCTCTCATGTATAACTCATCTAAACTCGAAGCGATACGGTTATCTCTGACCAGAAGGAAATGGGACGGCTTGTTCAAACTTTCATGTACCACCTATATGCATTTGTTTGCTCTCCTTGTCCTCGGATGACCGTCAATGAAATCCATGGAAATCTGATCCTACTTCTAATTAGGGTTCTCGAGAGGCTGCAGTAATCTGGCTAACTTCTAGTGATCGACTTTAATCTGCTGACATGTCGCACTTCTACTAACATAAAGTGAAAAAACGTGATTAATGCCACTCAACCAATATAATTTATTCACGTTCTGAAACATCTTTGTCACACCTGGATGAATGGAAAGTGTAACGATCCAGGGATTTTCGGCCTCGAAAATCGACATAAATACCTTTACCGTACTCATGCCGACCTTCCAAACATCGAAAACACTGGAACGTTTATAGAAATAATTCAGAGGGTGAGATAAGAAAGGAAGAGATGTTATAATAGAAGAAGAAGAAAAAAAACACAACACAGAGTCTCACATCGCAGCGGAACAAAATATAATACAGAAATAAATCTTTATTGAGAGCTTTAAAAATACTTACAATATCAGAGTACATCACACAACGGGACAGTTATAATAACTTGTTCCCATATACAACACACAGCGGAATAGTAGCTATATAATATCATACGTCTGAACATCTCCAGCTCGTCTCTGGACTTCACAGCATTCGATAACCTGAACCTGTACACCTCGGGCTAACCCGAGCATTTACAAAACACTGGGTCAGTCTGGTGAACCAGAGTGAGATAAACACACTAAGTTTAAGGGTATCACACAACCTTATTTTTTTAAAGTTAAAATCTTTCAAAGCAAAGGATAATCGTAAGACCAAATCCACATATAAATACGGACGATTTTTACCTTACGATAACCCAAAACATTTTTGAAACCAATATCTTGTCTATATTATAATAATGTCTAAATACAAGTAAACAGAATCTAGTAGAACGCTTGCATCTCACGCTCTACATATATAGTATACAAACAAAACCGCGGGCGCTTATTGGAGATTGGATTCCGACTATGACAAGGTATGGGACCACCTGCCGATAGTGTATCTCTAGAGGCGAATACACTGGGTTCAACAGGAACGTCTTGCAACCCGGCCCTCACATGACCGACCACTCATTTCGCTTGAGCGTATCGAATGTATATCACCAACGGTTGGGAGCGACCCACCGTTTCCCGAAAAGGGACAGCATCGAAATAGATTAAAGAATGAAATGGAATTTCTCTAGATAGGTGATTATACACCCTAATGGAAGCGACCCACATAGCCATGCTGCCTGCCCGATTTCTGTCATTTCCCGGTTGATGAGGCTTGAGGTCTAGATTATCTTTTACATCACCTGGCCACCATCCACTTTGAATGCCACATCATAGGATCCGTCAAGTCACTAATTGATGTTCATAAATATACTCTGGGTATAAAAGAAGTGCCCCTCTTTGCCACCACTCGGTATATTTGTAAAAATCAACGTACGTGGTTTTAGGAAATACTCTGTCAGACATTCGTCCATACAAGTCATCCAGGAACAGGATGAACCGAAGGTACTCTCCTACTGCATCCAATATAGGAATCACCCCATGGATCAGTAACGAGAAGTCCTTGCAACCTGTAGATTCCAACCACGACAAAACCACAGTTTATCTCTGGCCGCTAAACCAGAGATTATTAGCAGTTCTTCCGTTTATGCAATTGTACGGTTTTCAATGCTCCATCTCGATCATCTTCTAATATCTTCACGTATTTGTTGGTCGGAATGGTTTTCGAATATAAATTCGATCTCGGTCTTTCTGTACCAACAGTCGTATTGGACAGATTTGATAGTCGGTGGTTTAACTATCAAAATAAACAGTGTTTCAATCATGACAATCCAGTGAGTTCACCGGTTCAGTATTCGGTCTCACTTGGCCTTTTAATTAAAACAAGTGCAAATTCAAACTCTTAGATCTTTCGATATTTTAAATATAGTTTTCTCGCTTCTTATTTAACATAGGATTATTCTTTAACAAATTCTCTTTTTAATACTTAGGAAATCTTATATCATATTCAGTTGTCTATTTTCACATTCAAAATATTAGTCACACTATTATCCAATATTGGGAAATCATTTCAACTTCGGTTACTTTTCAATAAATTTCCATTAAAAGTAATTTCTAAATTATTATTAACTAAAATAATAATTTATTTCAATCATTAACCACTTCAGTAGTTAATTCCTTTATTAACAAAAACAAATGGTAAACCTCTTTTTAAAAACTTATTAAAATTAAATAATATTCATTAAACTATTATATTTACAACGCACTAACTTATTAAAAATCTCAATTAAAAACGGTCGATTTTGTTAACTCAAAACTCGATTACCTCGTTACCCGATTCTAATTAATTCTCACTTTAAATTAATTAATAATATAACTAATTTAAATAATTCCATTTAATTATTTCTTAATAGACCAATTATCCAAATTTAATCGTTAGATAATTTTGCTTATTCTCACATTTAAGAATCCGATTAACATCAGAATCGTCCTTATAAAATCAATTTATAATTAATTATAAAAATAAGTATTATTTCCTTTTTATAAACCTTTATTCAAATAATATATTCAAAATCTATCTTTAGTTCTAACATAAATTTCATAACTTCAGCTCTATCAATTCACCTGACGGTAAATCAATAAAACCAAACAATTTACTTTTAGGCCATTTACTACCGATTACTCAACCAATATAGCCAATTGGTTAAAACACAACACAGATTGACTTTTTAGTCAATGATCACTACTAAAATCAATTACCCAATCATGACAGTTCATATTTGATAATATGGAAATAAATAATATATTTGAGGAATCCCGTTGGATCCCTCCAACCTGTTCTTCCCTGTATTCAAATGGTTATCTTCAAACAGATCGTTCAATTCAACCAGATCAAACAATTCAAACCATTAAACACGTTAATTTCATAAACGTGACCAACAAGGTAAATTACCTTTATTGGAACCAATCGTTAAAATAACGATTTGGTTTTTCATCGAAATTAAACGACGATTTAATTTCATCAACTAAATCAACAAATAAATGTATAATTAGCAAACAGTCAACCATCAGCAAACAGAGCACACAAAATAAAACCCAATTTATATAAAATACAAATGGGAAAAACTGAGTGAGTTTAACTCACCTTGAATTGATTTTTCTAAAACAGTTGGTTAAAGTTAAATTAAACGGTCGTTTAATTTTAACTGTAAATTCCAGTTATCTCTGCTTCTATCCAATCCCGTTCCATGGCGTGGTGCTCGTCACAACCATTCCAACGGTGATTCTGACAACATATAAGTAGGTTATAATTATTTAAAGTTTATATAATTTAATAATTTAATTCCTAGTCCCTTTTATTAAATAAACTAATTACGCGTTAACTTTGGCTAATTACATTTGCAATTTACTGGCGTTTTCCTGATGCCACTTCCTTCCTTTGTTC
This sequence comes from Allium sativum, assembly GCA_030737875.1. Classification (NCBI taxonomy): domain Eukaryota; kingdom Viridiplantae; phylum Streptophyta; class Magnoliopsida; order Asparagales; family Amaryllidaceae; genus Allium; species Allium sativum. Next base: position 254,697,390 of record CM060922.1, read on the forward strand.
CTTACTGTTTCAAACACGCCTACAAAATTTCTCATCTTAGTTGACATACAAAAATCGAGATAATTAAGGTCTAATCATAGTTTAACTTAAATAATTACTTTGTAAATATAGTTCACCCGGTCTAATTCTTTCTCTCCTACTTCCAGACTTCTACTTCATTTTCTACTTTGTTCACTGCTCCGATCAAAAAGTTGTACATTAAGTCATTATTAAAATGTATATGGTCAGTTATAAACTAATTTTCTTAATAACCTTATTTATACCCTAATTACTTGATTAGGATTTCAATTAGCCTGGTAACCCTTCGTTCATGAAACCGCTCCAAACAGAACACCTGCATCAATCAATTTAAACCCATCATTCCTTAATCCATAACTATTATAAATTAATTATAGATTAGTTAAACTTAATTTACTTCATTAAAATGGAAACTGGATGAGCTCCTGCATTTGTTTCGATTGCTGGCAAAAGTTTCATTCGTTAATTTAAGGTGCTGAACCCCTTTTTGCATTGATTTTTCGTTCTGTACTCATGCCAAACACAATCCTTCCTTGAAATTTAGGAAACACAGTCCAACCCTTTTGTTTAACGACCTGATGTCTTGTACCCTGCATAACCGCATGATCCAATTCATACCTTAACTTATTAATCCACCAATATATGTTAAGTAATTAATATAACTTAAAACCAAATTACGCTGGATATCTCAAGGCCGGTTTCTTTCTGTTTGCCTGCGTCTTCATCATTCAAGCCCTCTCGTGTTTGTGTTTTCTCGATGGCCACCAGGATTCATTTCGCACCAAGAAGTTCACCGTCGCACTCCTTGTGGTCCACCGGAATTTGATCGAGACCTCCCAATCGATCACCCGAAGCTCTCCAAGCCAACGCCCTGAGCATGGCCTTGCCTAACTCCTCCAATCATCGGCAATTGAATCCAAACCGCAACCACTTCTCGACCCAATTCTGATCACCTCGGCCACCCGTACATCATCACAACCGTTCGAATCAAAGAACTTGCCAAGCCGAATGATTTTGTTTTAGAAACTTCATGAAAAGATGATCGGATTAAGGGTTAAAAGAGAGAGAAAGTTTGAACTGAAAACTGTCGTTCGTTACTGAAAGTGGAGGCGCAAAATGAAGGTTGACTACAGATTAGGTTTTGACCGCTTGCGATGGATATATATAGAGAGGATTTGGAACCATATAAAAGTATTATATTATATATTGAAACTTCACCGCGAAGTAATGCGATAAAACCACTACAAACGACTTTCGTTTTTTGATAAAAAGGCTAATCTTGATATAAAAAAGTATTCCAGACCTAATGGGACAAGTTTCGTCGAATTCCGCCGTCGTTTGAATAAAAATCCTTTATAAAACCAGAAATAAATATGCGTTTAATTTTTTCACGATCACTAGATAAATCCGATCAACTTAAAACTTTGAAATCCTACAATAATTCTTCAATATGAACCCAACGGCACCAGTTTCGTCGCATTATGAGACTGTTTTCCCGGTAGGCTATTTTTACGTGCACCATAAATGCCATTCTGAACACCAAATTACCCGGTCTCCAAAAATAACAAACTATATATCTATCCTGACTATAATCAATGATACAAACTCCACGGAATTGGTTTCGCGACCTAATTCGATCGTATGTTCAAGTTATACCCAAATAACCCTTTATTAAATAAATTACGCGTTATAGAAATTGAATGGGCGTTTGTGGCTGCCGTGGTCCCATACAACATCGGTTTGCCACGCCATTCAACACTGTACAATAATTTAATGAAACGGTTCTAATGAAACTAGTTTCGTCGAAAACTGAGTCCGTTTGCAAAATGGCTATTTTAACGCGTATATTTTAATAACGATTTCCATAGCGACTATTTCAAAATTTGATTTGGCCATAACTAACAAATTATAAAACGAAATCTGGATTTTCCTCTTTCATATGAAAATTATCATCAATACGGTTCCAATGTTTCTTGTTTCACAGAAATCCGACTTATATCGGATCATGTATTCTCCGTTGAAGTTCAAAACTCCATATTACGAACTGCAGCGCCATTTCGAGCTCGTTTTATATTATAAATAAATTAACGTTCAAACTTCGTTTTAAATAACTTATTAAATATTAAAAATCCATTAATATTCCAAATATAATATTTAAAATAAATAAATTAAATTAAATATTTGACGGCCAAAATACGGGTCGTTACATTCTTCCCCCCTTAAAATAATTTCGTCCTCGAAATTGCTAAGGTAAGAAAGAACGTTACAAACCCATTAACTTTACAAAAATAATAAATTTGAAACTCGATTTTTATAATTCCAAAACTAATCTAGTTGGTTTTAAAACCAATTTATTCCAAATAAAAGAATTTTCCAAAAATCTTCAAAATTGTTCTAACATCTTAAATTTTTGGAAAAATTTTGGTAGAGTTTCCCCTGTACGGAGGACATCTGCAATATCGCAGGTTCAAGAAATATCTATCCATCGACCAACAGGGTCGAAAAAATTCAAAAACCAAACTCAAAACCCAAATAAAAACCAAAATTTCATATTCTGCATAGGCGTACCTTTTTGCGAGCGTTATTATGCGATAAGCAATATTTTATATTCGAGCTTGCTTAGTTATTATGCAGCTCTATTCAAACTGGATTCAGTTAACTCCAGAATTTTCTCTTGTATGGATTTTAAAGCTGAATTGGCACTTCTGCACCTGTCCTCAACTCAAATAAATTTCATTAGTCCCCAAACAACATCAATTAGTTTCAAATATCCGTATCATACGATCCAACCAGTTCTACACTGTAACACCCCGTAATTCGGTTAAAATTAATATTCACAAATTAAAGAATAACTAATCTCAGACATGAGAATTGTGGGAAACGGGTTGCTCCATTGTGTTCGTCTCAGAATTCTGGTTGAAATAGAGTCCGAGTTTGCGTGAATTGGACTTCGTATGAAGAAGTTATGGCCATCGGAAGTTTCAGAAAATTCAAAACAGCTCGCAGAAAATTTAAAATTCAAACAGAAAGTGCAGAAGAGGGCTGGGCGGGAAAATTCCCGCCCAGGCAGGTCGATTGGGGGGTCGACACTAGTGTCGACCTGCCCCCCCCCCAGGTCGACTATGGTGTCGACCTGGGTGTCGACCTGGGTCTGGCGGCTAGGGTTTGGGCAGAGCCCAATCCTGAGCTGCCGATGTGTCTTTAGGGCTGTGTTGGCAAATTTAATGGTTCTGTTTAGTTTTCAGTTGACCTGACGGTCTAAATAAACCCTAAACTCTATAAATACCTAGGTAGTCTCTCACCCTAATTCATAAGAAAAATAGAATAGTTACCGTCATCCTGCCGCCATGGAACTCAGTCTAGCCGCCGCCAACTAAGAAGGAAGAAAAGCTTAATCAAATCCTAACTCTACTCAATTCTAAAGCAAATCAAGACTCTCTTTTCTTCTCTAATTGTGAGTATGATAGTCTTAACAAGATTATTGTTAAACTAATTCGATTAAGTCATGAATGGATTATAAGTAGATGATGTGGATTATCACCTATGTTGTTGTAAACCTTATACTATCATGTATGTCATAAATCCTTGCTATGTGATGATGATATCCTATATGTTGTAAATCATGCTATGATGATATTGTATAAGTTGTAGTTTTCTATGCTAAATTGTGATGAATCATACATGTTGTTATCTATGCTAGTTAGTTCATGTTAATTAAATCATCATGTTTGGGTTATGTTGATCTATGTGACAAACCATGTAACAGCCCGCAGCTCCGTTCACACAAGATATTGTCCCCAACTTAGCCACCATATAGGTGTGGGGTTTTGTTCCTCAAAAGGCCTCGGCGTTAGTAAGAGATAGACTCTACTATATAAGTACCCACTTTATACAGGCTTCCACGATGTGGGACTTAGGGGTGTTACGTTCTCCCCTCCTACAGAGCCCAACGTCCCCGTTGGCTCACAAACACCTCACCCAAGCGTTGTGGTCCACACAGGAGCCACAATTCCGGCTGGGTATTGGCTCTGATACCAACTGTAACAGCCCGCAGCTCCGTTCACGCAAGATATTGTCCCCAACTTAGCCACCATATAGGTGTGGGGATTTGTTCCTCAAAAGGCCTCGGCGTTAGTAAGAGATAGACTCTACTATATAAGTACCCACTTTATACAGGCTTCCACGATGTGGGACTTAGGGGTGTTACAAACCATGTATGCAAGTTTAAGTTGATTAGTGAAAAGTTATGAACATATGCCATGACATCTATTATGACATCTAGAATCATGCTATGACATATGTGAAATTCTATGCTAGTTCACACCATCATTTTGATGTCTAAAACCCCATATGCAAGTATATACACAAAATTTGGGTTATGATCATATCATGTAAATTGTGACATTTAACAAGTTGACATCTTTAGATCCTTAACATGTGTAACTTATGCAAGTTTCACCCCTATTATGATTAGATTTACTTTATTTGCTTATGTGTTGTTTAACGTATGTTATGCGTTGAATAAGCGAACGTATAAACGTGGGGTAGAGGTAATATTAAGGATTTAATAATAAGATGTTCGGGGTGCAATTGATATGATTTTGCACGCCATGAGTGGATGACCATAATTGAGTCAATTATGGACATCAATAAAAGTGGACTTAATTAATAATTTGGATAGGGAATTGTTAAAACTGGGGTAAAAGATTATAAGTGATAATCAATGCTTAGGACACGAGGTTGGACTCGTTTGTGACGTAAACCTGCCCGGACCCGCCCGGCAAATCCAGTGGTCACCAATGTCAGCCCAATGTGAGAGGTCCTAGGCCTAAACTAAAGCATAACAGTTGTAAAGACACGAGGTTAGACTCTTTTATGGTGTAAGACTGACCGGACCCGCCCGACAAATCCAGCTGCCATAAATGCCAGTCTAATGTGAGAAGTCTTTATGAGGTTATGGCCTGAATGAATTAAGAAATACTTAACCAGATAAACATGTAAGGTGGGACATGGGGGTTAAGTAGGTGCCTTGGGTGGCATGAGGAATCTAGGGGGTGCCCTTAGTGGCATGTGAAATACGATTAGTAAGACTTAACCAAACACACATGTAAATGAACATGACTAAGAGGGTTAAGTGGGATATATTAATGACAAGCTTAGGTGGGTAGCTTGTGGGGGCCCATTTCAACCAGTATCCCAAACGTATCTTTGTGGGCTCGACCCAAGTCGAGGACGGGACACGCATACTAGGTTTGACGATAAGAGGCCAAAACGGGGAGCGGTGGCAACGCAAGTCCAACGGGTTTCATATGCGTGTGTGGACCTGGGCTGGTAGGTAAGACATTGTTGCATCATGTAGGTATAAGCTGTGCATTCTCAAGTTGTATCGGGTTGCCACTTTAGGGGAATGATACACCCCACTGTGGAGTGAGCACGAGTATCTACGAGTACGGAGCCGATCGAAAGTGGGTAATGGGGTACACCTAGTGGAGATAGGGGCAAACGGCACCTATGTAGTCAGCTAGGGGTACGCAAGGCTATTTATATAGTTTCTGTGTGAAGCAAGTGGGATCAACCTTTAGGGTGACTGGTGCGGTGCAGTGTAGTAATGTGCGGTGCTGTGTAGTAATTATTCGTTAGTAATTAGGTATGCCTTTAGCGTTATCTTTACGTTATCTTTAGCTGCTCATTCCATACCTAACAGTTCATAGACATTTACTTGTCTTCCAGCTTATGCCTTAGTCTAGTTATTTTAATAATAGTGTTGTTAGAATATTCATACTCGCCAGACTTTATGTCTGACCCCCTCCATTTCTATCCTTTTTTCCCCTCCAGGTCCTCAGGTTGGACCCAGCTCTAGTGGAGTTTGATTGGATTGCTTCATCTCTCTTGGAAAGCTTGGACCGTTGAAGTAAAGTCCAGCTTGTTATCTTCTTTAATGGCTATTTGTGTAATGGGATTATGTAATTTTGTTTCTCAAGATGGATATTGTACTTGACTCTGATTTATGGTTTGGTGATGTAACAAACATGTTTAAATTCCGCTGCAATAAAATGAAGTTTTAGTTTTTAAGTACTACTTATTATCTGTCTTGTTGTAATTTTTCTGTTCTATATTCACTTAAAACCTCAATGGAAGTTAATGCATTCCCTTTGTGAGTGACATTAATGGACGTGGGGTGTTACACGTGGTATCAGAGCTTAAGGTTACCAGAACAGATAAATTTTTTAGAAAAACTATTTTTTTAAAGTATTTTTGGAAGAAGTGCTTTCAAAACATGTCTTAATGAGAAATTTAAAGAGGAAAGTTTTTATGAAAAACATAATCCCCAATAGCCATATATCTTTATCTTTCGAATTCTCCATTTTGAATCTTCCCTTTTTCGTTTCAGCATGGCTGAAGATCTTAACCTACCTGATGGTGTGACGATACCAGGATGGTATAGGAGGTTATTAGAGGCTAGGGCCGCCGCAGGTCCAGCTAATGTTCCTCCACCATCAGTTGCACCCGTTCCTCCACCTCCTCCTCGCGTGGATACTTTTGCAAAGACGTGCAAGGAATTTAAAGCTATGGGTGGAAAACCTTTTCAAGGGTCAGAAACATTTGTGGAAGCTAGAGATTGGCTTAAGGAGGTGGAAGAATTGCTAGAAATCTTTGAAGTAGAAGACGGGAGGAAAGTTCGTTTAGCAGCTTGGTTGATGAAGGGAGAGGCCTCGTTTTGGTGGGAGGTCACTAATGGGGAGCGTCATGTTGATTCTTGGGTGGATTTCAGATGTAGGTTCGAGGCGAAGTTTCTCTCGAGGGCGGAAGAAAATCTATATATGGAAAGGTTCTTGACATTGAAGCAAGGAAGCTCATCAGTGAAAGAATATGTTAACAAATTTAATCAGTTAGCAAGGTTTGGCTTGGACTTAGTGAACATGCCAGAGAAGAAGGCGCTGAGGTTCGTTAATGGCTTGAATGAACCATTGCAAGGGTTGTCTATGACCCACATCCCTATGGGGGCCACCTTTGAGAAGCTAGTAGAAATGGCGCTCATGCACAAGGAGAAAAGTGCTAATGCTAATAAGGCACCCGAGAAGAAAGGGGATCAGAAGAAACCACAACAGCAAAACAAGAAGGGTGGTAAAGATAATAATGGCAAGGGAAAGAAGAAATGCTTTAACTGTGGGACACCAGGCCATCTCAGCAAGGATTGCCGAAAGAAAAAGAAGACTGGTTGTTTTCGTTGTGGTGAAGCGGGACATCTAGTGAAGGACTGCCCAAAGAAGGGGCAGAGGGCAGGGTCTACCTCGGGAGGACATGTGCAGACTCTTATGGCACCAGGGCAGGCAAGGGGACAAGTTCAGGCTCTCGCGGTTCCACCGCTACAAGAACGAGGTAGAACCATTTCTGTTGAAAGCTTAGTTTTTCTGTTTGATCATCATGTCCGTACCTTATTTGATTCGGGTGCATCGCATTCGTTTATCTCTACATCATTAGTTGAATCACTGCACTTAAACACCAGTTTAGTAGAGGATCCCTTAGTTGTTTCGAATCCAATTGGGGGCTCAGCTTATTTGTCCATGATGTGTTTGGATTTGAAAATTTCTATACTTAGCGTTGAGTTTCGATGTGATGCTTATGTGTTGGGCTTCACGGGCTATGGGCTAATTTTAGGAATGGATTGGTTATCCAGAAATGGGGCTGTTCTTGATTGTGAAAGGAGAGTAGTTAGGCTCGTGACTCGCCTTGGCAACACTCTCGAAATCTTTTGTACTCCCATAAATTCCGTTATGCTAAGTTATCTAGAATAGCTTGACGCGTCGGTGGAAAATCTACGATCTGTTAGAGTGGTCCGAGAGTATTCGGATGTGTTTGAGGAGGTGAAGGGCTTGCCTCCGAAGCGGGAGATAGATTTTCGAATATATCTTGTGGATAATATGAAACCAGTATCTTTGCCAGAACGCCACATGGCTCCTCGTGAAAGGAGGGAACTCGATAAGCAAGTGAAGGAGTTGCTTGAGAAGGGGTTCATAAGACGAAGTATATCGGAGAGGGGTGCTCCAGTAGTATTTGCCACGAAGGCGGATGGGTCCCTTAGACTTTGTGTGGACTATAGAGAACTTAATAAGCTTACTAAGAAGAACAGACACCCACTGCCGAGGATTGACGATCTCTTCGATCAGTTAGTTGGCGCCTCAGTGTTTTCGCAGTTGGACTTAGCCACTGGATTCCATCAGTTGAGAGTGGCTGAGGATAGCATAGACAAGACTGCCTTTAGGACTCCGGACGGTTTCTATGAATGGCTAGTGATGCCCATCGGTTTGACAAACGCCCCCGCATACTTTGTTGATTTGATGAGTAGGGTGTTTAGGGAGTACCTTAACAAATTCGTGGTAGTCTTTGTAGACGTCATCTTGATCTTTTCTAAGGATGAAGAAGAGCATGCCCTACATCTTAGGGAAGTTTTGGAGACCCTACGAGCGCATAACCTTAAAGCTAAATTTTCTAAGTGTCACTTCTGGAGGAAGGAAGTACGGTTCTTGGGGCACGTGGTTTCCAAAGAAGGGATAGCTGTGGATCCCGCGTAGGTGGTGGCTATCCAAGATTGGAAGGTCCCTAAAAATGCTACCGAAGTGAGAAGTTTCTTGGGGTTGGTTGGCTACTATAGGAAGTTTATCAAAGACTTCGCAAAGATATCAGCTCCATTGACACGCTTGACGAAGAAGAACCTAGTTTTCACATGGGACGTAGATTGTGATGATGCATTCCAACGTTTGAAGAGAGCTTTGACTTCAGCCCCAGTCTTTGTATTGCCAAACGGGAGTAAGCCATTTACTGTTTATATTGATGCTTGTGGGACAGGACTAGGCGCAGTCTTAATGCAAGAGGGTGGGGTAATAGCCTATGGTGGAAGGCAGTTGAGAGCGCATGAGAAGAATTACCCCACGCATGACCTAGAGTTGGCCGCTATCATTTTCGCGCTTAAGTCTTGGCGTCATTATCTTCTCGGCAAGAGATTCGAATTATTCACTGACCACAAATCGCTAAAATACTTATTCTCTCAGAAAGACTTGAACTTAAGGCAGCAAAGGTGGATGGAGTTCTTAGCGTCCTACGACTTCGAAATAGCCTATACCCCTGGCAAGGGTAACGTGGTGGCAGACGCCTTAAGTAGAAAAAGATTATTTTTGAGTCCTTTGTTTGTTGAGCGGTGAAGCTTAGAATTCATTTCGATGTTTGACTTTAGGCCTTCCGTTGACTTTGTACCCGGTTTGCTAGCATTCTTGGAGGTCAGACCTACACTTTTGGGATGGATTGGCGAGGCACAGCGAGACGACCCGCGGTTGGTTGAGTTAGTAGAAAAGCTCAAAGAAGGGAGTCATCAAGCCATCTCCGTAGGTATACCCTAGATGATAAGGGTTGGTTACGTAGGGACGGTATACTTTGTGTACCAAAAGACGATGACCTAAGGAAGACCATTCTTGACGATGCACATCGTTCGAAGATGACCATTCATCTCGGCGGGGACAAGATGTACAAAGATATGAAGCGAGTTTTCTTTTGGGCCGGTATGAAGAGGGACGTAGCCGAGTATGTCGCTAGATGCTTGGTGTGCCAACAAGTAAAAGCGGAGCAAAAGAAACCCGATGGGTTGCTTCACCCATTGGAGGTTCCACTATGGAAATGGGAAAGTGTCTCGATGGACTTTGTGGATGGATTACCAAGATCAAGGAAGGGTAATACGGGGATTTGGGTTATAGTAGATAGACTTACTAAGAGCGCCCATTTTATTCCGTGAAGAGTAAGAGGACTGGTCCATGGTTAGCTTCTATATATGTCCGAAAAATAGTTCGGTTGCATGGTGTTCCTTCTAGCATAGTGAGCGACCACGATCCTATTTTCACTAGCGAATTTTGGAGAAGCTTACAAGAGGCGGTAGGAACTCAGTTATGTTTGAGCACCGCATATCATCCTCAGACGGATGGCCAGACTGAGAGGGTGAATCGCATTCTAGAGGATCTTTTGAGGCTATGTATCCTAGACGTTGGGGGTACATGGTAAGAGCATCTTCCATTAGTGGAGTTCACATATAATAACAGCTTTCATTCTAGCATTGGTATGGCACCATTCGAAGCTCTTTATGGATGACCTTGTCGTTCACCTACATGTTGGTGGGAATCTACGAACAAGATCTTACTTGGGCCCGATATGATTAGAGAGACTTCGGAGAAGATCGACTTGATTCGAAGGAGGATAAAAGCAGCGCAAGATAGGAAGAAATCTTATGCGGATAAGAGGAGGACAGATCTCGAGTTTGAAGTTGGGGACATGGTCTTTGTCAAAGTGTCTCCATTACGAAACGTAGTTCGCTTTGGGTCCGTTGGGAAGTTAGCACCAAGGTTTGTAGGGTCGTTTCCTATTAAGGAGAAGATTGGACAGATGGCGTATAGAGTGGAGTTGCCTGAGAGACTTAGTGGTGTACACGACGTATTCCATGTATCACATTTGAGGAAATGCTTGCACGAGACCGCGGAAGTGGTAGAGCCGAGCATGCTTAGAGAGGTGGAGATAGAGCCTGATGCGACGATTCGACGAGCTCCTATGCACATCCTTGGGTTAGAGATAAAGAAGTTGAGAAATCGAGAGGTCAGACTAGTCAAAGTGCAATGGGGAGATGATGAGAGCAACGCTACTTGGGAGACAGAAGAGAAGATGCGTTCACGATACCCTTTTCTTTTCGAGGGTATGCCCTTTAATTTCTCCTTTATCGCTTATCTTGTACTTATCTTACCTTTAGAGTATCCTCTCGCTAGTATCCTTGACCTTTAGTTAGGATAATCCTATGGCTGAAACATGTGTTTGAGACATGTTATGTATGATGGATGCAAGTGGTTGCTAGTGGTTGCTCGTGGACGCATATACACACACTATTAGGCACTAGATCGGCTCAGTCACTTCATATTGCATATTGCATATAAATGGATGTATTTAGTAAAATGGATGTATGAGGATTTGTTTTTATCATATGGATGTTTCATTCTGATGATGATTGTGCACGCATATAGAAATAATATGTAGCATTAAGGAACTTTTGCATACATAATGGACGCATGGCACTATCATGATTTGCATTAAGGAGGTCGACTGAATAAGTGGACCGCCTGATTTTGCATTAGATATGGACATATACACACTGTGCATTTAAACATGAAAGCGTTAGAAGTCTATAAGGACAATGGATGCATGTGTTTGATGGTTGAGTAGATGGATGATTGGATGTTAGGATATACATTCTTCTTAACTTGAAGATTTCGGGGACGAAATCCTTTAAGGAGGGGGAGAATGTAACACCCCATAATTCGGTTAATATTAATATTCACAAATTAAAGAATAACTAATCTCAGACGTGAGAATTGTGGGAAACGGCTTGCGCCATTGTGTTCGTCTCAGAATTCTGGTTGAAATAGAGTCCGAGTTTGCGTGAATTGGACTTCGTATGAAGAAGTTATGGCCATCGGAAGTTTCAGAAAATTCAAAACAGCTCGCAGAAAATTTAAAATTCAAACAGAAAGTGCAGAAGAGGGCTGGGCGGGAAAATTCCCGCCTAGGCAGGTCGACTGGGGGGTCGAAACTAGTGTCGACCTGCCCCCCCCCCCCCCCCCACCCCCCAGGTCGACTGTGGTGTCGACCTAGGTCTGGCGGCTAGGGTTTGGGCAGAGCCCAATCCTGAGCTGCTGATGTGTCTTTAGGGCTGTGTTGGCAAATTTAACGGTTCAGTTTAGTTCTGAGTTGATCTGACGGTCTAAATAAACCCTAAACTATATAAATACCTAGGTAGTCTCTCACCCTAATTCATAAGAAGAATAGAATAGTTACCGTCATCCTGTCGCCATGGAACTCAGTCTAGCCGCCGGGAACTAAGAAGGAAGAAAAGCTTAATCAAATCCTAAATCTACTCAATTCTAAAGCAAATCAAGACTCTCTTTTCTTCTCTAATTGTGAGTATGATAGTCTTAACAATATTATTGTTAAACTAATTCGATTAAGTCATGAATGGATTATAAGTAGATGATGTGGATTATCACCTATGTTGTTGTAAACCTTATACTATCATGTATGTCATAAATCCTATGCTATGTGATGATGATATCCTATATGTTGTAAATCATGCTATGATGATATTGTATAAGTTGTAGTTTTCTATGCTAAATTGTGATGAATCATACATGTTGTTATCTATGCTAGTTAGTTCATGTTAATTAAATCATCATGTTTGGGTTATGTTGATCTATGTGACAAACCATGTATGCAAGTTTAAGTTGATTAGTGAAAAGTTATGAACATATGCCATGACATCTATTATGACATCTAGAATCATGATATGACATATGTGAAATTCTATGCTAGTTCACACCATCATTTTGATGTCTAAAACCCCATATGCAAGTATATACACAAAATTTGGGTTATGATCATATCATGTAAATTGTGACATTTAACAAGTTGACATCTTTAGATCCTTAACATGTGTAACTTATGCAAGTTTCACCCCTATTATGATTAGATTTACTTTATTTGCTTATGTGTTTTTTAACGTATGTTATGCGTTGAATAAGCGAACATATAAACGTGGGGTAGGGGTAATATTAAGGATTTAATAATAAGATGTTGGGGTGCAATTGATATGATTTTGCACGCCATGAGTGGATAAACGTAATTGAGTCAATTATGGACATCAATAAAAGTGGACTTAATTAATAATTTGGATAGGGAATTGTTAAAACTGGGGTAAAAGATTATAAGTGATAATCAATGCTTAGGACACGAGGTTGGACTCGTTTGTGACGTAAACCTGCCCGGACCCGCCCGGCAAATCTAGTGGTCACAAATGTCAGCCCAATGTGAGAGGTCCTAGGCCTAAACTAAAGCATAACAGTTGTAAAGACACGAGGTTAGACTCTTTTATAGTGTAAGACTGCCCGGACCCGCCCGACAAATCCAGCTTCCATAAATGTCAGTCTAATGTGAGAGGTCTTTATGAGGTTATGGCTTGAATGAATTAAGAAATACTTAACCAGATAAACATGTAAGGTGGGACATGGGGGTTAAGTAGGTGCCTTGGGTGGCATGAGGAATCTAGGGGGTGCCCTTAGTGGCATGTGAAATACGATTAGTAAGACTTAACCAAACACACATGTAAATGAACATGACTAAGAGGGTTAAGTGGGATATATTAATGACAAGCTTAGGTGGGTAGCTTGTGGGGGCCCATTTCAACCAGTATCCCAAACGTATCTTTGTGGGCTCGACCCAAGTCGAGGACGGGACACGCATACTGGGTTTGACTATAAGAGGCCAAAACGGGGAGCGGTGGCAACGCAAGTCCAACGGGTTTCATATGCGTGTGTGGATCCGGGCTGGTAGGTAAGACATTGTTGCATCGTGTAGGTATAAGTCGTGCATTCTCAAGTTATATCGGGTTGCCACTTTAGGGGAGTGATACACCCCACTGTGGGGCCAGCACGGGTATCTACGAGTAGGGAGCCGATCGAAAGTGGGTAGTGGGGTACACCTAGTGGAGATAGGGGCAGACGGCACCTATGTAGTCAGCTAGGGGTACGCAAGGCTATTTATATAGTTTTTGTGTGAAGCAAGTGGGATCAACCTTTAGGGTGACTGGTGCGGTGCAGTGTAGTAATTATTCGTTAGTAATTAGGTATGCCTTTAGCATTATCTTTAGCGTTATCTTTATGTTATCTTTAGCTGCTCATTCCATACCTAACAGTTCATAGACATTTACTTGTCTTCCAGCTTATGCCTTAGTCTAGTTATTTTAATAATAGTGTTGTTAGAATTGTCATACTCGCCAGACTTTATGTCTGACCCCCTCCATTTCTATCCTTTTTCCCCCTCCAGGTCCTCAGGTTGGACCCAGCTCTAGTGGAGTTTGATTGGATTGCTTCATCTCTCTTAGAAAGCTTGGACCGTTGAAGTAAAGTCCAGCTTGTTATCTTCTTTAATGGCTATTTGTGAAATGGGATTATGTAATTTTGTTTATCAAGATGGATATTGTACTTGACTCTGATTTATGGTTTGGTGATGTAACAAACATGTTTAAATTCCGCCGCAATAAAATGAAGTTTTAGTTTTTAAGTACTACTTATTATCTGTCTTGTTGTAATTTTTCTGTTCTATATTCACTTAAAACCTCCATGGAAGTTAATGCATTCCCTTTGTGAGTGACATTAATGGACGTGGGGTGTTACATACACACAACCTAATCCACATGAGATTATAATTATTTATAATCACTTTATCTATTCCCTTAATTTATAATTCATTAAGCTCCATTAAAATTTTGATTATTCCATTATAACAAACTATCATCCAATAACAAACAATTCATAATCAACAATCAATACACAACCAAATCAGCCAAATTAACTGAATTTAAATTTAATATAAATATTTTGCTTTGGTTTCACATAATTGAACACTAATCAATTTATTCCTATTCAATTATTATTTATTCATTTAATTCCCAATTTATTTAATTTCAATACCAATTATTAAGTTAATTACACTTAACTAAGTTAAGTTTTCAATTCAAATTTCAATCTGATTTGAATCCCATTCAAATCGATCAAACACACTACTATCTCAATAATTTGATAAAATTATTTCTTTACTATACAAAAATATAATTTGGGTAAAATTATTTCATTTACCCGCTTTACAAAACAATATTGTATTCGTTGTCAGTTCAACGCTTCTTAATGCTCGAACCGATCAACAACACAATACAAACATTTGTACATAAAATTTACAATTATGCTCTAATATATATATATATACATACACACTCAATCTCGATCTAGGGTATTACTAACCCAATCTCTATCGAGTCACACCACAGAGCCAAAGTTATCACTAAATCAATAGCTTTGATACCATTGTAACGACCCAAAGATTTTTGGCCTCGAAAATCGACATAAATACCTTTACCGTACTCATGCCGACCTTCTAAACACCGAAAACACTGGAACATTTATAGAAAGAATTCAGAGGGTGAGATAAGAAAGGAAGAGATATTAGAATAGAAGAAGAAGAAAAAAACACAACACAGAGTCTCACATCGCAGCGGAACAAAATATAATAAAGAAATAAATCTTTATTGAGAGCTTTAAAAATACTTACAATATCAGAGTACATCACACAACGGGACAGTTATAATAACTTGTTCCCATATACAACACACAGCGGAATAGTAGCTATATAATATCATACGTCTGAACATCTCCAGCTCGTCTCTGGACTTCACAGCATTCGATAACCTGAACCTGTACACCCCGGGCTAACCCGAGCATTTACAAAACACTGGGTCAGTCTGGTGAACCAGAGTGAGATAAACACACTAAGTTTAAGGGTATCACACAACCTGATTTTTTTAAGTTAAAATCTTTCAAAGCAAAAGATAATCGTAAGACCAAATCCACATATAAATACGGATGATTTTTACCTTACGATAACCCAAAACATTTTTGAAACCAATATCTTGTCTGATATTATAATAATGTCTAAATACAAGTAAATATAATCTAGTAGAATGCTTGCATCTCACGCTCTACATATATAGTATACAAACAAAACCGCGGGCGCTTATTGGAGATTGGATTCCGACTATGACAAGGTATGGGACCACCTGCCGATAGTGTATCTCTAGAGGCGAATACACTGGGTTCAACAGGAACGTCTTGCAACCCGGCCCTCACATGACCGACCACTCATTTCGCTTGAGTGTATCGAATGTATATCACCAACGGTTGAGAGCGACCCACCGTTTCCCGAAAAGGGACAGCATCGAAATAGATTAAAGAATGAAATGGAATTTCTCTAGATAGGTGATTATACACCCTAATGGGAGCGACCCACATAGCCATGTAGCCTGCCCGATTTCTGTCATTTCCCGGTTGATGAGGCCTGAGGTTTAGATTATCTTTTACATCACCTGGCCACCATCCACTTTGGATGCCACATCATCGGATCCGTCAAGTCACTAATTGACGTTCATAAATATACTCCGGGTAAAAAAGAAGTGCCCCTTTTTGCCACCACTCGGTATATTTGTAAAAATCAACGTACGTGGTTTCAAGAAATACTCTGTCAGACATTCGTCCATACAAGTCATCTAGGAACAGGATGAACCGAAGGTACTCTCCTACTGCATCCAATATAGGAATCACCCCATGGATCAGTAACGAGAAGTCCTTGCAACCCATAGATTCCAACCACGACAGAACCACAGTTTATCTCTGGCTGCTAAACCAGAGATTATTAGCAATTCTTCCATTTATGCAATTCTACGGTCTTCAATGCTCCATCTCGATCATCTTTTAATATCTTCACGTATTTGTTGGCCGGAATGGTTTTCGAATATAATTTCGATCCCGGTCTTTTCGTACCAACAATCGTATTGGACAGATTTGATAGTCAGTGGTTTAACTATCAAAATAAGTAGTGTTTCAATCATGACAATCCAGTTAGTTCACTGGTTCAGTATTCGGTCTCACTTGGCCTTTTAATTAAAACAAGTGTAAATTCAAACTCTTAGATCTTTCGATATTTTAAATATAGTTTTCTCGCTACTTATTTAACATAGGATTATTCTTTAACAAATTCTCTTTTTAATACTTAGGAAATTCTATATCATATTCAGTTGTCTATTTCCACATTCAAAATATTAGTCACACTATTATCCAATATTGGGAAATCATTTCAACTTCGATTACTTTTTAATGAATTTCCATTAAAAGTAATTTCTAAATTATTATTAACTAAAATAATAATTTATTTCAATCATTAACCACTTCAGTAGTTAATTCCTTTATTAACAAAAATAAATGGTAAACCACTTTTTAAAAACTTATTAAAATTAAATAATATTCATTAAACTATTATATTTACAACGCACTAACTTATTAAAAATCTCAATTAAAAATGGTCGATTTTGTTAACTTAAAACTCGATTACCTCGTTAACCGATTCCAATTAATTCTCACTTTAAATTAATTAATAATATAACTAATTTAAATAATTCCATTTAATTATTTCTTAACAAACCAATTATCCAAATTTAATCGTTAGATAATTTTGCTTATTCTCACATTTACGAACCGATTAACATCAGAATCGTCCTTATAAAATCAATTTATAATTATTTATAATAATAAGTATTATTTCCTTTTTATAAACCTTTATTCAAATATTATATACACAATCTATCTTTAGTTCTAACATAAATTTCATAACTTCAGCTCTAACAATTCACCTGACGGTAAATGAATATAACCAAACAATTTACTTTTAGGCCATTTACTGCCGATTACTCAATCAATATAGCCCATTGGTTAAAACACAACACAGATTGACTTTTCAATCAATGATCACTACTAAAATCAATTACCCAATCATGACAGTTCATATTTGATAAAATGGAAATAAATAATATATTTGAGGAATCCCGTTGGATCCCTCCAACCTGTTCTTCCCTGTATTCAAATGGTTATCTTCAAACAGATCGTTCAATTCAACCAGATCAAACAAATTCAAACGGATCAAACAATTCAAACCATTAAACACGTTAATTTTATAAACGTGACCAACAAGGTAAATTACCTTTATTGGAACCAATCGTTAAAATAACGATTTGGTTTTTCATCAAAATTAAACGACGGTTTAATTTCATCAACTAAATCAATAAATAAATGTATAATTAGCAAACAGTCAACCATCAGCAAACAGAGCACACAAAATAAAACCCAATTTATATAAAATACAAATGGGAAAAACTGAGTGAGTTTAACTTATCTTGAATTGATTTTTCTGAATTAGTTGGTTACAGTTAAATTAAAAGGTCGTTTAATTTTAACTGTAAATTCCAGTTATCTTTGCTTCTATCCAATCTCGTTCCATGGTGTGGTGCTCGTCACAACCATTCCAATGGTGATTCTGACAACATATAAGTAGGTTATAATTATTTAAAGTTTATATAATTTAATAATTTAATTCCTAGTCCCTTTTATTAAATAAACTAATTACGCGTTAACTTTGGCTAATTACATTTGCAATTTACTGGCGTTTTCCTGATGCCACTTCCTTCCTTTGTTCCTTACTGTTTCAAACACGCCTGCAAAATTTCTCATATTAGTTGACATACAAAAATCGAGATAATTGAGGATTAATCATAGTTTAACTTAAATAATTACTTTGTAAATATAGTTCACCCGGTCTAATTCTTTCTCTCCTACTTCCAGACTTCTACTTCATTTTCTACTTTGTTCGCTGCTCCGATCAAAAAGTTGTATAGTAAGTCATTATTAAAATTTATACGGTCAGTTATAAACTAATTTTCTTAATAACCTTATTTATACCCTAATTACTTGATTAGGATTTTAATTAGCCTGGTAACCCTTCGTTCATGAAACCGCTCCAAACAGAACACCTGCACCAATCAATTTAAACCTATCATTCCTTAACCCATAACTATTATAAATTAATTATAGATTAATTAAACTTAATTTACTTCGTTAAAATGGAAACTGGATGAGCTCCTGCATTTGTTTCGATTGCTGGAAAAAGTTTCATTCGTTAATTTAAGGTGTTGAACCCCTTATTGCATTGATTTTTCGTTCTGTGCTCATGCCAAACACAATCCTTCCTTGACATTTAGGAAACACAGTCCAACCCTTTTGTTTAACGACCTGATGTCTTGTACCCTGCATAACCGCATGATCCTATTCATACCTTAACTTCTTAATCCACCAATATATGTTAAGTAATTAATATAACTTAAAACCAAATTACGTTGGATATCTCAAGGCCGATTTCTTTCTATTTTCCTGCGTCTTCATCATTCAATCCCTCTCGTGTTTGTGTTTTCTTGATGGCCACCAGGATTCATTTCGCACAAAGAAGTTCACCGTCGCACTCCTTGTGGTCCACTGGAATTTGATCGAGACCTCCCAATCGATCACCCGAAGCTCTCCAAGCCAACGCCCTGAGCATGGCCTCGCCTAACTCCTCCAATCATCGGCAATTGAACCCAAACCACAACCTCTTCTCGACCCAATTCTGATCACCTCGGCCACCCGTACATCATCACAACCGTTCGAATCAAAGGACTTGCCAAGCCGAATGATTTTGTTTTAGAAACTTCATGAAAAGATGATCGGATCAAGGGTTAAAAGTGGGAGAAAGTTTGAACTGAAAACTACCTTTCATTGCTGAAAGTGGAGGCGCAAAAATGAAGGTTGACTACAGATTAGGTTTTGACCGCTTGCGATAGATATATATAGAGAGGATTCAGAACCATATAATAGTATTATATTATATATTGAAACTTCACCGCGAAGTAAGGCGATAAAACCACTACAAACGACTTTCGTTTTTTGATAAAAAGGCTAATCTTGATATAAAAAAGTATTCCGGACCTAATGGGACAAGTTTCATCGAATTCGGCCGTCGTTTGAAAAAAAATTCTTTATAAAACCAGAAATAAACACACGTTTAATTTTTTCATGATCACTAGATAAATCCGATCAACTTGAAACTTTGAAATCCTACAATAATTCTTCAATACAAACCCAACGGCACCAGTTTCGTCGCATTCTGAGACTGTTTTCCCGGTAGACTATTTTTACGCGTACCGCAAATGCCATTCTGAACACCAAATTACCCGGTCTCCAAAAATAACAAACTATATACCTATCCAGACTATAATCGACGATACGAACTCAACGGAATTGGTTTCGCGACCTAATTCGATCGTCTGTTCAAGTTATACCCAAATAACCCTTTATTAAATAAATTACGCGCTATAGAAAATTAACGGGCGTTTGTGGCTGTCGTGGTCCCATACAACATCGGTTTGCCACGCCATTCAACACCGTACAATAATTTAACGATACGGTTCTAATGAAACTAGTTTCGTCGAAAACTGAGTCCGTTTGCAAAACGGCTGTTTTAACGCGTATATTTTGATAACGATTTCCATAGCGACTATTTCAAAATTTGATTTAGCCATAACTAACAAATTATAAAACGAAATCTAGATTTTCCTCTTTCATATGAAAATTATCATCAATACGGTTCCAATGTTTCTTATTTCACAGAAATCCGACTTATATCGGATCCTGTATTCTCCGTTGAAGTTCTAATTCCATATTACGAACTGCAGCGCCATTTCGAGCTCGTTTTATATTATAAATAAATTAACGTTCAAAATTTGTTTTAAATAACGAATTAAATATTAAAAATCCATTAATATTCCAAATATAATATTTAAAATAAATAAATTAAATATTTGACGGCCAAAATATGGGTCGTTACAGAAAGCCCAGATCGGTGATTTTATTGTAACACTTCTCGTCTCAATCCATCAACATATGGGATTGAGACCTATTACGAACCTTCTCCTCAATGAGCATAATCATCCTATCCTCATCCTGCTTAGCTACAATGCGGTCCATTAGAGGTGAGGACCATAATGTAACACAATGTCGCTTTCTTTCTACGTAGAGCTTAGGATACCACGCTAGCCTTGCAAGAGTTTAATTAATATCAGGATCGTTGGAAGCGAGAAACTCTTGTCTTCTGACTTGTCTCTGATTCAGGTCTTCAAGTAAAATATATACTTAGGAGATTAGTGACCAGTAAATAAATCAAACTTGGTTCCCAGAAGATGATGTCTCTATAATATAAGGGTGAACAAAATAGGAAGAAATTCTTAATCACAGGATGCATAATTAGCTTTGTAATTCTTTAACTGGCGGTAGCATAAGTGATTACCTTCCCATTCTACTTCAGAACATTGCCTAAACACCGTCTACAAGCATCCATATAAATTGTGAATATCTCATTCACGTTCAGGAGATTAAGCATAGGGAATGAAGTGAGCTTTTGCTTCAACTCATTAAATCTAGCTTTATACTTAGGGCCCCAGTAAAACTTGGCATTTTTTCAAGTCAACATAGTCAAAGGTGCGAGAATCCAAGCAAAATTCTCTGTGAATCTCTGATAGTTTCCCACGAGGCCTATGTAGATACAAATACTAGTTGGAGTCACAGATTTATCCCAATTCTGAAAACAGAATAGGAAATTTAGATTCAACGAAATATAAAAAGATTAAGATATGAAAGAAAGAAATTATTACTACTTACTTGACCACAACGATCTTGGTTTTATCAACCATGCTCCATACTTAGAAACAACATGGCTTAAATATTGTACTTCATCCTTCTAGAAATGACATTTCGAAAATTTAGCATTCAATAGATGGTCTTTAAGATTCTCAAGAATGAATTTCAAATATGATTCGAGCTCCTTCTTTGATTTAGAAAAGACAAGGATATCATCGATAAAGATTAGAACAAATTTATTGAGAACATTTCATAAGATGCAATTCATAAGATTGACAAAAAAGCGGGAGCGTTTGTTAAGCTAAAAGGCAA
This sequence comes from Allium sativum, assembly GCA_030737875.1. Taxonomy (NCBI): domain Eukaryota; kingdom Viridiplantae; phylum Streptophyta; class Magnoliopsida; order Asparagales; family Amaryllidaceae; genus Allium; species Allium sativum. Next base: position 254,718,902 of record CM060922.1, read on the forward strand.
AACTAGCCACTCAAAGAAACCATTCTCCGTTCGAAAAGAATTTTTAGGAATGATTTCCTCAGCCACCCTAATCATATGGAACCCGTAGCAAGATCGAGTTGAGAGAATACTTCGGCTCCATGGAGTTGATCGAACATATCGTTAATTCGAGGCATCGAGTACCTATTCTTCAAAGTGATTATTTAGCCTGCTAGAATCTACTCATATCCTCAGTGAAACATGGGATTTGGTCATGAATACAACTACAGCTCCCCACTTTGAATAACTCCTCCTAATCAATCCTCTTGAGAATAAGTCTTCGATTTATGTCTTAAAATGGACTTTCTCTTTTGGCGCCATTATTCGAGTAGGAAGAACTACTGGTCTCGCTCTAGGAGCAAGATTTACAAGGAATCAATTTTTAGCTCGAAATGTAGGAGAACTAACTTCGCCAAACACATCAGGAAAGTGTTTGATAATTGGAGTAGACAAAGATCATTAGAATGGGAATCAAGAGAGAAGGTAAAGTTGTCAGCATAATCCAAAGGCATACGAAATTAGATTACAAAAGGATTTCTCTAATCATATACTAAGGAAACAGTTTAGGATTTGCTAAGATAACAGCTACATACTTCTTTAGCCAGTCATTGCCACATAAAAGGTCAAAATCATCAATGCCAATAATATAGAAATCGCCAGTGAAACAACGAAGGTTATAAAGGAGTTTCACCCTTTTACTTACCTTGCCAAGGTTGGTAGACCGCCAATCGAGGTAGACACACATAAGGATTTGGATGCACACGGGTTTTAAAGAGCGTTCAAACTTATTACAGAGATTAGTAGAAATAAAACTATGCGATGCACTAGTGCCAAATAAAACATAAATAGGATAAGAATGTAAAGTAAAGGTACTATAGATACCCTTAGTATCATCGCTAGTAGGGGGAGTAGAAGATGTCATAGCAAACACTCCAGGCATCTTGTCCTTTTGTTGCACGGGGTAATCCTTATTGTAATGGCCATGTTAAATAAAAATATGCCAGAGGTTGTCCCTGGTCATCTGGGTTAGCGGGACAAAGGCTCCAGTCGAAGTAGAACAGTCAGTTGCATAATGGCGCCTCTTGTCGCGCTTAAAGCATGTAATAGATATAGATCTGTAGGGCGCTTTAGAGCTCAATATCCATTTCCTTCATAACTCTGCCACTTCTCCCTTTCGTAAATTGGATTTCGTCTTCTTTAGATTGCGAGAGGACCCATGAGACTATGATGCTTGGATGGCCTTTTTTCCTTTGGCATTAGGGTAAATCTCAAATCGGATGGCCAAGTTCATATAAGCAGTGAAAGGCTTGTTAATAAGATTTATCGGGTTATCTTAGAACTTTGGGTGTGCTCCAAGTATGAAATTCTCGTTTTTCTTAAGAGGCATATCAATTAAATTGGGCCTGAACATGGGAAACTCGTTAAATTTCCCTTTATACTCTGCAAAAATCATCCTACCCTACTTAAGATCCATAAACTCTCGATATAACATAGACTTGCCTCTTCCGGCATCCACTTTGCCATGAAAGCATCCTTAAAACTTGATTCAAGGTTAGGATAAATTCAAAGAAAAGGTACTTAACGAGTTTTGATTTACTAAATATTTATACCCAAACTGCTACAAAGTAAAATCGTTCTCAGTCGATTGAGCAGTAATGGACTACTATCGGTCTTGTGAGCATCCTGTAGCTGCTAAGCGGCTATCTTATTCCTTTGAGTGTTGGTAATTTCGAAACCGGTAAGTATCCTCTCTAGACTTTTTAGCCAATCTTGGGCCTCAATAATCGTCTCAGAACCGGTAACCTTAATACTCTTAAGCTGGGCATACTCTGTGCAAAGATGACTAAATTTAACAGTCTAAACTGGAGCGATATGTGGCACAGGATCAGGTGGGGTACCTCTACAACCCCTACATCTACCTTTGGCGACATTTCTCTTGGTAGTCATCTAGAATATTTAAGAACAGGTTTTAGAACGAAGATAAAATTGATCCAGACTTAATAAAAATCATAATAAAAAATTCCAACTAAGAAAATTGATCGAATTCTAGCCAACAATATGGATTCGAAAAGAGGGAAATTTCTTAAAGAAGGATTTAATCTGTTTGATCTAATTTTATATTAAAACCATTCAAAAAATCATATTAAAACTCTTAAAACTATTTGACCTCAAGAGAGTGCTATCTTAAGATGAATTTGAAACGAGGTAATTTTTAAAAACCTAGATTTCAAAACCAAATCTTCAAAATAATTTGAAATTATTACTATTATTTAAAAAACCATTTTACTTCTATAAATACACTATCCCTCAAGAATTGATTCTGATTCTGATTTAAGTCATTCTAGTATATCGCTACCCTAACTCTAATGAGTTATTACCCCCAAATCATTATTTTAATCACTCTTTTAACCTCCAAATCATTATTCAATGATTATTTAACTTTGGAAGACAATTATGTCTTTAACTGGATTAAAGAATAGATGTTATTCCAGACATCATTCAAGACAACCCAAAATCCAAACTGATATCAAATATAAGGCTTTAAGTGGAAACCATATCGACTTATATTCAACATCAAATTTTGAAATAAACAGATACAGTATAAGGAATAACGATATCAATACCTTCCAAATTCCTCAAATAGAATCCATATAACAACGGAATCCAATATCGAAATATCGGAAGATTATTTCCATTCAAACCCAATGAACTAAAGTTTGAAAACTTTTAGTTTAATTTTAAACTAAATTTCAAAATACTGATTTACTATGTTAAGTAAATCAGGTCAAAAGTCCAAAAATTCAAATCATAGTTTAAAACATCACGATTTTTACTCAAATCATTATAAGATCATTAATTGTGATTTATCATGATTTTTAGTAATATTTATAAGGCTCTTTCAGTCAGTTTCCAATTTCGTTCACCGAACTGCTTCTGTAACGACCTTTTCAAAAATAGATTTGAACTTATTTTGAAATCCAACCGTTGGATTTTAAAACTTTCTATACCATTTGAAAACTCTTTTCAATTTTAAACCAACGTTTATCTTTTTGAGAGAATCTGACGTCGGATCACTCGGTACGCTTATTCAAAGTTAGTGGTCGAAGTTCGCAAACTGTCGCTGTGCGACAAGTCCTATTCAGAACAAATTCGATTTATAATTAAAATTAAATCGAAACACTTCCAAAATAATTTATCAACTATATCAAACATATATAATTATTTTTGGAAACTACATTTCAATTATTTCTCTTTAAAATCAAATATTCCATTATTTAATCATTTTAATATTATTTCAATCATTAAAGTAATAATATTTTTCAAAACTTATCATTTGAAGTTCAAATTTTCCTGACATCCATTATAAAAATAAATAAGGCAGTTTTGTAAAGAAAATCTTTTTCAAAACTTTTCCTAGATACTCCAACCGAAGTTCACTTTTACCCGTTACTATTCATTTTAAAATAAATTTGAAAACGTGTCTTTATTAATTCAAAACTTGTTCAAAACAAATTCTTATTGTTAAGAAAACTATTCGTAATGATTTAAACTACCCTTCCAAATTATTTTGAATTTAAAATTCGAACTTTTAGTTTTCATTAAATATTTTATTAATAAAATATTCAAATTAATTCTAAATTTGAATGAAGTTCAACCAATCACCACATAATTCAATTTATATGGATTTCACACTTCATTAGCATCCAATAATAGTTATTAACAAATATTAGCATCCAATTACCACATCTTGGCATCATTGACCTAAGTATTAAGTGTTAGGGATGGGGATCAAGGATCTTAAGGCAAAACTAACATTAGAGGGGGGTGAATAGTGGTTTAAAGAATTTATAGAAATCTTAAATAATTAAAAATTACTCAGACTACTATATGAATCACAGAATGAATATCACAACAGAAACAATCACAAATGCAGATATAATCAAAAGTAAAATGCGGAAAAGGAAAGAACACACCGGATTTTATACTGGTTTGAATTATTTCTACATCCAGTCTCACACAATGCGAGATTTCGTAGAGTTTTATTAATATCAGTATCCAATTACAACCTCTTTGATTTCATGGCTACAAGGTTAACACCGATTAAACACCCTTGATTTCACGGCTACAAGATTAACACTGATTCAACACTCTTGATTTCACGACTACAAGGTTAACACTGCTCCCTTTCTTTGATTTACAGGCTACAAGGAACACATCCTTTCCTTAACAAATACAAATAGCCCTAGAACTATTGAATAACACTTCCAAACAGAGAGTATTTGATAGAGATTGAGAATAGAAAGAGAATGTTATAATTTGTATTGAAATCGCAGAGTATAAGTGTAAAAAACAAGAATTTAAAGTAGAATAATGGTGGTAACTGAAAGGATGAAGAAAGAGAAGATTAGTTATTTAAAATTTCGAAAATGAGGCCTTTATATAGTGTTCGAAAGGTCACAACAATTCTAAAACGTTTTAAAATATGAAAAGACATTTCCTTTTGAATTTAAAAAATGACGATTATATGTCGACATGTAAGAAGTTGTATGTCGACATATGCTAGGTTTTCAAATTTTAAATCATGTTTTAAAGTATTTAAATTAACAGGAAAAAATTGTGAAGGACAAAAAGACCAAAAAAAATTCCCAAAAGGACAAGGGGTAAAAAACTTGCTTAAAAGGACAAGTTTTAGTGCAAAGTGGAAAAACATGGGACCCCCCTGAATTCCACCGTTTGCACTAAAACTTGTCCTTTTGGGCAAGTTTTTGGGCTCTTGTCCTTTTGGGCAAGTTTTTGGGTGAGTTTGTCCTTATGGGAAAAATCCCCTTAAATTAATATATAAATATATATATCGGATGAATATGTTAGTATATATTTTATAATAAATAATGTTAACAAGGTTGTTGTCATCAAAACATCATCAACATTCCATTCTCCAACATTAAGGTCATTAACACTTAATCCAAATCAAACCGATGTTAACTAAGGTATTAAACCTTATTAACACTATATTTCCACAATTGGCCAAAACAAACCATATCAACACACATCATATTCGCATGGTCATCCATATCATATCAATACCAAACAATATCACACATCCATTCCAAATAACATTTTTACTAGTGTTTTCTTCACTAACTAAGTGAACATCGATGAATCAATTTTCCTTGTTAATAAGTGATTAACTCAACTACTACCAACATCATTATTTTAACATCGTGTTAGCTTGATGATTTACCAATTTAAACATATAAACCACATCACATAGCATCACATATGAATCGCATAACAACTTATCACAAATTCATTCATTAATTAGTTTAACCAAAATAGTTGACTAAAAATAGGTGTAGAGTTCTCACCATTGCTATCCAACACCATGACGCTTCGTACGTAGGAATTTTCTAACCAAGATCACACCTTTCCACCAATTCACCACTTACTAAATATACATATACAGAGTTCTATTTGCAAGTTCAAGAGGAAATGTGTAATTTTTAAGGGGTTTTCAAGGCTTGGAAGGTTGGTGGGGCCCTAGGAATATGGATTCCACTTGGGTGGTGAGCAGGTTTGGTGATGGAGTGGGAGGTGGTGAGTGAGTTGGTGACCCAGGGATAAGCTTATGGTGGTGGAAGCTAGGTTTAAAGAGGAAAAAGTGACTTTTAAGTGATTTAAGGGTAAAAGAGAGGGTTTTGGAGCAAGGAGGCCACGTGGTGGAGGATTGGCATGGTGGGGTGGTGCGCCAGGTGGGAGGGGTGCTGAAGGTCAGTGGTGGTAAGGGAGGAGGTGGCGTGAGCTTGGGAGAATAGGAGGAGGAAGATGGACTTAAGAGAAAAAGGGGGGAAAATGCACCCTCTTTCTTCACATGTTCAAGTACTTAAGGGGGATGGGCTATTGGAAGACAATGACATGTGTGATGAAGGGCCATGAGTTGTCTGAAGGAAGGAGAGTGTGGGAAGTTGTGTTAAAAGAGAGTGATTAGTTTAGGTAAATGATTAATTTATATTTAGGGGTTATCTTAGAAAGGTAGGATCTATACTTAAATTGTTTTAAACTCTTGTGAAACCATTAGTACACGTTAATATGTCATTTAGATTATCGTTTACCATTTTATCAATATTTTTCAATTGTTCCAATATTATCCAAAATTGCTTATTTTCAAGTCAAAATTCAATAAGATGATTCCTATACATTTTCAACTCGTATGATCAAACTGTAAGTTCAATCAATACAAAATTTGAAACCCTATTGTATTTCATTAATACTGATCCAATTAAATTGATCTCATCAAATTCGGAGACCGTTTGAAAAATAACATTATTTCTAGCTTTTACTGAATTCTAATTGATTTTTCAATATACGTTTATATTACGTATGTTTACACACTAACTCCGATCAACTTGAAATTTGAAACCTTACCATACTTTTACATTACGGATCCGATAAAATTGGTTTCGTCGGATTCTGAGAATGTCTCAAAAAGGGTTTATTTTCATGTCATCAAAATTATATTGAATTATTGATTTTTAATATTTTCCCTTTGAAATTGATTTTAAAAGTTCACTATCTTTATTCTAACCATAACAAGATATAAAAATAAAATTAGAATTCATTTTCAATAGTTTTCCAAGTCTAGATTCAATATTTATTGAAATAGAAATTCAATCAAACTTATTTATTTAAAATCCTTTTTAAATCTATTTAGATCCTATTTTAAATTGACTGAAAATTAGGTTCGTTACACAAATAAAAACAATTCACTGAGTAATGCAAGAAATTGGTAGAAGCGGATTTAAGAATTGAGCGCAGGAATTGGTTAAGTTCAAGAGATGGCTTAAATTGATCTGCATAGAAAAAGTTAGGATATTTTGTGATATAATGAAACTGAATTGCAGAAACAAATGTGATTGAATACTCCCTGAAATACTACCAAATGCAATACAAGAATGTAGATAAATTCCAATATTGATATCAAACAAGAACAAATCTATGACTAAGCATTAGAAGATCAAACTGAAGATAAATTTCAATAACAGGTAAGGTAATGAAATGGTATTAAGATAAGAAATAACTAACTACTTAACAGAGAGGTTGAAGCGAGTAAATGAAATCAAGAGAGAACAATATTGCATTGATAATGGAAGGCAGCATGCACAATTGCAATAATAAAGCTTCAGAGTCCTTTCATTAGTTTCTTCACACCTTTCTGCATGAATGATAGCACATATATATAGCTATACATTTTACAAATGAGCCCCACAATCGAATTATCCAGCCCACCAACAATAAACCCCAACATTTTTCGTGTATCAGTTATGATGTGCACACGGATACACTGATACACACAACCCACAAGCAATTATTCGGCACATGCTTCCATTCCTGCTTTGATCACTCGCAACCTTCCTCCTTCAACATATGACATTAACTCTGGTGAACTGAGGCAGCTGCCGGTCAACTCTGATGAAATGGGAAGCTTCACGCTTTCTCTTCTTCCTTCAACCTGCAAACATGAAAGTGTCTGCCTTTTCAACATGGTGATTAAAGTGTGGTTGTTACATATTGTTATACTAATAGTACTGAAGAGTAAGGCAAACAACCAACAACTTATAAGCCCGATAGCATATAAACAAAAGGAGAATGCTTATAGGCTCGGGAATAATGATAAAAAATAAGGCCATGAACATCGTGGCCATGGGAAACACCGTGGCAAAGTACGGTCCTTTGAATTTAGCTGTAAGATATATAATTCGTACATTTCGACAAAGAAACGTTCGGGATTTCTAGCACTTGTCTAAACAAAATGTGTAGATTGAACAGCCATAATTGCTTTTCTTATTACTGAATGTTCTCTGACTAAGGCCTACCGTCACAGATGATGCCTTTATTGCAATAATTATATATGTATCCACAGTGATATATAAGGGTTACATTAATGTTTAAACATATAATAAAACACATTTCGAAATATGCAATCCTATATTTCTTCTTGTTTTCTATTTTAATGTATCTTTAACAAAATTGGAATCGTAACTTACATAACAAGAATATATTAATCAGATGATGTTCAAATAAAAGAACTCGACAAGAGGAAAGGTTAAAATTTCCAACTATCAATTCAAAAGTCGTCCCATGAAATATCAAAACAAGTAAAGAGGCACAAGGACTAGGGCTATATATTGGACAGGACAGTCCGTTGTCCGGCTCGGTCCGAAGCTATAAGATGTTCGGTCCGTGTCTGTCCAATTCTCTTATACGACAGAGCTTGGACACACTAGTATTCGGTCCGATCTAAAACGTTCGATGTTTTTTATTATCCAAGGTTATATCGGACAGGACAGTCCGTTGTCCGGCTCGGTCCGAGGCTATATGATGTCCGGTTTGTGTCCGTCCGAATTCTTATAGGACAGAGCTTGGACACACCTCCGTCCGGTCCAGTCCGACCCGTTTACACCCCTTACAAGGACAAACTTAGAAAAAAATTTAGTGAAAATAACAAGAGGTTTGAATTTTAGTCTCAATGACACTTTATAGTGTAAATGAGAAAATGATAGCAGACCACTGAATTTCTTGATTTAGACTAAAAAATGTCCTTGAGACTAAAATTCATACCACTTGTTATTTTCGTTAAATATTTCTCTAAGTTTGTCTTTGTGCCTAAAAACCTCATATTAAATATAAATTGCTTCTATTTAATTTAACGAGATAGAAGGAAAAATGAGGAAGTATGCTTCTGAACTTTATTGTTAAAATACACATGACAATATTTTTTATTTTTTTAAATTATTGGAGGTGGTTGAGAGCTTGTTATTTCATAGTGATCACTTTTAATTTACATTGATTTTTCTTTATTCCTAGTAAACTCTGGTTACTAAACTAGAAAGATGTACAAATGGAAGTTTCTAAAACAATATCACTTATATGTTACCCCCTCATCCCCTGTGCATATTAACAAAAGAACGGATGCTCAATCCAGTTTCTAAATAACTTAATAATCTACTGCCTACCACGTGTCACCTGCCATGTCCCACACAAGCTACATTGTACCAATGGAATCCACAGACTGGTACTCGCATCCATCTCACCAGATAAGATGAGATAACGCCACAAAATCCCATTGGCCTTCCCAAACCCACAACTCGATCCGGTCCCTCCGTTCCTCAAAGAAAAAATCCATCTTCTAATTCAGGCCACAACCATCCCTCTCCATTTCAATACAAAAATACCCACACCACTTCCCCTTCTCTTCACTGCATTGCAGCCATATACCCAAAGAGAAAAGGCCTCTCATATCAACCCTTAAGCAAAAGCAATGGCGTCAGTCGCAACTCAAGCCTCTATCGCTACTATCCGTCCTCCTGCTTCCAAATTCCTCACTGGATCTTCGACCAGACTTCAGCGAGTACTCGCCCTTAACTCTTTTCCATCTTCAAGCTATGCTTCTTCATTCAAAGTTGAAGCTAGGAAAGGAGAATGGCTCCCAGGTCTTGCTTCCCCTGGCTATCTCAATGGAAGGTTTGTCCTATAATGCTAAACTTACTTAGTAAACATTGCTATAAGCATCTATCATAAGGTACCATTATCATGTTTTTTACATGGTGTATTAATGTTACCATGCTTAATTACAGTTTGCCAGGAGACAACGGGTTCGACCCATTGGCCCTAGCAGAAGACCCAGAAAACCTGAAATGGTTTGTGCAGGCGGAGTTAGTGAACGGGCGATGGGCCATGCTAGGAGTGGCTGGCATGCTGCTTCCTGAAGTATTCACCAAGATCGGCATCATCAACGTTCCAGAATGGTACGATGCTGGCAAGTCCGAGTATTTCGCTTCCTCCTCGACCTTGTTCGTGATCGAGTTCATATTGTTCCATTATGTGGAAATCAGAAGATGGCAAGATATTAAGAACCCAGGCAGTGTTAACCAGGACCCTATTTTCAAGCAATATAGCTTGCCTAAGGGAGAGGTTGGGTACCCTGGTGGCATCTTTAACCCTCTTAACTTCGCTCCTACTTTGGAAAGTAAAGAGAAAGAACTTGCTAATGGTAATTTATTTCTGTTTCATAACTCAAATCGTTAACTAAGAAATATACACAGAAAGAATGATCTGACCGTGGATTACTGAATGCAGGGAGACTAGCGATGTTGGCGTTTTTAGGGTTTGTGGTGCAGCACAATGTGACGGGTAAAGGGCCATTTGAGAACCTACAGCAGCACCTTGCTGACCCATGGCACAACACCATAATCCAGACATTGAGCTAGTTAAGGAACTTTTGACTGAAGATGATTCTTATTCTTGTTTTGTGGTTCCTTGAGTTGTGTAAACTATGTGCATGTACAATTATAAAAGATGAATGGTATGGGAGGTTTCAGGGTATATATTTGCGTTTGTGATTGTACAAAATAAACAAACCATGACGATGTATCATGTTGCCTTACTGTGAGCTATATATAGTTGGTTTCTACTTTCTGTAATCAATCATCATAGTAGATCTAACTCAAAACGCACCGTAAAGATACCATTAAATACAAGAAACTGGAAAGAACTTCTTATGACCTGTCTAATGCAAGCACCGCAATTAACCATTATGTTCTTCACGGATACCATTGCAATATGCCAATATTATGTAATATGTAACAAATAAACTTTGTTTTCATGTTAGTAACATAATTTAAGTGTGTCCATAAAGGAAAGTATAGTCTTGTAAATGTAATGCACATAAAATATTTACCTCTCTAGAGATTCAGCCTTAAGCATCAAGGCAACTTTTCTGCTTCCAGGGACAATCCTGGTATGGATTGCTTTTGCTTCTGATTCCTTTTTTGCCAAAGTTACCATCCAGACAACTAATTCCTGTACTCATTTGACATATTCTTTCAAACATAAATCCAGCATTTCAATATTCAATACATATACAATTACTGCGAGTCCAGATGTTGCATTAACCCTTAGTTTTTATATTCATATGCTACTTGCAGTCAGTCTACTTTGTCATGACAAACAGTTGAACAAAATTTCATTCCAGACATGGAATTTTTTTTCTTATTTTTCTGAAAATGCATGAAATCAAATTGCACGCATTGTATTAACCAAAAAAAGAAAAAGAAAAACAATGCTTATTTTCCAAATATTGCATTCTCATAATATTAGTTCCAAATGAGACCTAATCTTGAAATAATTCTTTCAGAAGCGGTAAATAAAAACTTGTCTTAAATAGTTTGATAGTAATTACTCAAGTGCATACAGACAGACCAGTGATAAGAGCATCGCGCCCTTTCTTTCTTTGATCAAAGAACATCCTCCAGGGTGCTCATTACCGTCCAGTTTGGAGATTATTCATGATGTGTTCTATCCTCCAGAGCACCCTTAATTTTTGCTTCCCACTTTGGAGATTGTTCATTTACCCTCTAGTTTCTCAAATAACTGAGCCTCGAAGAGTTTCATGAGAACACAGCAACCATAAAAAATGAATAGAACGTATCGATATATAGATAACACATCATAAAAATACAATCGAATCAAGTATGTCAGGATACACAATTCCTCTTCAGTCTAAGCTGAGAATCATCGGAACGTCTAAGAAACACAACCAACGATGAAATATAAATACACATGTAATCGACCATTATAAGAAAACACCAGCCATGGCGCATGCTCTCTGACCCGTATCTAGACACAGAAAATAACGTGTTGCGAAATCCTTTATTATTATCTTCAAGCCTGGCACATGCAATCCGGAGCAGGATATGTATAGATAGATTGCTTTGGCTTCCTCAGCCTGATCTGCCCTTGCCTGTTTTTGTGACCTGCTTCCACTGCCTTCTGAAAATCGGGCCATTCCATGCTTTTATTTAGGAACAGCTGACCTAGTAGTGTCATGCTCGGTCTTATTGTCTTCATATTCACAAATGTCCTATGCCCAACCTGCAACAAATAAATAAATAACAGATACTCTTAGTTACAACCCCAGTAGATGGCTAAGGGAAGTAATAGTCTTACAAAGGATGAACAAATTAGTTTTACCATGGCATTGTGCATATTTCCAGGAGATGCAGAAATGAAAATGTCACTATGCATGCTAACATAGTAATCAACAGCAGCTAAAAGAGAAGCTTTCCCCTCAACTTTCGATAATTCCTCTTCAGATGCGAGACTCTTTTTGTCCTCCATTAATGGAAATAGCTTGCGCAGGCTTGAGATTCTAGCTTCTCCTCCATATACCTGTTACATCAAGGAAACCATTCATTTTATTTCATCATTTTTGCACTCATATTTTCCTCCGTGTCTGAATTCTGTGATTATTCACCGAGTTGAATCAAGAAGCTGACGGACATTTTTTAAAGCTTTTCAAAACACTCTGGCGAAAAGCTAAAGAGCTTTGTAATTAACAAGTATGAGAGAGAATAAGACCTTGTGAGAGGCAAGATAGAGGCGAGTATTGCTGTCAAAGCCTAGAGCAGCCAATAGCAGCCCAATTTCTTCAGGAGTTAGAGGGCACCGACCTTGACTACGTAACTCTTCATCGGTGAATTGAGAGTTCAAGACCCTCCCTTGCCATATTACTTGTCTGTACTTTGCCAATGCCAACCTTTCTGCTTTGCCACCTCCAAAATCACAAGCTGAGTGTGCAGCCATATCCTGCATTTTTTATTTTTTATTTTCATTTTCAAAAGTTTTATACGGTACAAAGAAAGTAGATAAAATGAGGGAAGAATAAATTACCTTGTCAAAGCGAAGATGTAATGTGACATACTTTCCTACCCCCTCATTGACATTTTTGTCCACAACTTCTCGTATGTTCCCTTCAGTTGGAGGTGAAGGATATCTAAGGCGATTCACTAGTGTTTGACCCAAAGCATTTATATGAGGGACAAAACTTATGGCATGGAAATTAACTTTGCAACGGAGTTTTTGAATATCCGCGGGCAAGCTATCAAAAGCCAGTCGATGCGAGAAGGGTGCGATAGCTGCTATACCATAGCTGTGACAGTAAAATAATACGAATAAAAACAATATCAGTAGGAATCATTGATTGAACAAGCTAAACGTACTGGCTAGCAAGGTTTTCAAAACAGGATTTAAGTCGTAAATTTCAAACTTACTGAAACGGGATTCCAGACGTAAATTGTAGGTTTAAAAGATCTATATACACGTTGTAAAATTGATTTTGATGTCATAACTCCTACAAACAAACTTAAAAACTCAATTTTTTCTCTTGGTCCATTATTCCTGTTTTGAAATATTAGAGTCTGAATAATAAATCAAAATATAAGTATACTAAACATGTTGCTATGAGTTGAATCCTTCTCAGAATTGTGGGTCACTCCAGAATGTAAATCGAATCGTAAATGGAGATTTCCGATCAGAAACCGGATTTAAACCGTACGATTTAAGATTTTTGACAACCGTGTTGTTAAAAGCTAACTTGTAAAGAGAGGGCGTCTAATGGGCTATATACTAGCCATCATATTCCATATTTTGGGGTATGTGATATCATTTGACCCCATAGTAGCATTTTTCTCTTTGAACGGCTTCACTCATCTATCAGTATTTTAATCCACCATATAGGTCTCCTCTCTCGCGGCTCAAACACTCTCAGTGAGAGCACCGAATGATATGGCCTATTAGGTAGAACTCACCCTTAAAAGCTAGCTTGTAAAGTGAGGATGCCTAATGGGCTATATACTAGCCATCGTATCCCATATTTTACGGTATGGGACATATCCTCGTAGTGATATTTGGAACTCTTTAAACTAGTACTCTAAAATTGTACGTACTGTACATATATGATATTTCATGATATGCAACAAATCAAGGGCCTGACTGGTATCATTTTGGATTTTGAGTTTTGTCTTCAACTTGTACCAAGAAATACCTTGAAATATGTAAGATGTATAACTCTTGGCCATTGTAGCAACCAACAGGCAATAGAGAAGTTAAATTGTTTTATGTACCTTTGTGTACCTCCTAAAACACGAAAAATAAAATAAACTTGTTTTTTTATTTTACATGTTAATTTCATTTTTCAAAATTGTTTGTTTTCCAACAATACACACAATGACAACATTTTTGTTCACATGAAAATAAAAAACCAAAAATGATAAGCCCTCTTGTGATTAAAAACAATTTGAACTAAGACTTGACAGCTGTCCCTTCTTTACTAATAATGCAAGTAGTGAGTACAACATTTGCAAAGTTTATTTCGCCAAAATTTTGACTCTCCGCTAAGGCTTAACAATTTTCCCTTTTCTACTAGTGATTTGTACAAAGATTTGTACAAAGACTTAACAGCTATCCCTTCCCATAGGACAAATTTTGTTATGGTTTTTTTTTTTTTCCTATCATTCTTGAAATTTGAAAAAGCCCTGAATTTCTGTAAGAACATTTTTTTTATCATATAATATTAAAGCACTTGGCGACAAAATTCTAGATATATCCTTAGGTTGCTCTAAACAAAGTTAGAATCAAATATATACAGAAAAGCTTTAGAAAAAGCATATTACAAAATTTACAGTATTTTACCCAAAATAAATTTACCGTTGCATTTGCACATCGCATGTGAAACATAAATAGAAAATGGACTAAATATGAAATTTCATAATCACCTAATATGATTTAATGGTACAAGAAGCTTCATTCTGATTTTATAGTTAACAATGTGGTTTTAATTCAGTATTTTGGTAACACGCTTGTTTTACCAAAATCTACTAAAATCGAAATATATATGTAAGAATACATAGGTATTATATGTGCATTAAGATGTATCAAAAGAGAACATGTTAATATTTTGTTACAATTTACTAATTCAGCATACAAATACAGATAAAAGAACAGAAATAATTCAAAATTTTACAAAAGATTACTTGCTAGTTGCAAATAATATTCTGAATTAAAACCCTTTAATTTGTACTATAAATTACACTATAGTAGGCTTATATGCCAAAAAGGTTGGTTTAATTTATTAGATGTTTTGATCATGTGTCCCTAATTAAATGCATTTAGATAGTCACCTAGTTATCCAGTTATTTCTAATAACTCTGCTATAAAACAATTGTCTCAAGAATCACGACTGGAGAATAATAATACAGAATATTTTGTTGACTCATGATCAAATCATTAAATTTGTTGTTGATATATTCCTTTGAATGATCTGACATGCATTTTATGGATTTTTATCCTCGAGAATTTGTAAAAGAAAAGATCAAAATACGGATTCAATGTTACTTTAAAGTTGTAAGAGAGAATTTATAGGTAAACAAATGGATACAAGGAAAAGTTGAGTAAATCCCTGACAGTAACATAACATCTACTTCCACTACCTTCTATATTAATTATTAAACTTTTGTAACATGCTAAATGTCTTGAAAGCAATAGAGATATTATAATTCATTTGTATGAATATGCTCAAACAAAACATACCAATCATACCAGTAAGCATACAAAGATTTTATTATAAACTAACTACCAATAAAGAGTATATAAAATTATAAACCAAGAAGTAGTGATGGAGTACGATGTGCAAAGCTTTTCAAACTAAAGACAAAGTGGCACTATCCTGTAACTTCTAATTAAAATAAGACGTGTTTCTCCTCTTTGTAATTATATTTTCCATTTTATAAAAGGAAACCCTCACGGTGAAAAAACAAGAAACTTCGTAGACAAAGTTATAGCGCAAATTAGCCATGCACAGCATATGAAAAGGAAGTTGCAATAACCGTATATTTCGAGTTAGAATATTTTCAGATGTACAGAAAAATGCATGTTTTTTTGTTTTATTGCACAAACCTCTCTAATACAGGAGTAACGTTGTCCAGATACCAGTTGGCAGAAGCCTGAACTGGTGCAGTTTTAATTCTCGTAGCTCGAATAGCAACAGCATAATACTCTCTTGTACTCCATGAATATTCATCAGGTAAAGTGCGGACTACATTGATATCATCTTTCAAGACATTTATAAAATGATCCACATCATATATTTCTTCAAATGAGCTGCAAATATAACATAAGGTTCTTCATGATTATTCAAATGAATTTTTCGTTTCACTTTGAGCAAAAAAGCAAGAATTTAATATGCACCTAGAGTCCTTCCAAACAGGATTCACTTCAAGATGTGGTATTACAAGAGTAGCATTTAAAATTTTTGCAACAGCAACAGCATCACAAATCTGGACAAATAGAATAGCTTGCATCATTACAGTTGTGAAGAAAGTAAAACAATTAATGAAAAAAAAAATATAGAACGGAAAAAAAAAAAAAAAGAATACCCCCATTCTTTGCTGATTCAACCCACCATCCAGAAAAACTTGAATATATCCTGCGGATTTACTGGGTAGCCCTGGTTATAGAAGATACACGATGATTTAGTTGCTAGTAATGAGTGAGTTTAAAGAAGAAAAACACATTTCACAGACGCAACGTAAAGTAGATAATTTCCTATACAAATGTAAATCAGGTGAGAATGAGTTTACCATTGCTATATTGTGTCACAAGGCATGGTTTCCATCCCTGTGGGGGTAAGGGAGACCAAAGCTCTGTTTTTTGTTCATCGGACTAAGAGAATATGCAAAAAAAGGAGAACCATAATTAAGGCAAATTGGCCCAACTTACAGAAATAATTGCAGATATATGATTGAAACTTACAATATCACGATCAATGGCTGCTTTTAGAAGAGAGAGATGCCTAGGCTTTGGAGCATTCCATTCCTGTAAAAGAAATCAAATCATAATTACAGTAAATAGAAAAATTATATACTAAAAGGCATGTGTGTACATATTCGGTTGAACAAAATAAACAGCGATTCAACAAATCATTCAATCGAAAATAGATAACCGACACTCAACCGGATACCGTATGAGATAAGCAATCCATGCAAACTTTGCAAGGTTGAAAGAAATTAATAAAAAAAGACAAAATTAAGCTTAATTGATGTACAAATGAAATAGTTTGTTGCTGATAAATTAACATTTTCAATTAAGAAGGAAAACAATGAACTTTAAATAAGAAAACAAAATATAAACATTCACTGCTAAGAGTGGTAACTGGTAAAATAGTCATTATGCACATATTCAAAATCAGATGTAAATGGCATGGATGATTGCTAACAGAAGAAAATTACTGCTAAATTGAAAATAGCATTTTACATGGTAATTCATTGTACACTATATATATATATATATATATATATATATATATATATATATATATATATATATATATATATATATATATATATATATATATATCCATATTCCAGTAACAAATTTATATTTCATAATAAATGAAAAGGCATTTATAGTTATGTATGAACAGATTCTTCTTCAACGCTGTAAAATAAGAGTATAGAGCGAGATCAATTCTGATTGGCAACATAATAGAATCATGTTTAATCGGTGTTAAAAAAAGATGATCTGCATAAACATGAAAACATTGATATAGCGCAATACAGGTGGCATAGCGAAAATAAAACATATTAGTTGGTGACACAGATATAAAACAAAAAAGTTGACCACCGCTATTCGTATAAATGGTAAAATAGACCAAAGTCAGTGCCATCAAGGGATTAGGGTACCAAATCAAAAGTAACAAAAGAAAAAACACTGAGATTTAGCACAGCAAAAGAGCAATACTTGCATGTGAACCCAAAAAATTAGAAAAAATGTAGAATTAAACGAAAAACAAACTAAATTATTCGAGGGTAGACTGCAGAGAAAAGGTAAAATAAACATATCAACCGGAGCAATCTGATCTAATCTAATCTAATCTAACAGAACAACAAAAGAGCGTACACTTACGGAGAAGAGGGAAGGAGAAGCACCGCTGCCAGAACTACCGAAAGCAAAAGGAAGAGGAACGAACAAATTGGGGAAAATGGCAGGAAGAACAAGTAACGTCGCAGCGACTAACATTCCGCCTCTTCTTCTTCCACCGTGCTGATGATTGGTACCGCTCGCCATATTCTCTCTTCTCGGAAGCAAAGAATAAGAGAGAAGAAGGACTCGAGCTAAACAACCGTTTATATTCAGTAAAATAGATATGAGGAATAAATGCCAGCAATTGATCCCAGCTGAGCAATAAATACAAAAGAAAGGAAAGTAGAGAAACGAGTGGAGTGGAGGAAAGGGAAGTAATAAAGGGGGGCGAGGAGGAATGAATTAATATTTCTGGTTGTGGAGGAAGATGGACATAGAATCCCGTGCGTCCGCTTAGCTGTAAAAGGGACAGGCGGGAGTAAAGCGTTGGCTGGGGTTGCTGTTTGGTGTTGTGATAGGGGGAAGGAATAAGGAGGAACGTGGTGATATAGTATGTACGTATGTATGAGTATGAATGCGTTATTACATGACGGTGTAAAGAGTTTCCCTTTTTTTTTTTATTATTATTTCAGTTATT
The DNA here is from genome assembly GCA_030737875.1 of Allium sativum. Taxonomy (NCBI): domain Eukaryota; kingdom Viridiplantae; phylum Streptophyta; class Magnoliopsida; order Asparagales; family Amaryllidaceae; genus Allium; species Allium sativum. Next base: position 254,737,311 of record CM060922.1, read on the forward strand.
TATTTATTGAGAATAATAATAAATCGATCGGTGGCATCACGTGGTAAATGCTGAGAAAACTACGCAACGGTCGCGTCGGTTTCGTCGATAGTACGTGAAACAGGAAGAGCACCGACACCGAAAGAATGGAGAAGAGAAATGCGGTTACTAAATGCTATTAATTTTGATTTCGTTATTATGGTATGTAGCAAATTAGCAATGGAAATAAGTGTGTCGTTACTGCTGGCTAGTCATATTAGTTAACGAGTCATTGATGCACTAATTGATTGCCCTGTCTCCCACCTCCGTTGTATTACTAGAAGGAAAGTTCTATGTGGCCCACAAACATATTTTGTGGTATGTAAATGAACATATGCATGATAGTGAAACCCTAAACTTCTCCTTTCTAAACTAATATTTTCCTCTTTTTTCCTATAATTTTGCCTAGGGTCCCAAATATGGATTTCTTAGGAAATGCATTGATTTAAAGAAGGGCCTTAAAGAATTATCAGTTACTTCGTTTCAATTATGCTACTAATGACAACCAGGAAATCTTTTTGTCTATAATCAAAAGGCAATTTTAATTCATACTCATATTTACATCCAAAAAAATTTCCTTTTTTTTCTTGTCATTTTAATCAAGAGCCCTAAAGCTAGTCTTTGTAAAGAATATATTGATCTATTTAAAAAAATTGGTTAAATTAAAAGGCAAATTCAATTCGCACGCTATTTAAATCCGAAAAATAATAGAATCATTTTTAATCCATGATAAAAATAGAATGATTTGTTTAAGCATAAAAACATTGACAGATACAAATATAGCCGAAAACAGGTAGCATAACGAAAATAAAACATATTGGTTGGCGACATGAATATACAAAATAAAAAAGTTGGTAATCACTATTCGTTTAAATGGTAAAATAGACCATAATAACATTTATTGTGCAGCAATCAACGAATAAAATTTTATGGAATTGTATACGAATATATGTGCACAAACTTGATTTAAAATATAAACGTGTGTTATAAATGGAAGAAATTAATGTGGGGAAGAATAATAGGCAAGAAAAGTATTGTTGTTCGTAATTTTAAAATAGAAAATAAAGAGAGTGAAATTAATGTTCACAACCCAGTGGGTCGACCTATCTTAGGACTAGATCGACCCAGGGATTAACCAATCTAATGCACGGGTCGACCCAATAGTGGGCAAAGTGACGTGGTTTGTATGTTTTGTATGGTTCTGAATTTATTTAATTCGATCCAACAAATGAGATTCTTTTGTGCAACTATAAATATACTAACAGAGCCTAGCTTTAACTCATATTTTCTAAGACAACGACAAGGCTTTGCCATTTTATTTCTCCTTCAAATTCTTTAGAAATAAGAATATATTAGTTTTAGGGTTTTGATTCAAGTTTGGGGATAAAGAATAGAAATCTAAACTACAGGTGCTCAGGTTTCTCGTTTCTATGAGGTAAATTATGTAAATCTAAATTATTATGATTCCTTTCATTCTTTTAGCGTCAAATTTGTAAATCGGCGGTTATTTCAGAAATAGATTCAATTAGGAAGATCACGTGTGACAGATCTGAATCAGATTCAAGAATTGGAAACCAATCAGGTGAGTGGATTTAAATTATATGTTCTAGTAATACTATATTATATCGTTTGATTCCTATTGAAAATTATGATATGCTCTTCTTCTTCTTCCCCGTTTCTATGTTAGAATATACAGTCAAGTTGCAATCGTGCGCCAATTAATTGAATCATGACTATGTGCTAATTTTATGGAATTATGGTTATGTGCAAACTTAATTGAAATGTTATTAAGTGAAAATTAAGTGAGTCGCAGTTATGCGCAAAAAAAGAAAATTATGGTTTGGCACAAGTTAATTAAATCGTAATAATGCGTAAATTAATGGGAATCAAACGGGGAAAATAAGATAAAACGGGAATTAGTGTATATCAAATTAATTAGGAAGTTAGTAGTAGCCTAAATTGATTGATTAACAAAAATAGAATATATTTCCATGGTTTGTTTTTTAAGAAGAAGTGGAAAACATAATTACTAGCTTAAAACAGATAAAGATATGTAACAGTGCGAAATAGGGAAGTTTTCGTATTGCGCACTGTTCAATAGCCTAAAATAATTGAAAAAGAAATGTCTTGCAATTATAGGTTTCAATTGCTTCGATTACCGTAAGCTATGAAAATAGATTTTTGTATAATTTTTAATAACCGATCAATTATGAATAAATCTAACATTCTAAAAAATAAGTTGTAAAGACAGAAATAAAAAGGGAAATAAGGAATCTATGAAGTATGCAACGAACGGGGAATACAACATATTATAATAAATTACATAAGATGAGAATGTAATAAAATAGGTAGACTTGTGATAAAGACAAGTAAAACATACATGATATAAAAGACAAGATGGAAGTAAGAAGCTTATTATAAATGGACTTAAACTACAGAAAATAAGTTTAATAAGTGAAACTCACAATTACAGTTGTGATAATATCATAACAGAGTTTATAATTAAACGGAAAAGAATATAGTATGCTAATTATAGATAAACTTATAATTGAGGAATTAAGTCCAGTGAATATAATAATAAGCAGTCAGTTAAGACTGATAAATAAATAACTTGAATGTAGAATAAACAATCTAATATTTAAGTTTAACAAGTGCGCAGTTAAAGGTTAGACATAAGATCTAATTATGTAACGATGAGACGCGCTTGGACTAGTCCGTACGTTTTGGGATGAAGGACTCAATGGGGTAGACCATCGTGGGTGTTTGGAGGCACGAGAGGCGCATGTCCAGCTTATTATTCGACAGGACTAAAAGAAGTGTCGGACCTCTACGGTGCGTAAGGATACTCCGTGATGTCCCTCTGTGGTAGGCCTAATGAAGCTATACCCACTAAGGTATGGTTTGTACGGTCTCATCTGGTAAGTATGCCTTAGTTGCATCTTGGATGATGAACAACCAAAAGACATATAAGAGGATAATTTTAAGATGATTCGGTGGCTGCCTCAAGAGGGGAGGCTTCGTAGCTAAGATCCAACAAAGGATAGTAGGTCGTCGGATACCTGTCATCGTCAGTCGGAGCATGTGCAGGAAAGCCTAGAGCTAAGCCAAGATGCATGCCAATGATCTTTTGCTATTGGGCCATTGGATGAAGGACCACGTGTTTGTTTAGATTTGATGGTGGGATGGTCATTTAGTTTTTTTGAATAGTCTTTCATTAGATTGCAGGTAGGCTAGAGTGAGACCTTGGAGAGCCACCAAAGAAATAGACCTATCTTTGGATATCTGTATTGTAGGCCTAACAAGGTTGTCCTTTACATATACGTGTAAAGCCCTTCATTGAGTTTCATGGAGAAACACGGGGATTAGGGCGCCCTTGTGGCGTAGGGATAAAGGCTTATTCGCTTTCGCAGCTTAGCCTAGTACGCTTTTGTAGCGTAGAGATAGAGGTCCAGTACGTTTTTGTAGTACGATGATGGGGACCACTCGAGGAGGGTACTGTGGGAGGTACCTCGATATATAGGGTATATAACTATATATATAATTTATTAGGTTAATCTACTGGTGAGTAAATGGGTACGGTTTATGTCAAAAAATCAAAAGTATATAGTAAACTAAATCGAATAACTTAATAAATATGAACTAGTGATAGAACGGTATATGTAGTGTTATCGTAGAAAGTATAATTTATCCATTCACAAGAACTTTTGTTCTGGCCCCCTCCTCATAACAAATGCACAGGTTAGACAAATGGTTAAGATTTTGCAACTTAGAGACGCTTGTGAGATAGTGTCATTATAATGGTGAGTATTCGTTGACGTGGAAAATTGTCGCACGCCAACACCTAAAGTGTATGTGTGATATGAACACAATAATCCAAAGATGTAATAAAATAAATGTGGGAGACATGGCTTTTTATAGTGGTTCGGCACTAAGCCTACGTCCACTTCATAGTAATCATTCATCATATAATATTTGTCGATTACAAAGTTTGTACTAGTTCGGACAATATTCGTGTACAAAGTGTTGTAATAGAACAACAAAATGTATCTTAATATTAAACTTTGACCAAAATGGCCTTCTTCTTCTTCTTCTTCTTCTACGTTGAGTGAAAAAAATGTTGACTCGGTCAGCCATGTCCAAAAAGTAGCTTCAGTATCCAAGAAATCCAAGAAATATCCAAAAACAATTCAAAAGCAGTGCATTTATGATTGTAGATGTCCAAATAATGATGGAAACGTGTAGGCAACGTTTTAGAGGTCCATGCCATGTCCAATGGTCAAGGAAGAGAAGGTGGAAGCCATTAATGGTGGTAGAGAGCTTTAAGAGTTCCAAGTAGCCAAGAAAAACCAACCCCTTTTTGTGTTGGAAGTGAGGGGGTATTTCTAGTGGAGTGGGTGAGAAATGAGACCCACACGGTAGAATTTTGTATCCCTATGGGGTCCGAAATTCGGGTCCCAAAATCGAAGTCAAAAAGGTGGTGCATTGAAGAATTTCGTAACCCGGGGTTCGAAAAACTCGAATCCCCAAAATCTGCCAAAATCATGTGTTACACACATGAAAAACAGTGATCGGCACGAGTTCTGGGTAGTGCCAAGGTAATCTTTCAATTCCGGAGTGTTTGCCACGCCAAAAACTTCGAATCCTAAAATTCTGCTGATTTTTTGTGTTGCACACATGAAAAACAGTGATCGGCACAAGCTTTGGGCTATGCCGAGGCGATCTTCCAATTTTGGAGTGTTTGCCATGCCAAAAACTTGAATCCCCAAAATTTTGCTGATTTTGTGTGTTGCACACGTAAATATAGTGATCGGCACGAGTTCTGGACCGTGCTAAAGTGATCTGCCACTTTTTGGATCATTTGCCAAATCCAAAATTTTGAATCCCATAAATCACGTGTTACACACGTGAAAAACAGTGATTGACACGAGTTATGGGCCGTGCCAAGGTTATCTGTCACTTTCCCAGAATTTCGAATCCCTCTGCTGAGCTAAAAATTTGACTCCCTCCGATTCGATGTGCACGCGCGATAATATTCGGATCACTTGGTGTCGTCAAGCCATTTTTAAGTCCCTTTTTCAGATCCGATCCTTGCCAGATCACGGTTTTTGCCAAGATTTTTTGGTGTGACCTGCTATATTGCAGGCATGATTTTTGCCTGATCCACCATGTTTTTCACTAATTTTCGAAGTGCCAAATCTTATGATCGGCCAGTTTACCTGTGTAATCAGCCACACATGTTTTTTGAGTGACCCAACGTGTTTTTTGGCTGTTTTTCTTCGTGCCAACCCTGAGCTTGCCAGATTTACCAGATTGATCGACCAAGGTAAAACAAGTGATTTTTCATGATTTTCACGCACTGATCAGCTATTTTTGAGTGTTTAATCAGCTTTTTACCAATATACCATATTTTGACATCGTTAGTCGCGTGAGCCATTTTTCGTGATCAACGCGTGTCGATCAGCTATTTTTTAGTGCACGACACTGTTTTTACCAAATCCATATAGTTTCGCGCCACGAGTTCTGCCATGTGATTGCACCGGCACGCTCAACCGTTTTGAGCTGATCGGACCGTGTCAATCACATATTTTCACTGCGCCAGCTTTTCCAAGTCCAACGACGATTTTACGAATTGACGCCATTTCTAATCCTTTTTTAATATGTCGCGACTTCGATTGAATCTCTTTATGTTTTCAAATGATATTCTTGACGTGTAATAGCTTTGACGAAAAAATGAGTCAACACTTGCCCTCTATAACATATCTTGCTTGATCCAAGGAAGGTCTGTTTTGCGAGGAGGAGAAATCTATAAACTCACGATCACTTAGGATCGTATTATTTATGAGTCGGGAAACCAAAAAGCATGTGCATATACGAAGGCCGACGATCAATTTATATCGTATTATCAAAAAACCATGATCACTTCGGATCGTATTAATAGAACTATACGATCGCTCTGGATAGTATTAATTAGAAATCACCAGAATAGCCGGAGTATGAGAGGGATTGAAGGAGTCTAATAACCTGCAAAGAAAAGAGATATGCATAAGCATTTGTGAGTGATCTTGTTGTTTCACCGACAAGGCCATCACAGGTCATCGCATTTTTTCCAAGGCGATCTTGTCGAGGCAAGACGACCAAGTGATGTATTTGCCCCAAGGTGACCATAAATGAGGCAAGGCCAGCCGAGTTGTTAGCCGAGGCGATCTTGAATGAGGCAAGACCAACCAAATTATTTTAGCCGAGGCGACCTTAAACGATGCAAGGCCAACCGAGTTTTATAAGAGGCAATCTTGAACGAGGCAAGAGCGACCAAGGTTTTTTAGCCAAGGCGACCTTAAACGAGGCAAGGCCAACCGAGTTTTACCCGAGGCGATCTTAAATGAGGCAAGACCAGCCGAGGCGACCTTAAACGAGGCAAGGCCAACCGAGTTTATCCGAGGCGTCTTAAACGAGGCAAGACCAGCTGAGGCGACCTTAAACGAGGTAAGGCCAACCGAATTTATCCGAGGCAATCTTAAACGAAACAAGACCAGCCGAGGTGATCTTAAACGAGGCAAGGCCAACCGAGTTTATCAGTGGCGATCTTAGACGAGGTAAGACCAGCCGAGGCGACCTTAAATGAGGCAAGGCCAACCGAGTTTTACATGAGGCAATCTTAGACGAGGCAAGACCAGCCGAGGCGACCTTAAACGGGGGTAAGGCCAACCGAGTTTTACCCGAGGCGATCTTAAATGAGGCAAGTTCAATCGAGGTTTTTTTCCCGAGGCGGCCTTAAATGAGGCAAGGCCAACCGAGTTTTACCCGAGGCAATCTTAAACGCGGCAAGACCAACTGAGGTTTTTTAAACGAGGCGGCCTTAAACGAGGCAAGGCCAACCGCGATTATTCAAGGCGATCTTAAATGAGGCAAAACCAGCCGAGGCGACCTTAAATGAGGCAAGGCCAACCGAGTTTATCCGAGGCGATCTTAAATGAGGTAAGACCAGCCGAGGCAACCTTAAACGAGGCAAGGCCAAACGAATTTATCTGAGGCAATCTTAAACGAAACAAGACCAGCCGAGGCGACCTTGAACGAGGCAAGGCCAACCGAGTTTATCCGAGGCGATCTTAGACGAGGTAAGACCACCCGAGGCGACCTTAAATGAGGCAAGGCCAACTGAGTTTTACTTGAGGCAATGTTAGACGAGGCAAGACCAGCCGATGCGACCTTAAACGGGGGTTAGGCCAAGCGAGTTTTACCCGAGGCGATCTTAAATAAGGCAAGACCAACCGAGGTTTTTTTGCTGAGGCGGCCTTAAACGAGGCAAGGCCAACCGAGTTTTACCCGAGGCGATCTTAAACGAGGCAAGACCAACCGAGGTATTTTAGACGAGACGGCCTTAAATGAGGCAAGGCCAACCGAGATTATTCGAGGTGATCTTAAATGAGGAAAGACTAGCCGAGGCGACCTTAAACGAGATAAGGCCAACCGAGTTTATCTGAGGTGATTTTAAATGAGGCAAGACCAGCCGAGGTGACCTTAAGCGAGGCAAGGCCAATCGAGTTTATCTGAGGTGATCTTAAATGAGGCAAGACCAGCCGAGGTGACCTTAAACGAGGCAAGGCCAACCAAGTTTATCTGAGGCGATCTTAAACGAGGCAAGACCAACCGAGGCGACCTTAAACGAGGAAAGGTCAACCGAGTTTATCCAAGGTGATCTTAAACAAGGCAAGACCAACCAAGGCAACCTTAAATGAGGCAAGGTCAATCGAATTTATCCGAGGCGATCTTAAATGCGGCAAGACTAGCCGAGGCGACCTTAAACCAGACAAGATCAACCGAGTTTATCCGAGGCAATCTTAAACAAGGCAAGACTAGCCGAGGCAACCTTAAACGAGGCAAGGCTAACCAAGTTTTACCCGAGGCAATCTTAAAGGAGGCAAGATCAACCAAGGGTTGTAATGGGGTTCACTTTGTTGATAACCAAGGGGGTGATGGTGTGTTGTCGAGCAAAGAGCATGCTTAAGGACATTTGGTCCCGTATATGGGTAGCTCGACTCAACCATTTATGGTTCAGGGGGCAAGAGATAAATCTAGGGGTTGGAGCTCTAATATCCATAATCCAGTGAAAGCCAAGAGAGCCAATACCATGGGATCAAGAAACGTGAAAGCCGGAAAGCCATAGAATGAGAAAGCCACGAGTGGGAAGCTCATTATTTAATAGCCGCAGAAGGCCATAAAAAGACCAGAACCTGCAAGTCATAAGATATCAATGTCCAGGGGACTTGCATCCAGGACATCAGAATTAGTAGGAAGACATCAGAATTAGTTGGAGGTTTAGATTATCCAAAGAGACACTGGTGCCCCCTAATGTTTAAGTCTGAATGAGGGATCCGCTGATGAGCGAGAAGAATGTCTGGTTGAATTCCAACGTGAGGAGCCACATCGAGCGCATCCTGACTCCCGGAACAATGGGAGTACTACCATCCGAAGCTGCACGCATTAGCACTTGAGCAACATTACCAACAATGGATCCCGCGACTTGTCCGACCAAAGATTCACGAGCTGGAGCAACATCGGGATTGGGGGTTCCCCCGAGTTTAGCGGGACCGACACCATTTCGAGGAGCAGCGTCGTCCTGTTGGTTGGTTTGTGGGGTTTTCCCCAGGTCTCGAGTCGCGGGTGGAGGAACATTTGTACTTGTTCCAATAATGTCTGCCTGGCCAGTCGACCTCGAAGTACTTCTTATCCTATCCTCAATCCGGGCAAGAAAGGTAGTGAAAGCATCTTCCTATCGCTCAAGTCAAGTGTTCAAATCCATAGTGAGTTCCTTAATCATTCCATCGAAATCTTCTAGAGTGACGAAGTTCTATGGAGGTCCAGTCGAGGAAAGATCTTGACTTCCTCCCCCTTCTGCACTTTGAGCTTCAGTTATAGCATCGAGCTTCTTATGCTGAACCATGTTGAGAAGCGAGTAACAAAGTCGGAGTGCAAAACTGAAACAAAATCTGAAGATGAAACCCATAGGCGAATTCGAGAAACTTATCCAAAGTAGAGGTCAAAGTTGTGCCTTCCCCTTTCGGACGTGCCAAAATGGTTACATGTAAAACTGTCGCACGCGAACTCCCAGAATGTAAGTGTGATATGAACACAATAATCCAAAGATGTAATAAAATAAATGCGAGAGACACAACTTTTTATAGTGGTTCGGCACTAACGCCCACGCCCACTTCGTAGTAATCATTCAACATATAATATTTGTTGATTACAAAGTTTGTACAAGTTCGGACAATATTCGTATACAAAGCGTTACGATAGAACAACAAAATGTATGTTAATTCTAAACTTTGACCAAAATGTTCTTCTTCTTCTTCTTCATTGAGTGGAAAAAGTGTTGACTCGGTCAACTATGTCCAAATAGTAGTTTCAATGTCTAAGAATTCCAAGGAATGTCCAAAATAGTCCAAAAGTAGTGTATTTATGCTTGTAGATGTCCAAATAATGATGGAAATGTGTAGGCAACGTTTTAGAGGTCCATGCCATGTCCAATGGTCATGGAGGAAAAGGTGGAAGCCATTAATGGTGGTAGAGAGCCTCAAGAAGTCCAAGTAGCCAATAAAAACCAACCCCTTTTATGTTGGAAGTGAGGGGGTATTTATAGTGGAGTATGTGAGAAATGGGACCCACATAGCAAAATAACGTATCCTTAAGGGGTCTGAAATTCGAGTCCCAAAATTGGTGTCGAAAAACTGGTGCACTGCTGAAATTTCGTATCCTGGGGTTCGAAAAACTCGAATCCCCAAAATCTGCCAAAATCATGTGTTGCACAAGTGGAAAACATTGAACGGCACGAGTTCTGGGTTGTGTCAAGGTGATCTTCCAATTTTGGAGTGTTTGCCATCCCAAAAACTTCGAATCCCAAAATTTTGTTGATTCTGTATGTTGCACATGTGAAAAATAGTGATCGGCACGAGTTATGTGTTGTGCCGAGGTGATATGCCAATTATGGAGTGTTTGCCATGCCAAAAACCCGAATCCCTAAAATTCTGGTGATTCTGTGTATTGCACGCGTGAAAAATAGTGATCGACACAAGTTCTGGGCCATGCCAAAGTGATCTGCCACTTTTTGGACCATTTGCCAAGTCCAAAATTTCGAATCCCAAAAATCACGTGTTGCACACATGAAAAACTGTGATCGGCACGAGTTCTGGGCCGTGCCAAGGTGATCTGCCATTTTCCTAGAATTTCAAATCCATCCACCGAGCCAAAAATTTGACTCCCATCGATCCGTTGTGCACACGTGATAATATTCGGATCCCTTGGTGTCCTCGAGCCATTTTCGAGTCCCTTTTTCGGATACGATCCTTGCTAGATCACGGTTTTTGCAAAGATTTTTTGGTGTGATTGGCCTGAGTGCAACACGTGATTTTTGCCTAATCCACCATGTTTTTCACTGATTTTCGAAGTGCCAAATCTGGTGATCGGCCAATTTTCCTGTGTGATCAGCCAAGGGTGCACACACGTTTTTTGAGCGATCCTACGTGTTTTTTGGCTATTTTCTTCGTGCAAAGCCTGAGCTTGCCAGATATACCAGATTGATCAATCAAGGTAAAAACACATGATTCTTCATGATATTCACGCGACGATCGGCTGTTTTTTAGTGCCGAACCAACTTTTTACCAGTTTACCATATTTTGATGTCGTGAGCCGTGCGAGCCATTTTTCATGATCGATGCGTATCGATCAGCTGTTTTGAGTGCGCAACATTGTTTTTACCAAATCCGTATATTTTCGTGCGACGAGTTCTGCCACATAATAGGACCGACGCGCTCAACCGTTTTAAGCTGATCGGACCGTGTCGATCACGTATTTTCACTGCGCCGGCTTTTCCAAATCCAACGACAACGATTTTGTGAATCGGCGCCATTTCCAATCCTTTTTATGAATATGTCGCGACTTTGGTTGAATCGCTTTTTGTTTCCCAATGATATTCTTGACGTGTGACAGCTTTGACAAAAAAAGCGTGTCAACACCATTTACTTACTATTACATTTTATTCCCTTCCACTATGAGATTTCGATTATGAGCTTTAATATATTTATCTTTGACTTTTTGCAGTATACTAGATGAATCAGCTTGAGTTTTGATATATTTGGATTTTTGAAAAAAAAATCGATCTGTCGAAATTCGAGTTGTTACATGACCAGAATATCTTTTTTAGATTTTCATTTTTTATCGAACAATAAGCTATAATTCTTTTGTTTACATGTTTAGTAACTTTTGTTGTGGTTTTTACTTCAATTAACGCTTTATTTTAAAATATAAATGGATATAATAATATAACATCAATAAATATAAATATATCTAAATTTAATATAAAAAAAAGATGTACAAAAGAACACATAGTTTCCTTAGGGGACATGTTGCATCATAAGTGACATGTATTGTAAAGAGCACAAGAGTAATTTCACCTTTTAATTTCAAAACAAAAACATTTTCCCTGTTTTTACGAATTTCACTTTTACTCTTCATTTTCCTACTTCTTCTTTCAAGCTTTTCCTTTTGAAATTTGCATGTGTTAAAACCTCCATTATTGACCTTTATTTTCACTATGACAATTATATATCGACAATACTGTTCACTAACGTCTATTACAGGAAAAAAGAGAAGTATACTGCTTAAATATAAGAAGATCCGACAACAGAATATATTGGTATATTATTATTATAATCGAGTCTGTATTTAGTTTGTTTTAATTGTTAAAATCTCTCAAAATATCAAAAACAAAATCAAATTTCTAATAGTAAAAAATGGCGATCGTTACTGTTTCTCTTTCTCAAACTCCTTCCTCAGCTCCCTCGTCCTCCCCCATAGCTCCTCCAACCATCGATCCACCACCACCTACTCCACCTACCCGCTACTTGCCTCTTCACCCACTAAAGCTACCTCTCAGCCGATTTCCACGACCCCTTTTTCGCCTCTAGATCCAGCTCCTACTCCACTTCGCCTCATTTTTCAGCTCATCCAGCCAAGTCTAAACCCTAAGCCAAGCCCTTGTCATCAACCTCTTTGGTTTTCACTCAAGAAAATCCACATGTCACATCTGCCTCTACGGCATTTCCATAAATACCTACCCCTCTCAATAGTCAACGTTTTTGGACTTCCATGTTTCAGCATTTACCTCGTAATGCCGGGAAGTACAAGCCCGTTGACATTGTACCCATCTTCAGAGAGGATGTTATGGTTCATGCTGATGAAATTGTTTAGGCAAGCACACAAGTATGGAAGGGTTTGCTAGTGTGGTTTTTCTTGGATGAGCCACTATCATATACAGTTGTTGTTCAAAAAGTCAATAATTTGTGGAAACTCAAAGGTACAATGTCAATTAAATCAGATGGTACGCTCTCTCTTCCAGCTTACTTATGCTGAGGAGAGAGAAAAAAAATTAAAGTGAGATCCCATTATTATGAGGAGTAAACTATTTATCATAAAACCAGACGACCCTCGTGTTTGCAATGTTCGTGGATCTATCAAAGTTGTTCCTGTCTGGGTACAAATATCTAATATCTTCTTGTTTACATGGTCTCTTCCTGGAATCAACTTATGTCTTGACGAGATAACAGAGAAATTGGAACACGTAGAATATGAAAAATGTTTAACTGAAGTTTATCTGAACCATGAACTTATGGATGACTTCCTGGTGACTACACTAGATGGAGGTACCCAAAGAATTCAGGTCAACTATCTCTGGAGACCTCTGGTATGCACAAAATGTAAGGTTTTTGGTCATTCAACAGTTAGTTGTGAAGGAAATATACAGGCAGGAAAGAGACAGGAAAATTCAGGTGATAAGAGGACCAGTACGTACAGAGTTCACACTGTAGCAAAACAGATATACACCAATGTGAATGCCAATACCGCAAATGCACCACCAAAATTCCAAGAGAATGTTGATACTAAGAAGGATAATACTACAAGGGGGAGAGTGCTTCCACCTAAAATGCACCCTTGGCAAAAGGTAGAAAGAAATAAGAAAACCATCAAATTCAAGCAATATGGAAATAAATCTTCATTTGGTGATTAGTAGGAAAGAGCTAGGAAAACATAGTGGCAAAAAAGGAAAAGTGTGGTGAGTATTCAAGATAATGTTGAAGTAATATTAAATAACACGAACAAGCTCATTCTGTTGTGCTTAAGAATAACAAAGGCAAGGAAAAATTAAATAACACTGAAGAAGGCCATGTGCATTATCAAGCTCCTGTAAAAAGTAATATTCATAGTTTCAATAGTTTCAGCTCTCTTTGTGAGATGGCTTCTAATACGCTTGTCAATTTGGTTAATACTGAGAAAAACAATGCTGAAGAAAAGGAAACCCAAGAGGAGATGGTGAGACCAGATGGCAAAGCAGTGGAAACACAAACCAAAATAAATGAAAACATGGATGTTCGGACAAGTACAAAAAGAAATAATTATGCACAGCAGAGTACAAGATACATGAAGGAGAAACACAAGATAAAGAAAGTCAATTGAAGGAAGCTAACATGGTTGTGTCTACACTTAAATCTAACATAATTTTGAATGGCCTTTTTAATAAAGAACATCTTGAGCCCTCTTCATGAATTGGATGATGCTACCAGTTTACTAGTCCATCCTTATGTTTGTCGCGTGATAAAAGATAGCAACTAAATGTTTAGGGACAAGCTGGCTTGGGCACCGACATTCATCAGAATAAATTACTGCCTAAAATCACTGAAGCAACTGATGATCCTACGGTTGAAAGCATTTTGGTTGGTAACAAAAATCCCGACAACTCTGATGATGCTTATGCATTCATTGATACTCAATTTGAGCTTGGCATTTTGAAGCTAATGCCTAGTTTGAGTACCACCACTGTTTGCACTCTGAAAGCCAGTAATGAAGAGCATAAAGTATCTCCAAACTTTCAAGTCAATGCCCAACTTACAAGAAAAGGAAGAGATGTTGTAGCCGAGAATGATAGCAATGAAAAAGACATGAACCCTTACAACAACATTTCCCCACCTCCAGGGTTCAAAGAAGCACATGAATCACATCTATTTGAAATTGAGAAGAATAACATTAAGGATATATATGACAAAAACAACAAAAACATTAAGCAAGCAAACCAAGTTTGATTCTCCTATGGTCAATGACAAGAAGTTCTGAAAAACATCTAGAGTTTAATAATGTTGCATAACCTCTTTATTTGGAATATTCGTGGGGGCGCACATGGATATCAAATTGGATAGATGCAAGATTCTAATATGGAAATACAACCTCTTAGTTCTAGCTCTCTTGGAGACTAGATTAAATGAAGATCTTTCTATCAGAGCTACCAGGTACATCAACTCTAACTGGCAAATGTTACATAATTTAGATGATGCTAGCTATGGTAAGATTCTAGTCATGTTTGATCCATCTATCCATAATTTTATCAAAGTTAAATCATCTAGTCAATTCATACATTGTCAAAATTTGCATATTCCCACATCTACTTTATATTACTTCACATTGTTTATGCACATAATTCATCTGCTTCTGGAGAAAATCTTTTTCAAGTCATGCCCACACTGAAACAGACTCTACAGCCTTGGATAGTTTGCGGGGATTTCAATTCCCCTCTCAAACTTTCTGATAGGACCAGAGATTTCACTATTTCACTTTCTGAAATTAGTCACATTGATATGCATATTCTGAATTCTAAACTTATAGAGATTAATACTTATGGCACTGAATACACTTGGAATAATAGTGATTGGAATGGTATACGTACCTTTTCTAAAATAGATCACTCCTTTTGTAATAAACTGCTATTAACACATGGCCTTGCATCTCTAATGAGCTTGTAATGCCTATACTTTTGGATCACTTTTTCCGGATCATTCACGTGTATGACGAGGTGATTTAGAGATTGCCTAGCTTTAAGTTCATTGTCATATGGGCTAAGCATCCTGATTTTCTTGCAATTGTTAAAAATACTTGGGAAACTCCCTGTTTTGGAAATCCTATGTATATATTATTTAAAAAGAAGAAGGCTCTTAAAAATATCCTTAATGATTGGTCTTCCAAGCTGTATGGAAGTGGTATCCTGAAATCTAACAATCTCCAGAGATAGCTTGGACAAATCAAACTGCCATGCAAAATGACCCTCTCAATCCAAACTTATCCAGCATTAAACATGATATTTCTTGTAAGCATAAAGATGATTTGATTATGGAATCCATGATGCGAAAGAAAAAAAACAAGAATATAATGGTTTGAGGATGGTGACAGGAACTCAGCTTATTTTCAAGCTGCTCCCAAAGCTAAACAGGTTAGAGAAACCATTCACTCTATTATTGATTCACATGGCCAGGTACATTCTTCTCAAAATTCTATCAAGCAAGATTTTGTTAAGTACTTTTCTGACCTATTTGGTAATACTGACAACTTTGTCCCTCAAATTGAGGAAATAAACCCAATGATTTTACCTAAGCTCAACTCTGAAATGAAAAATTACTTGTGTAAAGTTATCACTGATGTGGAGATTAAGAAACCTATGTTCTCCCTTAATAAACACTCATGCGGAGGTCCAAATGGTTATAACGCTTTTTTTTACAGTTCATGTTGGAATACTGTGAGTACCGATGTATGTAATGCTGTAAAATTTATCATTAAAAAAGGGCATATGTTTGAATCATTTAACAATACGGTTATTGCTCTTATTCCTAAGGTGAAGAATGCTAGCTCTGTGAGTGCTTTTAGACCTATTTCATGTTACAACGCTATTTACAAATGTATCACCAAGATCATAGCTTGTAGATTCAAATACGTGCTCCTATCACTTATATCTGTTAATCAGTCTGCGTTTTTACCCAACCGAAATATACAAGAAAATGTGCTCCTTGCATATGAATTAATCAAAGGTTATAATACGAAAAACATTTCTCCTAGAGTTATGATTAAACTTGATATTAGGAAAGCGTTTGACACCTTACAATGGTCCTCTATTATTTGAATTCTTCTTCATGAATTTTCCCTCATGCTTTACTGCATGGGTTTATGCATGTGTTAGCTCTGCTCACTTCTCTGTCAATGTTAATGGCTCTCATGTTGGTTTCTTTGAAAGCAAGCAAGGCATTAGGCAAGGTGACCCAATCTCCTCTTACATTTTTATTGCCATTATGAAAATGTTAACTATAATGTTCAATCAATTGGTTGATACCAATGTTTTTGATCTGCACCCTAAATGCTTTGAACCCCGCATCACCTCTGTAATGTTTGTAGACGATCTAGTTGTATTCTGCAAACCTAATGATAAAACTTTAAGTAGTATTATGTCTACTCTTGAAAAATTCTATCTACTAACTGGATTGAAAATCATTTATGATAAATCTAATATCATGCTTGCTGGAGTCAGTCAAGCTCGTATGCAATACATTCAGAATTTCACTGGTTTAACTTGTAGTGCTTCTACATTAACATATCTAGGGTTGCCAATGGCAACTTCTAGAATTACCACCTTACAATGTCTTCCCCTGTTCAACAGAATTACAAACAAATTGAATTGTTAGTCTACTAGTCTACTCAGCCAAGCCGGAAGAATAACACATATCAAATCTGTTATTATTTCCATGCAATTCTATTGGTCTCGCACTTATTTACTACCTAGTAAATTGCATAACATGATCAAATCTACATGCTTGAAATTCCCGTGGAAAGGTAGCATGCATGCTAAGTATCTTGCATCTATTTCGTTTGATAAGCTTGTTAGATCAATTAACAAAGGTGGTCTTGGCTTAGTCAATATGAAAATCTGCAATACTGTTGTTATTGCAAAGCCCATTGATGATATACTCAATGAAGAACCTAGCCTTTGGGTGATCTGGTCATTGAAACATATTCTTAACGATCGAAGTCTTTGGTCTTTGAAAACAATTCAAAGTTTCAGTTGGACTTCGAAGAGTATTAACAAGCTCAAACATAAAATTCTTCCTCATTTCAAGTTTGGTCTACTGGCTTATGATAGAATCTTTTTTTAGGAAGATCCATGGTTAGACTATGGATTTTAAAATGACAATGTAACCTACCTTCAAAAGCAATGCTCTGGAGTTCACTTCGACGGTATTGTTGGCGATCTACTTGTGCATGACAGGCTCTACATGCCGACCACTACAGTATGAAATGTGCAGCTTTTATGGAATAAAATAGAGGCCTTCAACAACCATGGTTGTTTTATACTCACCACAACGGGGAATTGGCAAGGTGAGAGCTTCAATGTTAAATCTATGTACTATGCATTATCTGGAATTTCAACTCTTCTTGATTGCAGATGGTACCAACTGGTTTGGAAGAGGGATAATTGTGCGAGAGACAATTTGCACGTATGGAAGGTGTTGAACCATACATTGCTCACGAAGGAAAACTCGCAAATTTTGGGATAGCTCTTGAGGTTACGTGTGTACTTTGCGGTGCTTCAAATGAAAACGTGCAACACTTGTTCTTTGAGTGTGTGGTGGTTCAACAACTTTGGGCTAAAATTCTCTTGCAACTTGGTTACTCAAATTTTCCTGCTACCAGTATTGAATAGTGGAAGTACATCAAGAGGAAATCTGGCATTCGAAGACCCAACCCAAGGTTATTCAACTTCATTTTGAAGAAGTTCACTCGCAGCATATGGAAAGAGCAAAATGCATGTGTTTTTGACAATGCACATACAATGAATTACTCACAATGGAAGCAACTACTTTGGCATGACATCAGGAATAGGCTCAAATTTCTCAAGTTTACATATGATCCTAGGATTTTTGTGTCATAAAGTTTGCTTCTATTGTACATATGTGTCGTTTTGTCTCTTTAGCTTAGAGTTGTATGCATGTATTCTCTATTTTCTTTTTGGTTTTTTTCTATCTTTGTTTCTACGTAACCGTCTTTGCATATCAATAAAAGTGGTAGGGGTCCACTCAACCTCGTCGGCTTTGCCAAATTTATTAAAATCTCTCATATTATATATATATATATATATATCTGTGTGTGTGTGTGTATCAAGTTTTGAAATAACAAAGGATGAAGCACATATACACAAAAACATGTTCATTAGCCGGCAAAATCAAAAATCCAGCTAGCTGATTGCTGGGTGTTCAAATGTTTTGAGAACGTTCAGCCGGTTGAATTCTTGATTCAGCCGGTTGAATGACATGTTTTGTGCATATACACACCAATTTCAAATTATAATCATTTTTAGAGAGTTGAATTCTAAATTCAATCGATTGAACTGAAGGGTGGCGAATTTTTAATGAGTTATAAAATCTTTAATCTAATAGTTAGGGCTATATCTTTTAATCAAACCTTTTCACGAATAATCGCAACCTTTTATTTTATATAAATACACTTCAGAACCACTTGTTTTAATCATCAAACTTTCCTAATCTTTATATTCTCTTGATTCTGAATAAGACTATACAATTTTCACTTATGCTCTCAATCTTTCATATTCTGTGATTATAAAATCACATTCCTTCTTAATTCTTCACATACTTAACAATATATATATATATAAGGAGAAGACTATAGGAAGGGTGTACGATATATTGACTTATCCATGTTATTTAGAACACACAAATAGTCATACAAACATTTGTGTTAGTTGAAGTCCTGTTCCGCTGCTCAGTAAGAAGTCTTCTTCGGCTGCTAAGGCAAAATCTCGTTCTGCTGCTCAGGTCCCTGTTCTGCTGCTCAAGTGTTATAATGCCTATTCCTTTAGGTTAAGTGGGGGTTGTTGATTAGTTAAAATTCCAGGAGTCTGGGATCAAACGTAGGATGGTGCTCCAAACCATTATAATAATCTCTGGTGTTTCTTACTTTTATTTACAGCTTTTATGTTACTTATTTGTGATATCATTTCTAATTATTAATCTCATTAAATATTTACTTGCATAGATCAAAGTTAGTATATAATCTATTAAAACTTCCGCACTCAGCATATTACACGTATTTTTGTTTTACTAGATTTTTCATTTGGTATTAGAGCGGGACATTTTATAGTCGTAAAACAGTTATTTGATGTCTCGATAAAATGGAAAATAACACTAACACTATTTTAATGGAAGGTAAATCCGCTGCATGACCTCCACTATTTAATGACATGAACTATAACTATTGGGCTACACGAATGAGAATATATATATATATATATATATATATATATATATATGCAAACAAATGGGTTTGACTCATGGAATGCTACTCAAAATGAATACACACCTACCACCACTAATTATTTTGAATGGTCATACTCACAAAAACTAGATACTACTGCAAATGCTAAAGCTATGAATATGTTGCATTACGCCTTGGATAGAAACGAGTTTAACCATATTAACATGTGCAATACTACAAATGAAATATGACGAACACTCAAAAAGAAAAGAATAATGCACTTATTTATGAACATCAAGACTTGAAAACTAAGATTAAAATAACGGAATTCGAAAATTATAGTCCAAAATCAAGTTAGAAGATATCACTAAAAATGTCTCGAATTTAAATAAAGTAAAAAAAATTTTATCTAGAATTATATAAAATTCTCAACCCACATCTAACAAGAAAGGACTAGCATATAAAAAGAAGTCTGATATTCAACCTAAAAGCAATTAAACAAAAAGAATTTGAAACCTAGTATTTCATCAGAGAAAACAAAAGGAAAAACGGTGTCTAAAACTATTAATGTCTGGGTTCCTAAAACAAATAACATTTTGATCATGAATAAATACATAAAATCATTTTTAGAGACTATTCATAGAAATAAAAAATTATATTTATAAAAGGGACACCGAGCTCTCTTTGGTTTGGTTTCCTGAGACCTAATACTTAGTACCTTATCAAAAAGTTGGTACCAACATCATTTCTTAATTTTTGCAGGACCCACTCAAGAAAAGAGGAAAGTGGATACTCGATAGTGGTTGCTCAAAACATATGATAGGAGATAAAGAAACACTGATAAATATTATCTACTCGAAAGGAGGAAATGTCACTTTTGGGGATAATTGTAAGGGACATATCATCGGCAAAGGCGATGTGAGAAATTACGATACATCTAATTTACCTCTTATTACTGATGTTTTATTAGTTAAAAATTTAAAACGTAATTTACTTAGTGTTAGTGAGTTATGCGATAAAGGTTTTAAAAATTCTTTTTTAGAAAATAAATGTAGTATTATTGATAAAAATCAAAATCAAAATATATGTATTTGAGAAGTTATACTCTTAAAAAACAACAAAGTTACAAACTACAAAACATGAGCCTCGTATTAAATGAAGTTAGAATATAAAACAAGCACATATCATCATAACCCCAGATTCAAACGTCTAATTCAAACAGCTGAACACTCATACCAACGGAAAAAAAATCAATCCAAAAAACTGACTGACCCCTAAAAAATAGCCGGTTGAAAAACAAGTTTGCTCTTGGGTTGGTAGTTTCCTTAATTCAGGCGACTAAATTACCAATTCAGCCAGCTGAGTTATAACAAACTAATTTTTTTAAACCCGAAACCCACTTCAAATACATACATATATCTTCACTTTCTCAGTTTTGTTCATTCTAAACCTAAATTATGAATTCTCCATCACGTTTTCAAAAACCCTCTTATAAAAAGTTCAATCGATCAAATATGCCTCCTCGATTGAAAAGGCTTAAACAAACGCTTACCAGTCCAAGTGATGATCAAATCAGACAATGGCTCCGCAATGATATTGTTGTTCAATGATTCAAGGAAATGAAGGATTCTAAGATTTTCCCTGGATTACCATCAAATTTTCAGAATTCACCGGATACCAGATTCAACAAATTGCAAGGTCATCCCCTTTAGATTCTCTCATGGACTTTGATGCGAAAAGTAAAAATTTAGACTATCTCTTTATCAAGGTATTTCTCGTTAGTTTGAATCTTGATTCCGAAAATCCCAAGGATAAAAAAATGTTATTTGGACTAAAGTTTATGGATTTTCAATCTTTATACCAATAGCTCACTTAGGTCATATCTTACATTGTGTTTATGACGGGACATATATCGATGATAGAGAAGTAGATATGGATGAAAGAGACAAAGTTTCTCATTGATTCCTCCCCGATAGCTTAGTGGATATGACCAAACTGAAGTCTAGTGCACTAAGAGCCCAAGCTCGTATTTTTTATCATACCTTGATTCGATCTCTACAACGAGAACTGGAAGCTACGAGAAAGTCTACAAAAGGGATTTCCAAGGACTTTAGGCCATATATAATAATACTCAGGTGAATTAGGCTAAGATCATTATGGATGAATTTCTCGATATTACATATAAAATGGAATATAAAACGATTGCCTATATAGTGAGAATCCTCATCGATTCCGAAGTAAAGCTCACAGATTCTACGTTTCTTCGATTGGTGAAGTAGGAGTTAAGACTTTGGCTTTGATGCATATTTCTGCAAGACTGGAAACACTTAACATAATATCCTTTGCTCAATGGAAACTCAACAACGCTCAAAACATCACCCAGTCTACCAAGCCTAGGACATCCAAGGAAGCTTTTTCCTCCGTGACTATAGAAGATAAAGATTTTATTCAAATCATAAGTCCAGAAGAAAATCCTAAGCAACCCCTTGCCACCCTCTCCAAAAACCAACTTTAGCTTCAAAATCAAATTACAAGGTTGGAAACAAAAGCTAATAAACATTTTAACTCAATCAAGGGATTTTTAAATAAGATTTAGGACAAGATATCCTGCATTGTATCCTCTTCTTCTGAGGTGCATCATTCTATCTTATTTGATTGGTCTTCTCAAGATGAAGATGATGACGGTGAAGAAAACAATGATGACGAGGGAGATGGAGATGGTGTAGACATCAGGGATGATTGGACGTATTTTTAACTCGTTTTATAAATAATCTTTTGCTTTAAACTCTAAGTCCTGAAAAATTAGTGTTAAATTTGTTTTGCATAGATTATGTTGAACTTACGTTGTTGTGTTGGTTTTATGTGAAACCCATGTTGTTATTTTGGTATGATATTGTAAAAATTATGATGTCTTTTGTGTTGATGTGTTATTGCTATGTGAAAACTCATAATGTTAAACTCATTTTTGTTTAGTTATGGTGATATAAGCTTATATGCATTATTCATCAAATATATTATATAGTTCCTGAGCTATTTGTGTTCATATATGTTATCTAGTTCAAAGTACTATGTATATATTTAATTGCATATTGTTCTTTGTAGAAAATATTTCCATGATGTGTTTATTTTACATACATTATCATCACAAGTTTATCATAATATTATGTTACATGTATGTATATATATATGTATATATTATATATTATAGAACTTACTCCATATGTACATATGACTCATAACACATTTATTTGTACAATATACCATGGGTGGATATGGAAAATTTCTGTACCAACCAGAGCTTTTTCTGTTTCTTCCGACCGTTGATGGAAACACAATATTTGTTCCATGTTTGATACCATCAACTCCGGAATTCCACTAATTGAATACCGCGGAATTTGGAAAACATGGAACAAAACATGAAAATTCCACTTTTCCGCAGTCACAATTGCAAGAGTAAGGACCCATTTGGCAACAAAAGCAAAAAGATTTTGGTTTATTTTGAAGTTTCAAATATGAAATTTTGAAAATTTTAATTTTAATTTTGAAATTTGAATGCAAAAACTCGAAATTTCAAAAATTCGAGAATTGAAAATTGGAAACTTGAAATTTCAAAATGTTGGAAATTTTATGTTTTAAATTTATGAAAATTTTAAAATTTGAAAATTGAAAATATGAAAATTTGAAATTTAAATTTCGAAAATTTGAATTTTGAATTTTGAAAATTTGAAATTTAAAAATTTGAAATTCAATTTTGAATTTTCTTAAAAATTATACATTTTCAGTTTAGTTTGAAAATAAAAAACTGAAAATTTGGGTTCGTGGGTACAGCCCAGCTAACTGGTATTTTGGAAGAAAATAAATTTTCGTTGAAATTATAGGAAATTTCCGACTTTTTCCAATACTTTTTGAGAGGAATTCCTTCCAAAACTACATTTAAGGAAGAAAACGAAAACCGAAAATTTCGGAAATAATTGGAAGAAATTGACGATAAAGCGGAATCCAGAAAAAAAACCTACAATATACCATGTATATATATGAATTATGTCTTTCACACATTTATATCATACATAGCATAGTACATAGTTCATGTAAACCAATTTTATTATACTTGGTTTGCTTAGTATATAAATTTATTATAGCAGAGTTCATGTGGACCAATTTTTCCAATTCATATATATGTAGCATAATTCATGAATTAAATGTATAATTAGTTCCCGTTAGCTATTTTCCTTTTTGTCAATGACAAAGGGAAGAATATATATATATATATATATATATATATATATATATATATGTATATGTATATGTATATGTATATATATATATATATATATATATATAGGGGGAGTAAGACATAGAGCACCAGTATTGCCATGGACTAAAACTGTTTGGCATTCAAAGAATGCTAAGAAGATGTCTTTTATTTCTTTACTTGCAATGAAGAATAGATTGAGCACAAAAGACAGACTTTTCAGACACGGAGTTATTAAGGAAAATAGATGTGTTTTATGCAATATGATGGAGGAGAGTTCAGATCATTTGTTTTTTCAATGCTCCTATTCTAAGTTCATATGGTTTCATATTAAAGTTAAAATCGGTTTAAATCCTGGCTGTAATGACCCGCAAATCCATAACATCAGAGTTGACTATATACATCATACGTTCAACCCAAATATCACGAAAATACGAAACATTTTTTTTTTAGAAGAAAGAGGTAGAAGAAGAGCAGAAATAACAACACAGAATCTCACATCGCAGCAGAACAAAATATAATATATCATAACTTTTGAAATACAAAATTTCAACTGTATAACATACACTTATCAGAGTACAACACTTACAACACAGCGGAACAAATCTCTATATAACTAACGCTGAAGCCTCCTGCTCTAAGCTCCTTTGGATAGATCTGTAAAATCCAAGTAGGCTTTGCAAACATCCTCTCCTCCCCACAAAGCAGCAAGGTAATACCCCACTGTGGCTTACATTGGTACCCCAGCACCATATTTTACGGCCAGCCTTTCGACTTCACAACCAACCCTCATTTTCGGGACATGTAGGGGTAAGAGTCTCCCGTTCGCCACCTAACGAAAAGCGAGAACCCCCTATCATGCGACACATGCACCAAGCACTCAACATGGACTGGTATGAGTAAACAGTTTCAGAAAGTGAAAATTAGGCACACATCCCTAAAAGAAAACTTAATTAGGCTCACATCCTCCCCTTTAATTTCATGTAAATTTCATCCCTATTTTTAAATGTCCGCATTTTCTTTTCCAGAATTGCCCATTTACCCAAATTACGACCTAATTAACGTATCTGTTATACATTTCAGCGTTTTAGGGTTTAATTTTTTTCAGAAACATATATTTCTCAATCATGGCGGCGCCGTCACGTTCTGATTTTTTCCACTTTGGTTTCCGTCGATCTAAATTTTACTTTGCTCGGATTTTTTTCTTTCCAGAAACCTAGGTTTCGTTCTTCATGGCGGCGCCGTCATCTATTGAAGCAAAACAGGACCGATTAGGAGCAACTATGGACGATTCTGGACGTCGAACTGATGCGAGATGAAATTCATTTTCATCGACGGTTTTTCCAGAGATATATTTTGATCGAGTTTTTTTTTTTAAATGGATCTGTCCTCTATAAGGTAATTTATAGTGTATATTTTTTGAAATGTTCATTTGCAATTATCCATCTGCATGTATGTATGTTTCTGCATGCTTTGTACCCAGTTATCACTTATTTTTCCATGTTTGTATGTAGTTTATGACAATATCTGCATGCTTATATGCAGTTATTGACAATATTTCCATGTTTTTTATATGTTTATTTTACATATATGCATGCTTGTATGAATATATTGACAATATCTGCATGCTATTATGCAAATATGAAGTATGTTTTGCATAATAGCAGTCAAATATTAACTATATTTGCATAAAAATATACAGGTATACAGTATTTTTTGCATATTTGAATGCATGTAATATACAGATATTCTTACTGAACATTTCAAATGAACATTTCAAAAAATATACAGTATATTTGAATGCATGTACTATACAGATATTGTTAATGAACATTTCAAATGAACATTTCAAGAAATATACAGTATATTTGAATGCATGTACTATACAGATATTGTTAATGAACATTTCAAATGTACATTTCAAAAAATATGCATTATTGACAAAATCTAGATAGAAACATGGAATAATTATTAATAAATGTGTAACAATATTCACAATTGAATGAAGATAACTGCAACAATTATTACTTCATCAATAGAATCATGCAACTATTGTTAAAATATGCATATATTGTCAAAATGATCATAAATGTATGCAACTTTTGTTAGATCACTTGGTCTTGCAAGTACTCAGAAAAGTTGATTATAAGTATGCATATATTCTAGATATATGCATACAAATATGCATATATTTTTACATTTATCTGTATTCATCATTTATGTAAATAAATTGCTTACAAATATGCATATATTCTTAATATATGAATATCTGTATGCAACTTTATATCAAACATGCAGAAAACCAGAATATAGAATATATGTATATTTGTATGCAAATATCTAGTATTTTTGCATAAATATATGCAGATATTATTGTTATTTTGCTGACAATATTTCCATGTTTTTTATGCAGGTATTTTACATATATGCATGCTTGTATGAATATAGTGATAATATCTACATGCTATTATGCAAATATGAAGTACGTTTTGCATGCTTGAAGTCAAATATTAACAATATTTGCATGCATGTATACAGATATATGATATTTTTTGCATATTTGAATGCATGTAATATGAGTACTTGTACACATGTATTCATTTGTTATGTAAATTATTCAAACAAACATGATAATGTTTTATAAATTTCTACAGCGTTGATTGTGGCATTTTTGTCATTAGCTTGACGAAACAGAGAATTCATAACCAAGAAATAATTGCAGATGAGGAAGTATATGGTGCTGTGGTTGTTAATGAACAAAGTATTGAGCTTGATGAAACAGAGAAGTGAGAACCAAGAAATCATTGAAGATCAGAATATAACAAACCTAGTGATTAAAATTATTAGAAATGGTGTTTATATTTCTGATGAAAGTGTTGAATGATGTTTTATTTTCGAATCATGTGAAACTGAGTATGTAGTTCTTTGGAAAATTATATTATGTATGCAGTTATACCACTTTTTCTTGATGTTATCAAATGTTGCTCTCTTGTGTACAGTTATAAATAAAAAATTGCATACTGTTATGCATTTTTTCAACTTTATTGATTACTCAACTGCTGATATTTGTAGCATTACTCCAAAAAACGCTTATACTATTTTTTTATAATTATTAGCATACTACTGTTGATCATAGTTGCATATAAGTGTGACATTATTTTGAATATTTTCATGCAAATGTTCAAAAGTTCTGGAATTTCGTATACTCTTTATCAAACTTCAAATAAATTTTCCTTTGTATATGTTGTAATTTTTTGTTACATCTTACTTTGCATCGTTTATAATCCGCAATTTTATCTTCAAATGTTTTGAACCGTTTGCTCTTGTACTTGGTATTAATAATAATGTTGGTAGCAGCTTCTTCTTGACCATTTGTGCTAATGTATGTAGTAATGTATGCAAATATTCCATATAAAAGCATAAATGTGTGCAACTGTATAAATTATGTGCACGCAATTAATGTTTGTATTGTTTGCATATTCGTATGCAACTACTAATAATAATTTTGTATAAGTATTCTAGTATTTAACTTCCTCAATCCAGTAACAAAACTATGTAAAATCCAGTAACAAAACTATGTGCAGTTCTAGTAGAAATTATGTGCAGTTCTGTATTTTTTGCCATTTTCCTTTATATTTGCATTGTATTATGCAAATATTTTGAATTACTGCACACCAGTACGTAAAAATTTCATGTTATCATATACAATAAAAATAACTTAAAGCCCAACATAATATTCGCCAGTAATTATTTATTGACAACAATAATCAAAAGTCCGTGGGCTGAAAACAAATTACCAGTTCAAATATTCACAAAAAACTCTAAACGTCTAATTTTTCAGTTTTTTTCAACGTTCTTGGTATTCGATAATAACTAGTTCTGCATTTATTCTTAATATATGCATATTTGTATGCAACTTTTTTTCAAACATGGAGAAAAACAGAATATATAATAAATGTATATTTGTATGCACATATCCAGAATATTTTCATATAAATATGCAGATTTTATTATTATTTTGCTGTATTGATTATTTCTTCAATTCCAGTTTTACTTCATGTTATAAGCAATCAAATTTATACCTTTTTTCGCTATTTCTTGTAATTTGTTGACGACAACATCGAAGCAAAACAGGAAGATGCTGATTAAAATTATAAACACCGGCTTTTGATTATAAATCGTGATTTACTGATCGACCATATTACAGAATTGTGGGATTGGGGTGTCGCGCGAGATAAGAACAACGATCGGACTGATTAATTGATGATGAATCGATGTTGCGATGATCGAAGGTTGTGCAGAATGATACGGTTAGGGTTTTGGGCGATTAAAACGGAGCGATTGACTGAGTGAATGGCGGCTAACTCGTTATTGGGTAGTTTTGTTACAGCGTAAGGTTAGAACTGTAATTTTTTGAGCGGAATTTCAAAAATAGGGATGTTTTCTGTATTCTTTTTGCCAGCGGGTTTTTTTTTATATTTTGAAACTTAATAGGGACCTGTAAAAAACGCATCCTTTCAAAAAACTAAATGATGTCTCATAAGACCACGCCGTATAACACGGAACGGGTTTTTCCCTTATGAGAATCCAAACACTTGATTTAACTTTCAAAATCCCTTTTGAAAGGAACGATAATCTTTCTACCAAAACTCTTTTGATATTATGATAATGTCTAAATCAAGTAAATAACAATCTAGTGGAACGTTTGCATCTCACGTTCCACATATATACAATCAAAACCGCAAGCACGTATTGGGTAATGGATTTCCAACTATGACAAGGTGTGGAACCACCTGTCGCTGGTATATCTCTAGAGGAGAATACACCGAGTTCAACAAGAACATCTTGCAACTCAGCCACACAAGACCGACCACTAATTTCGCTTGAGTGTATTGAATGTATATCACCAACGGTTGGGATCAGCAACCGTTTCCCGAATGGGACATCATCGACAATAGATTTTTAGAAGTAAATGGAACTCTAGATCAGGTGATTATACACCCTAATAGGTGCGACCTACATAGCCATGCTGCCTGCCCGATTTCTGTCATTTACCGGTTGATGAGGCTTGAGGTTACGCTTTATCATCACATCAGATTCACTTCGAATGCCACATTGTCAGATCCATCGAAAATCACTAATTGACGTCTACAACAGTACATTACGTGTTAGCTAAAGAAGTTTCCTTCTCCGCTTCCACTCTTGGTACGGTTGAAGAAATCAATGTACGTGACCTTTCTAGAAATACTCTGTCAGACATTCATCCATACAAGTCATCCAGGAACAGGATGAACCGAAGGCACAATTTCTATTAATAGAAAAAGTCCTTGCACTCTACTCCGTCTTCGATTATCTTCATATAATCTGATTCGCAACGCTACTGCCAATACAGAGTGGTTCTTCGGATAATAATCCAACTGGTCTCTCCATATTGACAACGATGGTCAAAAACTTCGATAGTCTGTGATTTAACCATCGAATAAAAACAAGTGTTTCGATAGTCGATGATTTAACTATCGAAGAAAACAAGTGTTCATTCAACATATCAAACAATCACTGAGCCCTTAATTAATATTCCATTAATTAAATCACTTCTCTATTTCTTTATCAATATTTGTTAACCAAATATTTTCAGTAACCATATTGGCCTTTTACGTTATTTGGAAAACATCCCTGAATATCGCCTTCCTTTATTTTCTAAACTTTAGAAAATATATGCTATTCATAATTGGAAAATATTCCAATTACTTATCTCTTTCCCAATCTCGTTTATTTCTATACTTGGGAAATATTCTTTATTATATTTCCAAGCTTACACTTATTTGGGTTAAAACGGATGTTGTGTAAAACATCGTTACGACATTCCAAATACTATATTCAACTAACTCTTATCCAACATTGATCTTCGAGCCTGAAATCTTACTATTTATTTGTTAATAATGAAATCAATCAAGTTGGGGTATAACTACCTCTCAGACCTTGACTGAATAACATTTATAACGTCAAAACAGATATGACTACTTACTCGAATAATCAATACCATACAACTATTGATTTACTTTTAAACACGTATACACTTTCTCTTTCTATACTTACTAGCTTTTATTCCTAGTCTTCCTTTTTGATTATACTATTCTATTTTTAAGTTCGTTTCCTTATCGACTTCTATATATATTGATATATAGATTTCTAACTATCAAATTATCTTAAAAATATTCTAACTCCTTAAATTTCTGGAAAAATTCGCCATAACCTCCTTTGTACCGGGAGCATCGGGATATTTCAAATAGCCTCCCATGGCCCTCACCAATCCAAAAAGAAAAAGAAAAGCCAAGAGGCTAGCTGATACAACGCATAAAATCTCATATATGAATTAAATACGTACCTTTTTGTCGAGCATTCTATTCATATACCTTCATACCTTATCCCATACCTGTCTCCTGTATATATATACATGTCCAATTTATTTCAACTATACCTGATCGTTTTAACTCAATTCGTTAATTTAGTTGCTAATTAACTTCTTTGCCTATTTCACTTTTATATTTGAACATAACATGTTCAAATATATTTGTACTTGTTTACAACTAATTAAAATTCCAATTTCCATTTAATTTTCATATTCGAATTAGATTTCGAATTCTCAAGTCCAGTTTACTTATCCAAGTTCAAATTCGATTCATAACTCGATTTGCTAGATCACTTGAATAACTTGGTAATCATTGCCAAATCAGTTGATTTTACTACGTCCGATCACTTGTCAAATCTGGTGATTCGCCAAGTGCCAGATCATTTTAAATAACTTGACAATCATCGCCAGATCACTTGGTTTGTTATTCAAAATTCCATTTCCTTTTCTATTTGATTTCTATTTTCAAATTCCATAGTTTAAATTCCATTTGAATTCTATGTTCAAAGTCTATAATTTAAATTCCATTTGAATTCTATATTCAAAGTCTATAATTTAAATTCCATTTGAATTCTATATTCAAATTCTATAATTAACTCTCTTTGAATTCTATATCCATATCCATATTTAATTCTATTTCAATTTCGTGTATTCAAATTCTGTTTGAATTTCTCATCTTCAAATTCTATTTAAATTTCTATTTCACTTCTCTTATTCAAATTCTATTTAAATTTCTATGTTTAAATTCTATACTCGAATTCCATTTAAATTACTACATTCAAACGCCGTTTGAATTTCTATATTCAAACTCCATTTGAATTTCTATATTTAATTCCTTTAAACAAGTCTCGATTTCAATTCCTTTTGAAATCGATATTTCTACTTTTGGAAAATAGATTTCCCTTTTCAATTTCACACTTGTATTTTTATTTCTGAATTATCCAATGATAATTCTTTTCACTTCATTTATAAACTTCGTTTATAAATGAACTATTTATAAACTTCGTTTATAAATGAACTATTTATAAACTTCGTTTATAAAGGAACTACTTGTTTTATTTCTTTTAAAACAAGTTTATATTTCAAATCTATTTAAAAATTCAAATTCTATTTTTCTAAAATAGAATTTCCCTTTTAAATCTCAAATGCCCCTTTTCGGATATTTTAAATAAATTAACACTTAGCCCAGTGATATTTAAAACAATCAAATCATCCAATTTTCAATCATTTGATTTTTAACACGTCATATATGAATATATATGAAATTAAGCAAACAAACAAACAGATAATATATTTTTGAGGGATCCAGTTGGATCCCTCCAACCTGTTTTTCTACATCCACAGACGTTAGTCAACATAGTAATACCTATCCTTCTTCGAGGCAGGACATCGCGGTATGAAGGTCATCCACTAATATATTTGTGGGGCGCATAGGGAAATCATCTGCTTTGAAACTGCGGGCATCCGCTAATGAGACTGCGGGAATCCAACCAATCATCAACCCAATATATATATAATAGTCAACCCTAAATAACTAATATATTTAAAGCAACTAGAAAGCATTCAAAACAAGCAACATCAATTATTATTTTAACGATAACAAAATAATTCTAAACAAACAGGTGAGTGAGATTTACTCACCAGGGTTTTTATTTTTGATCTATTCTGATCTCAAATTTTAGTCTTGCTTATGAAGTCCGCAACCATGTATTCACTTAAGTTATTTTGGACGGAAATATCTTGTCCTTACCGATATCGACCGACTATGAAGCCACTCAAAAATCATAGACTTCCATCAACCCATCCGTACATATATTTTAATTTAATGATTAACTGACTATTCATTTTCATTAACTACTAAAATTTTAAATGAAGTATACCAAGTATTTTTTTAAATTTGCGTGACACTCATACCTGCTGCTTTGATCAAAATGAAGCAAACTAAACCATTACTGATTCCCAGATTGTCATGTTCGAGCATCACTCCAATCACATCCAAAACCACTCTCGCCTTCCACCTCCTCAAAAGCTTTTCACGCTCCTGCTTCTTACTATGAAGAAAACTAACTCGACAACATCCAACTTCCTCATCATCAAACTGAATCTGCGCCATCAAGCTCTCACAAGGATACGACATTTTTAATCCTAGATCCTCCCACTTCTTCACAGTTCACACATTCAGACTTTTGCTTCTGAAAACAACACACACTCGAACACTCAAGTCTCCCTACATCTCATTTTTGAACTCTCAAAAATCACTTATCGCATCTCACACAACTTCAGAAATCCTCTAATCACCTTACCGTTGAACCCAGCAACACCATGCATTTGATCGAACTAACCCAGTCCTTACTCCCTCCGTTCACCAATGAAACTCCACCCAAAATCATCGTTCAACTTCTTCTCGTTCTTAACTGGAAACTCGCACTTCTACAGGACCGAACCCACAACAAATCACAAGAACCAAAATTTCGAACCTCCAAACAAAAA
Source organism: Allium sativum (assembly GCA_030737875.1). Classification (NCBI taxonomy): domain Eukaryota; kingdom Viridiplantae; phylum Streptophyta; class Magnoliopsida; order Asparagales; family Amaryllidaceae; genus Allium; species Allium sativum. Next base: position 254,769,614 of record CM060922.1, read on the forward strand.
GTAAAAGAGGAAACAACCCCCTGTAGCGTCACTCCAGACAATCCCTTATCGTGATCTGGTGGAAGTCCCAAGCCTTAAAACTCCATCGTGTTTTCCATTTCCCTTTTTGAACTTGACTTCTCTTTCTTAGGCTAGATCGCAACTTCCACCAGACATTGACTCGCACTGATTTTAACGCTGAGTTCATTCGCAACCCATTTATGAAGCTCGGCTAATTTGTTGACAAATGAACAAGATGATAGTCACGGTTTACAGGGAAGAGGAATCGTGATTCCTAAGGATGTTGGAAGGGATGCGATTTGTTTTGCTTTCGGTTGATTTGGAAACTGATTTGGGGTTTTAAATATCGAGAGGAAGGCTCTGATTTTATAGAGGAGAGGTAGGTACGACGGTAGAGGAAGAGGCCACCAATTCTTTTGTTCTTGCGGTTTGGAAATGAGCAGCAAGCCCAGCAATTTCCTCCTTGCTGTTTTGATTATGTCCACAAAAGGAAGAAGGAATTTTCTAACATTAAATTTTATTTTAATTAGTTTTTAAATCGTATCCTTATATTTAAATTATCACTTTGATTTCAAACTCCTATCTGAACCCACCGACTGACATTCCTAAGGTAAAACCGCTATTTCGGACACAGTGGGATAGGTCATGAAGTCCAATTCAATCATCTGAAGGAGATATTAATTTAAACTGATATAAATTAAATTCCAAACAATTAAATTCTCTGATAATAAAATTATTACTATCGCTTTTATGTTCAAACAGAACTGACACTGATTATCTGAATCATTTCGATTCAGTTTTAACTTCGAATTTATTTATTGTTTTCATATTCGTCAATTTGATATATTCGATATTAAATCGAAATCGATTATCAAATCGATAATTTAATATAAAAAATCCATTTATATTATCAATACAATATTTAAAACCATATTAAATATTAAAAATTAACCCATAAGAATCCGGGTCATTACACTGGCTGTATTGATACTATTGATCAAGAGGCTAATCAAATTGCAGAGGTATTTAAGGTGAAGGATCAAATTAAGGATGTGGCATGTGGTGCTTTTACAAATACTGTTTATCATATATGGGAAGAGAGGAATTCGAGACTATTCAGAAACAAGTTCACTACAAAGGAAACCAAGCTTCTATTGATTGAAAAAGAAATCAGATATTTGGTGAAAGAGAATGGGAGCAAATCAGTTCGATCACCTGCTAATGAAGATTTTCTGAGGAGATGGGGTATTCATCTTTTTGATACTGGTTGATAATTGAGTTGTGTAGTTTGACAGTATAGGTTTTTCATGTTAACATTTTGTATGTTGTTTTTATATGTTTTCTTTCACGTTTATTACTTGTATATGCTCGGTTTATATGGAATACAAAGGAACCAAATTTCAACAAAAAATATATATATAAGGGGAGTAAGATACTTAGGGGGAGCACTGGTAAAAATAAAAAATATTTTGTTTTATCATTATATTTATATATATGTATATATATATAAGTCGTATATAGTTGTCATCATCAAAAAGGGGGAGATTGTTAGAACCTCCATTATTGGGCTATATTTTGACTATGATAACTATATATCGACAATATCATTCAATAGTGTCTATTACGGGAAAAAGGAGAAGAATACAGCTTAAATACATGAAGGTTCGACAACATGATATATTGGTATATTATTATCGTAATCAAGTCAGTATTTAGTTAGTGTTAATTGTTAAAATCTATCCTATAATATATATATATACACATATAATATATATACATATAAATATAATATATAATTTATATAATATAACATTTTTAAATAACAAAGGTTAAAGCACATATACACAAAAACATGTGCATCAGCCGACAGAATCAAAAATTTAGCTGGTTAATTGTTGGGAGTTCAAACTTTTTGAGTTTGAACATTCAGCCGACTGAATTCTTGATTCGGTCGGCTGAATGACATGTTTTGTGCATATACACACCAATTTCAAATTATATACCTTTTTTAGCCAGCTGAACTCTAAATTCAGTCGGTTGAACTGAAGGGCTGCAACTTTTTAAAGAGTCCTAACTATTTAATCCAAGAGTTATGACTATATCTTTTAATTAAACCTTTTCATGAATAATAGCCACCTTTTATTTAATATATACACACTTCTGAATCACTTGTTTTAATCACTGAACTTTCCTAGTTTTTTATATTCTCTTGATTTTGAAATAATTATATACAATATTCACTTGTGCTCTCAATCTTTCGTAGTTTTTTTATTATAAATCACTTTCCTTCTTAATGCTTCACATACTTAACTATATATATATACATACAAAGAGAAGAATATAGGAAGGGTGAACTATATGTTGACTTATCCATGTTATTTAGAACACATAAATAGTCATACAAACATTCGTGTTAGTTGAAGTCTTGTTTCGCTGCTCAAGCAAGAAGCCCTCCTCGGCTGTTGAGGCGAAATCCTGTTCAGCTGCTCAGGTCACTGTTCTACTGCTCAGCTGTCTTAATACCTATTTCTCTGGGTTAAGTGAGGGTTTTTGATTAGTTAAAATTTTAAAAGGAGTGTAACAACCCTCATTTTTCACGATAATATATTTAAATATAACATCGTTAATCGAGTATATATGTGGAAAGTCACTTTTAGCATATGGATGAATTTGGACTCGAGACCACTTCCGTTGAGTTCAAAATGTCGTTTACAACAACAAAAATTGTAAACATCGATATGTTTGGGGTTAGTGAAAATTGGGACTTCGGGTAGGGTTTGGGTTAGCCAACCTAGCCTACCCATATAACTCCCACAGGCCTCCTCCTCCTCATTCATCCTATACTTCATCAAAGAAAATAGAAATGGGGAGAGGGAATGGGAAATTAAAATTCCTAAGCTAGGTATTGCAATCAAAAGCTCAATTCTTGAGGAAATCAAGTATAGAAACTTAGGTAAGCTTCTTCATCTCCTCCTCTATCTTCTCCTACTTGCTTTCTCTTCAATTTCTGAAATTACCTAAACCTAACTCTTAGGAATTCATTTTTATGTGTTTAGATTGCAGATCAGTAAGCTATATTGGAAGAGAAGTTGTTATAACTTGCCATTAGATCAATTCCTTGCTTTTAACAAGCAAAGGTGAGTTCTTTGAGAACTCATATCTATGCCTCAGACTATATGCTTTTCTAGTGTGCCTATGGCACGAATATGTTGTGTGGGTATCATAAGAATTAGTTTGTTTGGGTGTTAACTCTCCAATTTATGAGTTGTGATATCATTTATACGAATATCCTTGTGTAAACCCTTGTATGGATGTTTGTTCATGTGTTATAGAGTATTCGGGAATGCCTTTAACATATCCAAGAGTTGAGAGCAAGCACGAATCGATACGGATCCATTAAGTGATGTTTTTCCCTTTGAAAAACACACCTAGAGCAGGTTGGACATTTGAAATAAAGTTCAAGCATCAGAACCCGGCCTAGGAATTTCCCATGAATATTTTTAGATGTTTGACATATATTTCAGACATCTGAAATGGTCTCAGGGTGTTGGCCGAAATCCATTTCAGACGTCTAAACCCTATTTTCGGACGTCTGAACCAGGTCAGACGTCTGAAAATAGGTTCAAACGTCTGATATGGCCTGCTGCTCTATTTTTTATGTCGATCAGTGGAGACCACGGTCGACAGTTCAGGTACATTCGGGCTTATCCTCGGCCGAGTGTCGGTCAATTTGCTCTTTTCCTCTGACTTTTTAGTTTCTCTAATCCAGGTATTTCAGTAGCTCAAATAGATGGACTATCGATTGATTTGTGATACACGAGTTTATTATCGATAGTTGTAGCATTTAATTTACATTATTAAAACGTGAATTCTTAGTTCGATTGTTATTTCGATTGGTATTATACGAGATTTGTCACTTCAAAATTATATAAAGGGATTTAAATTTTTAGTAGATACCAAATTCTTTTGTTTAACTGGTTTCTAATCCTAGTTCGTTATACAAAGTTATTTTACACAATCGTTTTATAAATCATTTTCCAATCTACTGATATATATTTATATAAACCTTTTTCTCGTTTGTATGAGAAATCTAATTAAATCCCTTAGTAAAAACAAGGACTAGGAACCCTGGCATTTGCTTTGATGGTTAATTCTTGGACTCGTTCGATTGAACACTGTGGCAATGATCGTTTTGTATTTATAGTGGAATATACAAATTATTTGTAAATATTTGACTAGAGCAAATAATTATGGGACATGTAGCTTAACTCTTATATTCACTAGTTTGGCGTAGTTACACTATATTTGATCTTCAGATCATTCCAACCTTCGAGTCACTTTGATGATCTTCTGGTCATTTTGAGAGTTTACGGACTATTTGAGGAATTTTGGTTCCATTTTATCTTAGGAACTTCGATTCCAATGGATCTTCCGATCAATCCGACCTTCAGGTCATTCTGATGATCTACGGATCATCCTGATGAACTTCGGTTCATTTGATTTTATCATTGATCTTCGGCTCATCTGAGTAGGGTCGCGACCCATGGTCTTCGGACCATCCGAGGAGCTTTTGCTCAATATTATAGACTAGCTGCCTTGAGATCGCGTCTCACCTTCGATGTATGAATTGACGAGTCTTCGGGCTCCCGCCTTGATTCAGGTCTTCCCTTCTTTGGGATCTTCTGGATTTCTAATTTATTGATTTCTGGAATTTTTGTTCTATTGATACTATGTTATCAATCTTGGTTCAATTGATACTATGTTATAAATTTTGGTTCTGTTGATACTACATTATCAGTCTTAGTTTATTGATATTGAGTTATTACTCTTAGTTTTAGTTATATTGAGATATTCGTATATAGCATTGAGATTTCCTTGACATTCTATATGGACATTTCGAGCCTTCACATTTTACATGTGAACATTGTTATAATTATCTATATGTCATTTTCTGTTTATATCTCTATTTCTATCTCAGTTTATTATAATGACAAACTAGACTGATCTGTTTATTGTTTATTTTCTTTTAAATGATACTCGGGCCAGACCGAGATATTATAGATGCTTCTCCTTGACAATAGCATGGACTAGATTTTTCTTTGGGCTAATGGAACTTATTTTCTTGTCTTACCTTTCTTGTATTTGAGATAATGACTCGCATATGTACATTTTCTTTTGGGTCGTACATGTGTCTATTGTTTTATGATATAGTGGATCTTGCACGACCACTTATCCTTTGTCTACTACTTATGTATTGTATTCATATCTATTTCCGCTTCGGTGATGTGAATATCCGTGTTTGACTTTGATTATATAATTTTGTATTTTACATTGAGTTCGAATTATATATAACCACCGTGTAGTAGGTTTGAACTTGAATTAGATATGATGGATTTTCTCATGAAATTTAAATAGTAAGTCCACATTATCTAATATATTTACCACCCATTCAAAGCTAATATACAAATGGTTGCTCCTCAACAGCCTTATTCTTCGAGTTGGTTGACATCAATTCTTGCAAAGACCTTAGCTAATGCGAGTACAAAGGTGGGGCGTTACACTTGGTATCAGAGACAAGTTTGAAACGATATAAGATATTATGGCGAGGACCATTGTCCTAAGTCTCTCTTAAGAAATTGTGATTAAGATTTAATACGAGTCTTAGGACTCGTCATATCCTATCTTATATTATGATTCCTTGTTTATCGAATTCAAATTATTTGATAATGACATTTTTCAATCTTCCTTTCTAGAAGAGAAATGCCTAGGCGTACCCGCACGAATGTCGACCCAACTAATGTCCCTCCTACGAGAGAAGTGGTTGTGACAACCCAACAACTTCTTGATTTAGTGGCTAATGCCCAAGCAGTTGGAACCCCATTTGTCTCTACGCATCCCAAATCTGAGTTTGCTAGTTTGTGTGGTGATTTCACTAAGCTTGGTTGAAAGTGCTTTAGGGGTTCCGAAGGCGTCATTGAGGTTCAAGCTTGGATTAAATCATGAGACCGCACCTTTTCTCACATAAATCTTATGGACTTGCATCAAGTCCAAGTGGCCTCTAGTATGCTCCAAGGTCAAGCTCTCGATTGGTATGAGCTTATGACTCCTGAAATTCAAGAGGCAGATCTAACTTGGGAGCAATTCTGAGAAAGGTACGAAGTGAAATTCGTACCCGAAGGTGAGAAAGTATCATTATCCTGGAATTTTATAGACCTTGTTTAAGGCGAGTCCTCTTAGGTAGAGTTTGTCGCATCTTTCGATTCTCTCTCAAAGTATGGGTAGGAGTATATTACCAACTCGAAGTAAAAGAATCAGAAATTTGTTTATGGACTCAATAAGAATCTTAAGAAGCTCTTACTTCTTAAATTAGCCGAGCTTTTTGATGAACTTGTGGATATCGCCCTCCATCTAAAGGAAGCCGATAAGGGTAGCGATAATGGTGATGTGATTGCTAAGAAAGGAAGGAAGGGGAAATCCGACCATGAATCCCTAGATTCCTACTCAAGGAAGAAAGGAAAACAAGCATCTTCCGTAGAAAATACTTCTACTCGAGTTCGTGGAGAATGTCACAATTGCGGTGCCAAAGACGGTTGTGCTAACAAGTGCGCTAGGCCTCTCTTTTGTCGTTATTGCAAGGACTCGGCCCATTTCTTGCTCTCATGCCCCGGCGTAAGAATTAGAAGAAAGGAAACTAATGCCTATCAGGGTACCTTTCTCTATATTTCTGACGTTTTTGATTTCCTTGAACATCTCATTCGAGTTCTTTTGAATTGGAATCATTCACCTTCTTCGTGTCAAAGGAACTTAGTGACACCGTGTCCTTAGGTGTTACAGGGAGCTTGCTATATATATTTAAGTATGACAATTTTCCAAACCTATGTTTTGTAAAAATAAAATTACATGCTTACCTTGAGTTTTCTTTACCTAATTACTTTGCTATCGAGACGTCTTTTGCTTTCATTGGGTAATGATTATTCTCATTTGCTTTGGAGTATTACTTGTTTCAAACAAGTAATTTTACCTTCCGATTGAATGAGGAATTTAATTAAATGTCTTGGTAAAGTCGAGTGGGTCGACACACTTGTGTTTACTTCGTCGATTAATTTCTAGACATAGTCAGTCGAGACTCGATTTCATTTTTAAATGAAATCTCAGGATCGCATGTAATCATCTTTGGTTGCTTCTCAAGTGTTGTGCACCTTTATAAGCATTGATGAGAGATCACATGTCTTGTATATCTTTAAATACAATAACGTTAGTTAATTCTCTTGGGGTGTGAAGCTACCACGTCGGTTAGATGAAACGCTTAGTGAGGTGTGAAGCCATCTCGTCGTAAGACGAAAATCTCAGTGAGGTGTGAATCCACCTCATCGCGAGACGAAATGCTTAGTTAATTCTCTTTGAGGTGTGAAGCCACCACGTCGGTTAGACGTAATGCTCAGTGAGATGTGAAGCCACCTCATCATGAGATGAAAAGTTTAGTAAGGTGTGAAGCCACCTCGACGCAAGACAAAATGCTTAGTTAATTATCTTTGGGGTGTGAAGCCATCACGTCGGTTAGATGTAACGCTTAGTGAGGTGTGAAGCCACCTCATCGTGAGACAAAAAACTTAGTGAGGTGTGAAGCCACCTCGTTGCGAGACGAAATCCTTAGTTAATTCTCTTTGGGGTGTGAAGCCACCACATCGGTTAGACGAAACTCTTAGTGAGGTGTGAAGCCACCTTGTCATGACATGAAAAACTTAGTGAGGTGTGAAGCCATATTGTCGTGAGACGAAATGCTTAGTTAGTTCTCCTTGGGTGTGAAGCCACCACGTCGGTTAGACGAAACACTTAGTGAGCTGTGAAGCCACCTCGTCGTGAGACGAAACACTTAGTGAGGTGTAAGCCACCTCGTCGCGAGACAAAATGCTTAGTTAATTCTATTTTTAGTGTGAAGCCACCATGTCGGTTAGACGAAATGCTTAGGGTGGTGTGTAGTTGTAACACCCCGTAATTCTATTAATATTAATATTCATAAATTAAAGAATAACTAATCTCAGACGTGAGAATTGTGGGAAATGGGTTGCGCCATTGTGTTCGTCTCGGAATTCTGGTTGAAATAGAGTCCGAGTTTGCGTGAATTGGACTTCGTATGAAGAAGTTATGGCCATCGGAAGTTTCAGAAAATCCAAAACAGCTCGCAGGAAATTTAGAATTTAAACTGAAAATGCAGAAGCGGGCTGGGCGGGAAAAGTTCCCGCCCAGGCAGGTCGACACTAGTGTCGACCTGCCCCCCCCCCCAGGTCGACTATAGTGTCAACCTGGTCAGGCGGCTAGGGTTTTGACTGAGCCCAGTTCTGAGCTGCTGATGTGTCTCTAGGGCTGAGTTGGCAAATTAAACGGTTCAGGTTAGTTCTGAATTGATCTGACGGTCTAAATAAACCCTAAACTCTATAAATACCTAGGTAGTCTCTCACCCTAATTCATATGAAAAATAGAATAGCTACCTTCATACCGCCGCCATGGAACTCAGTCTAGCCGCCGCCAACTAAGAAGGAAGAAAAGCTAATCAAATCCTAATTCTACTCAACTCTAAAGCAAAGCAAGACTCTCTTTTTCTTCTCTAATTGTGAGTATGATGATCTTAACAAGATTATTATTAAATTAATTAGGTTAAGTTATAAATGGATTATGAGTAGATGATGTGAATTGTCATATATGTTGTTGTAAACCTTATACTATCATGAATGTTATAAATCCTATGCTATGTGGTGATGATATCCTATATGTTGTAAATCATGCTATGATGATATTATGTATGTTGAGAGTTTCTATGCTAAGTTGTGATGAATCATACAAGTTATAAAGTCATGATGTTACTATCTATGCTAGTTAGTTCATGTTAATCAAATCATCATGTTTGGGCTATGTTGATCTATATGACAAACCATGTATGCAAGTTTAGGTTGATTAGTAAAAGTTATGAACATATGCCATGACATCTATTATGACATCTAGAATTATGCTATGACATATGTGAAATTCTATGCTAGTTCACACCATCATTATGTTGCCTAAAACCCCATATGCAAGTTTATACATAAATTTGGGTTATGATCATATCATGTAAATTGTGCCATTTAACAAGTTGACACCTTTAGATCCTTAACATGTGTAGTTTATGCAAGTTTCACCCCTATTATGATTAGATTCATTTAATTGTCTATATGTTGTGATAATTTATTTTTGTGCTATGAGTTAGACTATTCGAGTCTAACGTATATTCTGCGTTGAATAAGCGAACGTATAAACGTGGGGTAGGGGTAATATTAAGGATTTAATATAAAGAAGTTGGGGTGCAATTGATATGATTTTGCATGCCATGAGTGGATGACCATAATTGAGTCAATTATGGGCATCATTAAAATTGGAATTAATTAATAATTTGAATAGGGAATTATTAAAACTGGGGTAAAAGATTATAAGTGATAATCAATGCTTAGGACACGAGGTTGGACTCGTTTGTGACGTAATCCTGCCCGGACCCGCCCGGCAAATCCAGTGGTCACAAATGTCATCCCAATGTGAGAGGTCCTAGGCCTAAACTAAAGCATAACAGTTGTAAAGACACGAGGTTAGACTCTTTTATGGTGTAAGACTGCCCGGACCCGCCCGGCAAATCCAGCTGCCATAAATGCCAGTCTAATGTGAGAGGTCTTTATGAGGTTATGGCCTGAATGAATTAAGAAATACTTAACCAGATAAACATGTAAGGTGGGACATGGGGGTTAAGTAGGTGCCTTGGGTGGCATGAGGAATCTAGTGGGTGCCCTTAGTGGCATGTGAAATACGATTAGTAAGACTTAACCAAACACACATGTAAATGAACATGACTAAGAGGGTTAAGTGGGATATACTAGTGGTGACAAGCTTAGGTGGGTAGCTTGTGGGGGCCCATTTCAACCAGTAGCCCAAACGTATCTTTGTGGGCTCGACCCAAGTCGAGGACGGGACACGCATACTGGGTTTGACTATAAGAGGCCAAAACGGGGAGCGGTGGCAACACCAGTCCAACGGGTTTCATATGCATGTGTGGACCCGGGCTGGTAGGTAAGACGTTGTTGCATCGTGTAGGTATAAGCCGTGCATTCTCAAGTTGTATCGGGTTGCCACTTTAGGGGAGTGATACACCCCACTATGGGGCTAGCACGGGTATCTACGAGTAGGGAGCCGATCGCAAGTGGGTAGTGGGGTACACCTAGTGGAGATAGGGGCAGACGGCACCTATGTAGTCAGCTAGGGGTACGAAAGGCTATTTATATTGTTTCTGTGTGAAGCAAGTGGGATCAACCTTTAGGGTGACTTGTGCGGTGCAGTGTAGTAATGTGCGGTGCAGTGAAGTAATTATTCGTTAGAAATTAGGTGGGCCTTTAACGTTATCTTTATCTGCTCTTCCATACCCAATAGTTCATAGACATTTACTTGTCTTCTAGCTTATGCCTTAGTCTAGTTATTTTGATAATAGTATTGTTAGAATTATCATACTCGCCAGACTTTATGTCTGACCCCCTCCATTTCTATCCTTTTTCCCCCTTCAGGTCCTCAGGTTGGGCCTAGCTCTAGTGGAGTTTGATTGGATTGCTTCATCTCTCTCTTTGGAAAGCTTGGACTGTTGAAGTAAAGTCCATCTTGTTATCTTCTTTAATGGCTATTTGTGTAATGGGATTATGTATATTGTTTTATCAAGATGGATAATGTACTTGACTCTGATTTATGGTTTTATGATGTAAACAAACATGTTTAACTTCCGCTGCAATAAAATGAAGTTTTAGTTTTCAAGTACTACTTATTATCTGTCTTGTTGTAATTTTTCTGTTCTATATTCACTTAAAACCTCCATGGAAGTTAATGCATTCCCTTAGTGAGTGACATTAATGGACGTGGGGTGTTACACGTGGTATCAGAGCTTAAGGTTACCAGAACAGATAAATTTTTTAGAAAAACTATTTTTCTAAACTATTTTTGGAAGAAGTGCTTTCAAAAACATGTCTTAATGAGTAATTTAAAGAGGAAAGTTTTTAAGAAAAACATTATCCCCAATATCCATATCTTTATCTCTCGAATTCTCCATTTTGAATCCTTCCTTTTTCGTTTTAGCATGGCTGAAGATCTTAACCTTCCTGACGGTGTAACGATACCAGGATGGTATAGGAGGCTATTAGAGGCTAGGGCCGCCGCAGGTCCAGCTAATGTTCCTCCACCACCAGTTGCACACGTTCCTCCTCCTCCTCGCGTAGTTACTTTTGCAAAGACGTGCAAGGAATTTAAGGCTATGGGTGGAAAACCTTTTCAAGGGTCAGAAACGTTTGTGGAAGCTAGAGATTGGCTTAGGGAGGTGGAAGAATTGCTAGAAATCTTTGAATTATAAGAAGGGAGAAGAGTTAAATTAGCAGCTTGGTTAATGAAGGGAGAGGCCTCATTTTGGTGGGAGGTCACTAATGCGTCCTGTTGATTTGTGGGCGGATTTTAGGCGTAGGTTTGAGGTGAAGTTTCTCTCAAGGGCAGAAGAGAATCTATATATGGAAAGGTTCTTGACATTGAAGAAAGGAAGCTCATCAGTGGAAGAATATGTCAACAAATTTAATTAGTTAGCAAGGTTTGGCTTAGACCTAGTGAACATGCCGGAGAAGAAGGCACTGAGGTTCGTTAATGGATTGAATGAACCGTTGCAATGGTTGGCTATGACCCACATCCCTATGGGGGCTACCTTTGAGAAGCTTGTAGACATGGCACTCATGCACGAGGAGAAAGGCGCTAAAGCTGATAAGGCACCCGAGAAGAAAGGGGATCAGAAGAAACCACAACAGCAAAACAAGAAGGGTGGTAAAGACAATAACGGCAAGGGAAAGAAGAAATGTTTTAACTGTGGGACACCAGGCCATCTTAGCAAGGATTGCCGAATGAAAAAGAAGACTGGTTGTTTCCACTGTGGCGAAGCGGGACATCTAGTGAAGGACTGCCCAAAGAAGGGGCAGAGGGTAGGAGCTACCTCGGGAGGACATGTGCAGGCTCTTATGGCACCAAGGCAGGCAAAGGGACAAGTTCAGGCTCTCGCGGTCCCACCGCTGCAAGAACGAGGTAGAACCATTTCTGTCGAAAGCTTAGTTTTTCTGTTTGATCATCCTGTCCGTACCTTATTCGATTCGGGGGCATCGCATTCGTTTATCTCTACATCATTAGTTGAATCACTGCACTTAAACACCAGTTTAGTAGAGGATCCCTTAGTTGTTTCGAATCCAATTGGGGGCTCAGCTTATTTGTCCATGATGTGTTTGGATTTGAAAATTTCTATACTTAGCGTTGAGTTTAGATGTGATGCTTATATGTTGGGCTTCACAGGATATGGGCTAATTTTAGGAATGGATTGGTTATCCAGAAATGGGGTCGTTCTTGATTGTGAAAGGAGAGTAGTTAGGCTCATGACTCGCCTTGGTAACGCTCTCGAAATCTTTTGTAGTCCCATAAATTCCGTTATGCTAAGTTATTTAGAATCGCTTGACGCGTCTGAGGAAAATCTACAATCTGTTAGAGTGGTCCGAGAATACTCAGATGTGTTTGAGGAGGTGAAGTGCTTGCCTCCGAAGCGGGAGATAGATTTTCGAATATATCTTGTGGATAATGCGAAACCAGTATCTTTGCCAGTACGCCACATGGATCCACGTGAAAGGAGGGAACTCGATAAGCAAGTGAAGGAGTTGCTTGAGAAGGAGTTCATAAGACGAAGTATATCGGAGTGGGGTGCTCCAGTGGTATTTGCCACGAAGGCGGATGGGTCCCTTAGACTTTGTGTGGACTATAGAGAACTTAATAAGCTTACTAAGAAGAACAGACACCCACTGCCGAGGACTGACGATCTCTTCGATCAGTTAGTTGGCGCCTCAGTGTTTTCGCAGTTGGACTTAGCCACTGGTTTCCATCAGTTGAGAGTGGCTGAGGATAGCATAGACAAGACTGCCTTTAGGACTCCGGACGGTTTCTATGAATGGCTAGTGATGCCCTTCGGTTTGATAAACGCCCCTGCATACTTTGTTGATTTGATGAGTAGGGTGTTTAGGGAGTATCTTAACAAATTCGTGGTAGTCTTTGTAGACGACATCCTGATCTTTTTTAAGGATGAAGAAGAGCATGCCCTACATCTTAGGGAAGTATTGGAGACCCTACGAGCGCATAATCTTAAAGCCAAATTTTCTAAGTGTCACTTCTGGAGGAAGGAAGTACGATTCCTAGGGTACGTGGTTTCCAAGGAAGGGATAGCTGTGGCTCCCGCGAAGGTGGTGGCCATCCAAGATTGGAAGGTCCCTAAAAATGCTATCGAAGTGAGAAGTTTCTTGGGGTTGGCTGGCTACTATAGGCAGTTTATCAAAGACTTCGCAAAGATATCATCTCCATTGACACGCTTGACGAAGAAGAACCTAGTTTTCACATGGGACGTAGATTGTGATGATGCGTTCCAACGGTTGAAGAGAGCTTTGACCTCAGCCCCAGTCTTAGTGCTGCCAGACGGGAGTAAGCCATTTACTGTTTATACTGACGCTTGTGGGACAGGACTAGGCGCAGTCTTAATGCAAGAGGGTAGGGTAATAGCCTATGGTGGAAGGAAGTTGAGAGCGCATGAGAAAAATTACCCTACACATGACCTAGAGTTGGCCGCTATTGTTTTCGCGCTTAAGTCTGGCGCCATTATTTACTTGGCGAGAAATTTGAATTATTCACTGACCACAAATCTTTAAAATACTTATTCTCTCAAAAGGACTTGAACTTAAGGAAGCAAAGGTGGATGGAGTTCTTAGCATCCTACGACTTCGAGATAGCATATACCCCTGGCAAGGGTAACGTAGTGGCAGATGCCTTAAGTAGAAAAAGATTATCCTTAAGTCCTTTGTTTGTTGAGCAGCGAAGTTTAGAGTTCATCTCTATGTTTGACTTTACACCTTCCGTTGACTTTGTACCCGGTTTACTAGCATCCTTGGAGGTCAGACCTACGTTTTTGGGACAGATTGGCGAGGCACAGCGAAACGACCCACAGTTGGTTGAGTTAGTAGAAAAGCTCAAAGGAGGGGAGTCATCAAGCCATCTCTGTAGGTATACCCTAGATGATAAGGGCTGGTTACGTAGGGACGATAGACTTTGTGTACCAAAAGACAATGACCTAAGGAAGACCATTCTTGATGATGCACATCGTTCGAAGTTGACCATTCATCCCGGCGGGGACAAGATGTACAAAGACATGAAGCGAGTTTTCTTTTGGGCCGGTGTGAAGAGGGACGTGGCCGAGCATGTCGCTAGATGCTTGGTGTGCCAACAAGTAAAAGCGGAGCAAAAGAAACCCGATGGATTGCTTCCTCCATTGGAAGTTCCACTATGAAAATGGGAAAGCATCTCGATGGATTTTGTGGATGGATTACCAAGATCAAGGAAGGGTAATACGGGTTTTAGGTTATAGTAGATAGACTTACTAAAAGCGTTCATTTCATTCCCGTGAAGAGTAAGAGGACTGATCCGTGGTTAGCTTCTGTATACGTCCGAGAAATAGTTCGTTTGCACGGTGTTCCTTCTAGCATAGTGAGCGACCGTGATCCTATTTTCACTAGCGAATTTTGGAGAAGCTTACAAGAGGTGGTAGGGACTCAGTTATGTTTGAGCACCGCATATCATCCTCAGACGGATGACCAGACCGAGAAGGTGAATCACATTCTAGAGGATCTTTTGAGGCTATGTATCCTAGACTTTGGGTGTACATGGGAAGAGCATCTTCCATTAGTGGAGTTCACATATAATAATAGCTTTCAGTCCAGCATTGGCATGGCACCTTTCGAAGCTCTTTATGGAAGACCTTGTCGTTCACCTACATGTTGGTGGGAATCTACGGATAAGATCTTACTTGGGCCCGATATGATTAGGGAGACTTCGGAGAAGATCGACTTGATTCGAAGGAGGATGAAAGCAGCGCAAGATAGGCAGAAATCTTATGCGGATAAGAGGAGGACAGATCTCGAGTTTGAAGTTGGGGACATGGTCTTTATCAAACTGTCTCCATTACGGAACGTTGTTCGCTTTGGGTCCGTTGGGAAATTAGCACCGAGGTTCGTAGGGCCGTTTCCTATTAAGGAAAAGATTGGACAGATGGCGTATAGAGTGGAGTTGCCTGAGAGATTTAGTGGTGTACACGACGTATTCCATGTGTCACATTTGAGGAAGTGCTTGCATGAGATCGCGGAAGTGGTAGAGCCGAGCTTGCTTAAAGAGGTGGAGATAGAGTGTGATGCGACGATTCAACGAGCTCCTACGCGCATTCTTGGGTCAGAGATCAAGAAACTGAGAAATCGAGAGGTCAGACTAGTCAAAGTGCAATGGGGAGATGATGAGAGCAACGCTACTTGGGAGACAGAAGAGAAGATGCGTTCGTTGTACCCTTTTCTTTTTGTGGGTATGTCCTTTAATTTCTCCTTTATCGCTTATCTTGTACTTATCTTACCTTTAGAGTATCCTCTCGCTAGTATTCTTGAACTTTAGTTAGGATAATCCTATGGTTGAAACATGTGTTTGAGACATGTTATGTATGATGGATGCAAAGTGGATGCAAGTGTTTGCTAGTGGTTGCTCGTGGACGCATATACACACACTATTAGGCAGTAGATCGGCTCAGTCACTTAATATTGCATGTTGCATATAAATGGCTGTATTTAGTAAAATGGATGTATAATGGTTGTGCTATCATATGGATACCGCATTTTGGTGGATTGTTGTGCACGCATGTAGAAATAATATATATCGATAGGGAACTTTTGCATACATAATGGACGCATGGCACTATCATGGTTTGCATTAAGGAGGTCAACAGAATCAGTGGACCGCCTGATTTTGCATTAGATATGGACATATACACACACTGTGCATTTAAACATGAAAGCATTAGAAGTTTATAAGGACAATGGATGCCTGTGTTTGATGGTTGAGTAGATGGACGATTAGATGTTAGGATATACATTCTTCTTAACTTGAAGATTTCAGGGTCGAAATCCTTTAAGGAGGGGAGAATGTAACACACCGTAATTCTATTAATATTAATATTCACAAATTAAAGAATAACTAATCTCAGACGTGAGAATTGTGGGAAATGGGTTGCGCCATTGTGTTCGTCTCGGAATTCTGGTTGAAATAGAGTCCGAGTTTGCGTGAATTGGACTTCGTACGAAGAAGTTATGGCCATCGGAAGTTTCAGAAAATCTAAAACAGCTCGCAGGAAATTTAAAATTTAAAATGAAAATGCAGAAGCGGGCTGGGCGGGAAAAGTTCCCGCCCAGGCAGGTCGACTCTAGTGTCGACCTGCCCCCCCTGGTCGACTATAGTGTCGACCTGGTCAGGCGGCTAGGGTTTTGACCGAGCCCAGTTCTGAGCTGCTGATGTGTCTCTAGGGCTGAGTTGGCAAATTAAACGGTTCATGTTAGTTCTGAATTGATCTGACGGTCTAAATAAACCCTAAACTCTATAAATACCTAGGTAGTCTCTCACCCTAATTCATATGAAAAATAGAATAGCTACCGTCATACCGCCGCCATGGAACTCAGTCTAACCGCCGCCAACTAAGAAGGAAGAAAAGCTAATCAAATCCTAATTCTACTCAACTCTAAAGCAAAGCAAGACTCTCTTTTTCTTCTCTAATTGTGAGTATGATGATCTCAACAAGATTATTATTAAATTAATTAGGTTAAGTTATAAATGGATTATGAGTAGATGATGTGAATTGTCATATATGTTGTTGTAAACCTTATACTATCATGAATGTTATAAATCCTATGCTATGTGGTGATGATATACTATATGTTGTAAATCATGCTATGATCATGTTATGTATGTTGAGAGTTTCTATGCTAAGTTGTGATGAATCATACAAGTTATAAAGTCATGATGTTACTATCTATGCTAGTTAGTTCATGTTAATCAAATCATCATGTTTGGGCTATGTTGATCTATATGACAAACCATGTATGCAAGTTTAGGTTGATTAGTAAAAGTTATGAACATATGCCATGACATCTATTATGACATCTAGAATTATGCTATGACATATGTGAAATTCTATGCTAGTTCACACCATCATTATGCTGCCTAAAACCCCATATGCAAGTTTATACATAAATTTGGGTTATGATCATATCATGTAAATTGTGTCATTTAACAAGTTGACACCTTTAGATCCTTAACATGTGTAGTTTATGCAAGTTTCACCCCTATTATGATTAGATTCATTTAATTATCTATATGTTGTGATAATTTATTTTTGTGCTATGAGTTAAACTATTCGAGTCTAACGTATATTCTGCGTTGAATAAGCGAACGTATAAACATGGGGTAGGGGTAATATTAAGGATTTAATATAAAGAAGTTGGGGTGCAATTGATATGATTTTGCATGCCATGAGTGGATGACCATAATTGAGTCAATTATGGGCATCATTAAAATTGGAATTAATTAATAATTTGAATAGGGAATTATTAAAACTGGGGTAAAAGATTATAAGTGATAATCAATGCATAGGACACGAGGTTGGACTCGTTTGTGACGTAAACCTGCCTGGACCCACCCGGCAAATCCAGTGGTCACAAATGTCAGCCCAATGTGAGAGGTCCTAGGCCTAAACTAAAGCATAACAGTTGTAAAGACACGAGGTTAGACTCTTTTATGGTGTAAGACTGCCCGGACCCGCCCGACAAATCCAGCTGCCATAAATGCCAGTCTAATGTGAGAGGTCTTTATGAGGTTATGGCCTGAATGAATTAAGAAATACTTAACCAGATAAACATGTAAGGTGGGACATGGGGGTTAAGTAGGTGCCTTGGGTGGCATGAGGAATCTAGTGGGTGCCCTTAGTGGCATGTGAACTACGATTAGTAAGACTTAACCAAACACACATGTAAATGAACATGACTAAGAGGGTTAAGTGGGATATACTAGTGGTGACAAGCTTAGGTGGGTAGCTTGTGGGGGCCCATTTCAACCAGTAGCCCAAACGTATTTTTGTGGGCTCGACCCAAGTCGAGGACGTGACACGCATTTTGGGTTTGACTATAAGAGGCCAAAACGGGGAGCGGTGGCAACGCAAGTCCAACGGGTTTCATATGCGTGTGTGGACCCGAGCTGGTAGGTATGACGTTGTTGCATCATGTAGGTATAAGCCGTGTATTCTCAAGTTGTATCGGGTTGCCACTTTAGGGGAGTGATACACCCCACTATGGGGCCAGCACGGGTATCTACGAGTAGGGAGCCGATCGCAAGTGGGTAGTGGGGTACACCTAGTGGAGATAGGGGCAGACGACACCTATGTAGTCAGCTAGGGGTATGTAAGGCTCTTTATATTGTTTCTGTGTGAAGCAAGTGGGATCAACCTTTAGGGTGACTGGTGCGGTGCAGTGCAGTAATGTGCGGTGTAGTGAAGTAATTATTCGTTAGAAATTAAGTGGGCCTTTAATGTTACCTTTAACGTTATCTTAAACGTTATCTTTATCTGCTCTTCCATACCCAATAGTTCATAGACATTTACTTGTCTTCCAGCTTATGCCTTAGTCTAGTTATTTTGATAATAGTATTGTTAGAATTATCATACTCGCCAGACTTTATGTCTGACCCCCTCCATTTCTATCCTTTTTCCCCCTCCAGGTCCTCAGGTTGGGCCTAGCTCCAGTGGAGTTTGATTGGATTGCTTCATCTCTCTCTTTGGAAAGCTTGGACCGTTGAAGTAAAGTCCAACTTGTTATCTTCTTTAATGGCTATTTGTGTAATGGGATTATGTATTTTGTTTTATCAAGATGGATAATGTACTTGACTCTGATTTATGGTTTTATGATGTAAACAAACATGTTTAACTTCTGCTGCAATAAAATGAAGTTTTAGTTTTCAAGTACTACTTATTATCTGTCTTGTTGTAATTTTTCTGTTCTATATTCACTTAAAACCTCCATGGAAGTTAATGCATTCCCTTAGTGAGTGACATTAATGGACGTGGGGTGTTACAGTAGTCACCTCATCTTCGGACGGAATACTGCGGGCCATGTTGGACCACCTTCTTGAATAACAAAAAGCTCCATGTGGTGCTATGCATGCCTATTTTCTTGCTTGTTCGTTCAGGGTTTGCGATGATTTTCACGAATGAATTGGCCTAATCACTTCGAGGTCCATATTTTATTTTCCAAAAGAATCATCCATCTTTGAAGTCCCTTGCCTCAGATCGATGATCTATTTAATAGGTTAGTAGTGCTTAAGTCATTCCACTATTTGACTTAGCAATCGGTTTCGCCAACTCTTTATTATCATTCTTGTTTTATCATTGGGGTTAACAAAAATTCCAGTTTATTTTGTTAACCTTAATGAACCAAAGTTTTCGAGATCATTACCCGATTTGTTTGACCTTACTCTTGTTGCTGATATCCTCGTGAATTTGAAAATCAAAGTTTTCAAGTTTTATGAAATTCTCACCACTTCTACCATTTTTCATGTTTTAGAAGTTGTTTGTGAAATATCAGAGAACGTGATAAAATTTCAAATTTCAAATTTTAGGGGTTTAATGGAAACTTAAAAGCTCCAACTTTTTTTTTAAATATTAGAGGACGTGCTAATATTTCCAATTTAAGGTATATAACTCGGATTTTATTTTGTGATCTTGTTTGCCCAACGACATCGCTTATCCATCTGTATGGGATATATATGACCATCTTATATATCGTTTTATTTTTAAGAGAATTTTATGAGTTGGATTATTCTTGAGAAATTTTTAGGCATTAATTTCTAACTGAAATGTGATAGGGAATGCCGACGATTTTGGATAATCGATACTTCCATGCTAAATTTGTAATGATTAATTAGTTTAAGTTGAAAACATAAGAGAATAAGTTTGTAATTTATGAACTTATTGAGCGCAAAACAAATTAATTAAATTTTATTAAAACGAGCTTGTCGCGTAGCGGTAGTTCGTGATTTTGAGAATTGAACTTCGATTAAGTGTATGTAATCCATTATAAGTCAAAATTCTTTGAAACAAGAATTATCCAGATCAATGGGGTTATAGTTTTCTAATGAAAGAGAAAGATTTAAACTTGGACATTTAGATTTTTGAGATATTTTTAAATCAAATTTTCAGAAAAATCACAGTGCGGTAGTTCATGATTTAAAACTTAAATAATTTGTTGAAACCACTTATGATTAAAATAAGTTAATCTCTTATGTATGTCCACGAGTTTTGTTTGAACATTATACAAGTATAGACTTAAGTTATATAGTGATTTATAACTCAAAGTTCAAATTTATGAAATTGTTTGAAGGTGTTTTAGTATAAGAATGACATACTAAACATAAAAACAAAAGTGAATTTCTTAAGTTAATCCATTTTTGTATAGATTTTGTATGATGCTTGGTCGTACTTTTTGAGTTTTTCCTTAAGTAATTACGGGGACGCAATTTCTTTAAGGGGGAAGTATGTAACAACCCGCATATTTCACGATAACATATTTAAACATTTTATGTAAATATAACGTCGTTAATCAAGTATAGGTCCAAAAAGTCATTTTTTGCATATGGATGAATTTGGACTCGATACCACTTCTGTTGAGTTCAAAACGTCGTTTACAACAACAAAAACTGCAAACATCGATATATTTGGAGTTAATGAAAATTGAGACTTCGGGTAGGGTTTGGGTTAGCCAACCTAACCCTCCCATATAATTCCCATAGCCCCCTCCTCCTCATTCACTCTATACTTCATCAAAGAAAATAGAAATGGGGAGATGGAATGGGAAATTAAAATTCCTAAGCTAGGTTTGCAATTGGAAGCGCAATTCTTGAGGAAGTCAAGTATAGAAACTTCGGTAAGTTTTTGTATCTCTTTCTCCATCTTCTACTACTTTCTTTCTCTTCAATTTCTGAAGTTTCCTAAACTTAACTCTTAGGAAATTCATTTTTATGTGTTTATATTAAATATTAGCAAGCTATATTGGAAGAGAGGATGCTCTAGCTTGCCATTGGATCCCTTCCTCTCTTTAACAAGAAAAGGTGAGTTCTTTGAGAACTCACCTCAAGCTATACGCTTGTCTAGTGTGCCTATGGCACGAATATGTTGTGTGTGTGTATTGTAAGAATAGGTTTATTTGGGTGGTAACTCTCCAATTTATGAGTTGTGATCTCTTTATATGAATATCCTTGTGTAAACCCTTGTATCAACGTTTGTTTATATGCTATAGGGTATTCAAGAATGACTTTAACCTATCCAAGAGTTAAGAGCAAGTACAAATCGATCCAAAGCCGTTAAGTGATGTTTTCCCTTTGAAAAACACACATAGAGCAGGTTTGACATCTGAAATAAAGTTCAGACGTCTAAACTAGGCCTAGGAATTGCCCGAGATCTTTCTTAACGTCTGAAATATATTTTAGACATCTGAAATGGTCTCAGGGTGTTGGCCAAAATCCTTTTTCAGACGTCTGAACCCTATTTTCAGACGTCCGAACAAGGTCATATGTTTGGAAATAGGTTAAGACGTCTGATTTGGCCTACTACTCTATTTTTTTATTGTCAACCAGTGGAGACCACGGTCAACAGTACAGGTACATTCAGGCTTACTCCCAGCCGAGTTTCGGCATGTTTGCTCTTTTCCTCTGACTTTTCTGTTGCTCTAATCCATGTGTTTCAATAGCTCAATTAGATGGACTTTCGATTGATTCATGATAAACGAATTTATAATCAATAGTCGTGGGATTTAATGTACGTTATTAAAACGTGAATTCTTAGTTAGATCGTTATTTTGATTGATATTATACGAGATTTGCTACTTCGAAATTATATAAAGGATTTTAATTTTTTAGTAGATACCAAATTCTTTTAATTAAATGATTTCTAATCCTAATTCGTTATACAAAGTTATTTTACACAATTGTTTTATAAATCATTTTCAAATTTACTAGTATATATTTATATAAACTTTTTTCTCATTCTTATGAGAAATGTAATTAAATGCCTTAGTAAAAACAAGGACTATGAACCCTTGCGTTTTCTTTGACGGATAACTCTTAGACTAGATCGATTGAACATTGTGGCAGTGATCGTTTTGTATTTTTAGTGGAATACACAACTTGTTCGTAAATATTCGAATAGAGCAAGTGGTTATTGGACATGTAGCTTAATTCTTATATTTACTAGCGTGGCGTAGTTATACTATATTTTATCTTCGGACCAATCCGACCTTCGGGTCACTTTGATGATCTTCTGGTCATCCCGAGGAACTTCGGTTCGTCTTGAGAGTCTTCGGACTATTTGAGGAACTTTGGTTCCATCTTATCTTAGTAACTTTGGTTCCAGTGGATATTTTGATCAATCCAACCTTCGGATCATTCTGATGATCTACGGATCATGCATCCCGAGGAACTTCGGTTCATTTGACTTTATCAATGATCTTCGGATCATCCGAGCAGGGCCGCAACCCGCGGTCTTCGGACCATCCGAGGAGCTTCTGCTCAATATTACAAGCTAGCTGCTTTGATATCGCGTCTCACCTTCGGTATATGAATTGATGAGTTTTCAATCTCCTGCCTTAATTTTGGCCTTCCTTTCTTTTGGATCTTCTGGATTTCTAATTTATTAATTTCTGGAATCTTGGTTCTATTGATACTATGTTATCAATCTTGGTTTTATTGATACTACATTATCAATCTTAGTTTATTGATGTTGAGTTATTACACTTAGTTTCAGTTATATTGAGATATTCATATATAGCATTGAGATTTCCTTGACATTTTATATGGACATTTCAAGCCTTCACAATTTACATGTGAACATTGTTATAATTATCCATATGTCACTTTCTGCTTATATCTCTATTTCTATCTCAGTTTATTATGATGTGTATAGCTAGACTAATCCGTTTATTGTTTATTTTCTTAAATGGTACTCGGGTCCGACCGAGGTATTACAGATGCTTCTCCTTGATTATAACATGGACTAGCTTCTTCTTTTGGCTAATAGAACTTATTTTCTTGCCTTACCTTTCTTGTATTTGAGATAGTGACTCGCATATGTACATTTTCTTTTGGGTCGTACATGTATCAGTTATTTTATGATATAATGGATCTTACACGACCACTTATCCTTTGTCTACCACTTATGTATTGTATTCATATCTATTTCCGCCTTAGCAATGTGAATATCTTCGTCTGACTCTGATTATATTGTTATTTATTTTATATTGATTTCGAATTATATATAGTCACTGTGTAGTATATTTGAACTTGAATTAGATATGTCGGATTTCCTTATGAGATTTAAATAGTAAGACCACATTATCCGATATGTTTAACACTCGTTCAAATCTAATATACAGGTGGTCGCTCCTCAATAGACTTATTCTTCTGGTTAGTTGACATCATTGCTTGCAATGACCTTGGCTAACGCGAGTATAGAGGTGGGGCATTACAAGGAGTCTGAGACTAGACGTTGTACGGTGCTCGGAACTAGTATAGAAATCTCTAGTGTTCCTTACTTTTATTTAGAGCTTTTATATTGCTTATTTTTGATATCATTTCTAATAATTAATCTCATTAAATATTTACTTACATATATTAAATTTAGTATATAATCTATTAAAACTTCCACATTAAGTATATTACACGTATTTCTATATTACTCGATCCTACTCGATTTTCCATCACGGCTTATATATTCATTCTAAATTTAAACTTTTAGTGGTAAAAGTGATTCAAGAGGATGGTTAGTAACTAGGGAGCCTAGATCTTACATTTCCATGGGAAATGAAGGTGGTATCTCACTTTTACTTTCATTTTTTTTTTGATATTTTAGAAATAAACTCTTATCGTTATATATTGGTTAAAAATAGAAAATGAGGTAAATATATAAGAAATAAACTGTCATTTTTATGGATGAGTTCTGACATTGCATGGCGCTTGTAAGGTAGTGATGGCATTCCAAGTGGGGAATGCTAAAGAAAGACAGTTGTTACCTTATAGTACTCGCATTCGCTAAATGGATAGAGCAGGGACATACAAGATAGCTATATGCGAGGGTATGATCATCGCCTAGATCCAAAGTCGATTTCTATGTACACTTGGAGGATCCACTTGGTTTTTTAATAGTAATCTTGGATGGTCATATTTAGTGCTATCCATTCAGGGGTAGGGCCGATCTTGGATGGCTAAGGTACAATGTGTTATAGCCTCTCGTACATTCTATTTGGCGGTATACAGATTTGATGGGTGGACCCTTACCCTTTCATAATTGCAATCATCTAATACGAGTGATCTAACTTGATCGTATACTTATGCGCTATTATGTGCTAATATAAGATTTTCGGCTATTTTTAGTATATTTATTTGTATATTCCATTCATTATTATAATTTCATTAGATTTTATGACAAAAATGTTTTTTATTGTAAGATAATAACCTACCCGAATTTATGTATAGTGTGCTTTAACGAGATGCCTATTATTTCAAAGGTGCTATAAACTAAAATAAATCAAATTCCTTGTGATTTGAGTCCTCTCAAATTGTTTTACCCAGCCGATCCGGATGTTATCTTCTTATAATACACAAACTGCTGATGTCCAAAAGTTGGCAACAATTCCCAACGAGTGCCCAAACAATGAAACTACACGTCTAGTATGGAAAATTAAAAGTAAATCAAAACAGTGTTCATAGTGGTTCGATCAATTAGAATCCTTGTCCACATTGAAGGTTTTGCTCTTTTATTTACTTCAATGTCAAAAGTACAATGACAGGAACGATGGTTCCAAACAACTAAAATGGAAATGGTGGAAAGCAAATTCATAAAGGTCCAAGTTATAGCTTTTCTCCTTTCCGAAATGCCAAGGCATTCCAAAATGTCCAAATGTCCGAAAAGAGGTAAATTCTTCTTTTCGGAGTGACATAGCAAGGTTGAGAGTGAAACATGAAATATATTCTTCCCAAGTATCAAGAGAGAAAATATCCAACCCTTTTCTCGTAGTAGAATGGTGGGTATTTATAGAAGGAATGAGCAGGTAGGAGTAGGTAAGAGTTGAGGCTGGTGGGCTCATGTCCACTGTTTCTCGTATCTCGAAATCAGTACTGATCCCGGGATAGATACCGGTCACGTATACTTAGCCTTTTCTGATTTTCTTTGAAGCACCAAATCCTTCTGCTTTGCCCCGTTTTGCATCCGAGACTTGCCATGTAAAATCCTAATCCTTATATACTCAAGGAAATTCTTGGTTTTGGGATACACATTCTTCATAGTGGAGTGGGATACAAAACGGGAAAGGACTTCAAGAAGACAAAACGGTGAAGGATCCGGAAGACGAATTTTGATGAAGGGGTGTAGATACGAAATTGAGAGGTTGACTGAGATATGAAATGTAGGAGACCAATATGTGGAGACGTCGAGGATACGAAATCCCCCTACCGATCTTGAAATATTTATCCATTTTCAAGAAGTCCCGACGAGTCGTTACGGCCATACTTATACGACTTCATGTGGGCTTGATTATTGGATGTCTTGGCAACACCTCTGGCCGTTTAACCATGTAATGTGCCGAGTCTGTGAACCTGGAGTTACTACTTCTGGTAACCAAGCCAAAAGGTAGGGTGAAACTTGCCCCCCAAAGGATGTCTTGCATTAATATGACATGCTCTGAGTTGACACAAGTATTTATGGAAACTGAAAATATTTCCAAGTCATGTCGAGCAATCTATCGTGGCCTTTCCATTGAGTAGCGAATTCCTACAAGTACGCCGTCTCTAAGTAGTCACGATGCTTTATCGAAGCTCGTTGGCATAAATACGAAGTTCCTAGGTTGTTGGTAATCCTGATTACTCGGACCGGAAATTCTGTCTGGTTGCTCAGGTATGTGTCTAACTCCTGTCGATTCAAGAAATTGCCGACTCCTGTTTACACCTGAACATAAACGAGTCGTTGTCGGCACAGTGTCACATATGTGCTCACAAGCTTGTACTTGCACAATACGATCAGAGTTTATAATAAAACATAATCAGAATGGAAGACTTCGGTAGTGTGATCACGCAAGTTAATTTTCGAAAACGTTATTGAATCGGAAACCCGATCACTTGGTGCGTACTTTAGAATGTTTAGGTTTATGAGTACAAAATTGGTTGGTGAGTCAAGTTTCTTTCGATAATAGAAATTTCAAAAATGCGTATGCATGTTCTTAGTTGTAGTTTGAGTTTGAGAGATTCTTCACCAATCTCGGAGTGTGTCGGCTTCCCTTATTCTCCCCTTCCATTTGTTGTTTTTTAGGGACCAGTACCGATACTGGGATCGATACCGATCCCATAATACTTAGAAAAAAATCTAAGTTTCTAAAACTCCGCCACTTCTCAATATAAAAGGTTGGATCCGAACTCCGTATTTTCTTCTTTCAAACTTCGTACTCTTGAGGACTTAGAACATTTTCGAGAAAATCGAACTCCCTAAAGCATCTTAAACTCCTCCTTGCCCCCATTCCAACGACCTCACATGGGTTTTGCCCTTGAATTGCATAATTTTCAGATCGAAACGGGCTTGTGTTACGTTGAGATGTCGTTGAAATGGTTAGAGAAGAAGAAGTGGTAGGTGGCCAAGAGCTGGTGTTGGCATGGCTATGGAGGGAGTCGAAGTTGTTGTGTGGTTTCTAGCCTTCGGTGTACAAAATTAGGAATACAGAGTTGTGAAGGCGTGGGGATGGAGTACGAGGGAGATGGAGATCTGGGAGTATGAAATATTATGTTAGGAAGAGTTGCGAATCTAGGGGATACAAATTGAAGATCTCGAATCTCGAATGGATTGGGAAATTTGTCTAAGTCCTGGGATACGAATTGAGATTTCGTATCCCATGGACTTAGAGGGATTTCATGCTTTCGAAGAAAAATTCTGTACTCCGAAAGATGAAAGCGGGAGACAAAAGAGGAGGGAGTTGCGGGATCAATGATTTTGAAGGAGGAGGCATGAGATGAAAAATGGAGGAGTGTTGTAGGATACGAAATTAAAATTTCATACCCCGAAACACTTATAAGTTTTTCGACCCCCAAAAGTTAAGTCTGAGAATCCGAGTCATTTTCTGATGTCTCACGATTAGGCTGGACTTGGAGAAGAAGACTAATTAGTCTACTTCGACTTCATGTTACCATCCTTTTGAGTATCATTATGGAAGTGGATATACCTTCCGTTATTTTCTGCGTGGCTTCAATTGGCATCGTGCACTCGATGGTTAGTGAAAGCGAGTGTTTGTGCTCAAAACCCGAATAGTTGGGATCATATTTCGTAATGGTGGGAGTTGGCATAGATGGGCTACCAGGGGAACCAAGAAGAATGACTTGCTGCTGCTGGGAACTACCACCTCCAAACTTATGAGCGACCACTGCACTATCAGTAACAATTGCTTTCCCCCCTTTCAGTAGCAAGTCGCTCCGCCTCCTATGCCTCAGCGTATTCTTTTAGCATTGCTCTGCCTTCCGCCAACACCTAGCTCTCTTCGTTTGTTAAGTACTGGGCCATCAGCACAACCTCGTCCACCATCTTTACTTTCTAGACAGCCTCTTCCACCATCTTTTATTAAGTGATGCGACCTCTCATTCTCCTCCCGTAGCCTCTCATTCTCCATGATCAGGGTCTCATTTCTTTGTCAAAACTGCTTCTCCCATACACAAGAATTCTCCTTGGATACTATTTTATTATTCTTCTCGAGTGCGACTTCCCAAGCTACGATCGAAGCCAGCACATCTTCATGCTCTTCACGAGCCCTAACCATCGTTTCCTTCACCTCAACCAGTTACCTCTTCAGTCCGTCTATTTCGGCAACAAAAAGTTAGCACATAAACATGTTACTGGAACATGCAGAAATAAATGCGAGTCAGAATCTCGTCTTACCTATACCAGCTTCCTGATTCTTGAGACTCTCCCTTTCGAACTTGACCTCAAGCTTTAATCCTTGAATTTCAGCATTCTTTGAATAATTAGCTCCGAAAGTCTCTTGTCATACTTGTACAATTCCCGGTATTAGTGAAAGACATTATATACACGGTACCACGTATCTTCGTTGATATGCAGTGGGATCTGATGCAATATCTGGTATCCATAATAGCTCTTGGAAATAGAATCCTGGGAATGAATTCTTCAATATCTCTCTCCTCTGCATAGCGCTCAACTCTGGGATCTTCGACATATCGGGTGCTATCGGGCCATGCTTCCACACGTTCTAGTTCCCGCACTTCCTCTGGTCTTGCCTTTTCCTGTGATCCTAGCCAAAGGGTTGCGGGTGGGTCATAAGGAGGTACGACCACCGCCAGCTGCTTTATACTTGTGGTTTCTTGTCCTCTTTCTGCTCCGACCGACTGGGTACTTGGTGGTGGAGACACTGAATGTTGGGGATGGTCTAGACGTCGCCGACTACTTCCGTGGTCGAAAGATCGTTGGGGTTGTGACTGTAACTCCGCACTTCTAATAAAACTACTTACGACTCCGCCTTTCAATCGTCGAGAACTTCCAAACACCCAATCTCGATCTCTGTTACCATCTCGAGCCATTGCACCTTCACGAAGAAAACCTTGAATCGAAACCGAACATCCTACATACACAAATAATTGTTGTGTTATGCAATGATAATAAGTGTGTGTATCCTAAGTGTTTCCTTCACGGACAAGATGTCGGCCTGCTTAGAGGGGTAATTTCCCCAATGCTCGGCAAAAGGTTCTCGACGTTTGTGTCACTTAAGCCAAGAGTAGACGTCTGGATGGGGATTATGTTCAATCCCGAGAACTGATGCTCATGCTACATCGACGCGGTGGTCCAGAGGTCATTACCGGAGAAGTTGGTTTGAGACTTTCTCCGAATCATGTCTCCTCTTCTGAAGACGGAATGAGAGTGGGCATCAACTCATCCCCTCTGGTAAATTTCTCTTCATCATTGCTTTCGTGACTACCAACTTTCCACTAAGCTCATGCAACCTCCTCTTCGACTGAGGGTATGATGGGATGCACAATAGGGAGCGACTCCATTTAAAGTAAACACTGTCCCATGGAATTCGAGGGATACCCACTATATAAATTTTCAAGTTAGTTAGAGCTTATGACTCGATTAACTTGAAGAATAACATAAATATTAAAACAAATTACGGCTCGCGAGCCATATCCTCGCAAATCTTGGAGGGCATCGACGAAGAACCAGTCATGTTTGAAATAGATAAGCTTGTTCCACTCCCCCAGGATGACGCGACTATTGGCATACGCCTCTAAGAAGATGAGGGAAGGCAAAGTGCTTGTTCTCTTCACCGAGTAGAGGAATCAGATGTATTCCCTAGTCGGTTCTATGCCCAACCACTAATTGAATAGGATGTAGGGGCGTATGCTTTCTGATGAAGCTTTGTCGGTGCTAAATAGAAGAAGTGCAGAATATCCCAGATATATGGGCATGACGAAGGCACACACCCGACATAACACATATGTCTATTCCAGGCAGTGTAATCCTTTGGGGGTGCACGCACCCTATCGTCCTTCCCAGAAACTAGAACATCATCCCATGATATTCCGTATTTCGCACAAATGCACCTTAGTGAAGCTTCGTTGATTCGCAAAGCGACCGAATCTGATGGATTTTGTAAAGTAACGGCATCCACCATCGTGTTCGGTGCCACAATGACGCCTTCTTGTTCGCCGCTAACATTCTCTTCTCCATGCAGCCTCACTCTCGTGGGTACTACCTCTCCCTGGTTGACTGGCTTATCCGCATGCTCATCCAAATGTTGCAATCCTTCTGGTTGCTCCTCCTGGTTGTGCATGCCATGTGGGCTCGTTCGTTGGGAAAGGGTGGAAGTCGTAGAAGCCTCAAGATCACTGCTTGTAGGGCTTGAATGGTATGAAGATTCGGAAGAACAAGATGATTGCACTACGGTTTCGGTTTCCAGGCCTTTTAATTCATTTGGAACCCGTTTGTGCCATTGCAAACTATACTCTCAAGATAGTTTCGTTAGCAACTACACAAAGACCTATACCCCCTCTTTTAGTGTAAACTAACATGGAATGTGCAACGTCGTGCATGCTGATGCAATTACAATTGAACATGTCGGGACACGACAACGTTTTTTATCTTTATAAACCTAAACCATCATCGCCGCTAACAGAGATCACGAATTCACGTCAAGTCGCGATCGCATCATGATCAGGTTGAAAATCGAGTCCAGGGATAGGTAATTCAGTCATATGTCAGTAGTCCCAGTTTATGCTCTAATCCTATATGCATGTCCGAATTATCTATCGAAACAGGCTCGTCTTTCAAGCGTTAGCGCATTATGCGATGATGCGTTCGTTAATTCTCAGGTCGATCGCGTAACGTCGTAAAACATTCGAAAGAGGCAAAGTCATGGGATATGAAAAACGATTTCGTATCCCTGAGATGCTCTTGTCTTCGCTTTATCGATCCCACTCTCCTTCGTTTTTCGTATCCCCTTATGCCTTTCGAGATACAAAACTCTGGGACATGAAACATGATTTCGTATCTTCGGACTTCGACTTTTCCTCCATCCTGAGTTTTATATCCCCCTCGTCTCCCTTCCTTCTCCCTCGTAAAGTCCGAAAATTTGTACTCCTTAGTCCTCTAAATTTCATACTCCATTTTCCATACTGCAACACTTCGAACTCCCTCCAACTTCAACCTTGACTCCACGACCCTAGCGACCACCGGCCTCGTCACCAATCTATCTCCTCAAAAACACAATTAAATCAAGACTGAAGAAAACTCTTGCAAAAATCAACACGAAATCCACCTGATTCGATCGAACAGAGGCTGGGTAAAGTTTTTCGAGAGTTCAAAGTAAGTTGAAATATCATAGGATATGGAGTACGAAATATGCTAGTAGAGGGGAAGTGTAAAAAATCATATCCATCTTTTGTAGTAGGGAGTTATAAGGTGATGTTAGAAACTTGATTTTTTTTCTAAGTGTTTCGGCATTGGTAGCGATCGCAGTGTCGACCCCGGTTAAAATAAAGTGAGAAGAAGAAAATGGGAGAAGAGGGAAATTCGACAAACTCTAGGATCGGGTAAGCTTCCAAAACTCAGAATTACAGCTGCCATCGTGCATACGTGCTTCTAAATCTCGATCGTCGAAACCAACACGACTCGCTAAACAATTGTTTACAAGCGAACATAAATGTTCTAGAGAAGAAGCCAGGAGATCGAGTTCCCTATTCGATAACATTTTCAGAAATCAACTTGCGCAATCGTACTCCCGAAACATACGACTTCGGTTATGTTTTATTATGAACTTCGATCGTATTGTGCAAAACTACATGTATACGTGACACTGTGCCGACAACGACTTGCCTACGCTCCTACGTAAGCGATAGTCAATGACTAATGTTTAATTTATTGAGTCAACAGGAATTAGATGCACACCTGAGAAATCAGATAGGTTATAGTCCGAGTGATGAAGTTCAAAGAACAATGAATTCTCAAAAATGTTGGAATCATGTACTTGTACCAACAAGCTGCGACTAAGCGTCATAGCTACTTATCGAAAATATCTCGACCAATCACTTGACATGACTTGGAGATCTTTCCGGATTCCAGAGATACTTGTCTCAACTCAAAGCACATCATGTTAACACAAGACATCCTTTGAGAGGAAAGTATTACCCGGCCTTTTTGCCCGGATACCAGAAGTAGTACAGGCCCGCACGACTTGACCCATCGCATGGTTAAACAACCCGGAAGTATCACCAAGTTACTCATGAGCAAATCCCAGACGGATTCATAAAAGTATAATCATTGCAGCTCGTCAAAACTGCTTAAATTCACCCAAGTGCTTCAGGGTTGGAATAACCTCCTCCAATGTATTTCGTATCTGAGCCTTTGCACCAAAAGTCATATCTCTGCCTTCAACTTCCAGGACCTGTATAGCCTTCAGCCCCCAAATTTGTATCCACAACTCCCCGGATCGGTATGAAGACTTTCGTATCCGCGAACCCAAAGTTCACCTGAATTTCCACCAAGTTTCCAGGATTGGTACAACCACCATTGTATCATGAACGAAATCGCTGAGAAGAAAAGATTTAAAACTTCGAGAAGAAAAGCAGAAAAGAGGCCAAGTCTCCGAAATACGTACCGACCCCGGGGTCGACACCGATTGTGGGTACGAAAATTATGGACACATGCCTATAACCCTCTGCTCCTACTTACTCCCACTTTCTCCTTCCTCCTATAAATGCCCCTCACTCTGCTCTAAGAAATGGGTTGAAACCTTGCTCACTTGACACTTTTGGAAGAAGATATTGCCTCCTTGACCTCTAAGCTTGCTCCATTGCTCCGAGAAGAAGAAACTTACGTCTTTTTGGACAACATAGGGATAAAGGACATGGGTTTCATTTTAGTCATGTAACTTACTTTCCACCATTGCCAATTTATTCATATGGGATTATGGTTTCCGCCATTGTACTTTTACTGAAAGTGAATAAAACGAGCAAAGCCATCAAAGTGGACTTAGGTTCTCGCTGACCAAACCACTATAAAATACTATGTTAATTTATTTCCAGCATATTACTTCCACTCCGAGCGTATAGTTTCATTGTCTTGGAACTCATTGGGTGATGTTGCCAAATTTCGTGCATCAACTAGTACACTTAGTATTGTATGTCATTTGAAGTCTTTCTCTGTATTTATAAACATATTTCCTTGAGTTATAAATTATATCTATGTTACCAATATAGACAACACATATTGTACTCAAACATTATTCCTATGTCATTGATGATATTATTCAATATCTTTGACTGTCACAACTTTCATTGTAACCATGGTTCAATGTATCCTAGGTTGACCGCCATGTT
The DNA here is from genome assembly GCA_030737875.1 of Allium sativum. Taxonomy (NCBI): domain Eukaryota; kingdom Viridiplantae; phylum Streptophyta; class Magnoliopsida; order Asparagales; family Amaryllidaceae; genus Allium; species Allium sativum. The sequence continues at coordinate 254,802,500 of CM060922.1, forward strand.
GATGGAGACAAAAAATACATTTCTTGGTATTATCTGATATTGTAGACACATTGCACTATCTACTATGCAGCTTTGTCATTGGAAACAAATTGCTATAGTATCTGGTCACATTATAGCCACGTTGCACTACTTTCTATGCCAACCTTATTAATGGAAACAAAAAGCTACAGTATAATGTCAAAGCAAACACTGTAGCTACATTTCGCTACTTTCAATGATTGTCAGCATTATTGATGAAGACATAAAACTATTGCATCTGATCACACCTTAAACTATAGCCATGTTGCATTACTTTCCATGGTCGATAAAGAAAACATCTGCATTTTTTGTATGCTTATGTAATGTTTTAAAGTTTACTAAATATATCCATAAATAAATACCAACGATGTGTAATGTCACTGACTACAAACTAGTACATCAACCCATCAGATATGCAAATGATGTGTAACATGATAAGATAAAAATAGTTTTGGACAATACATGAACTTGGGAGTCGTCTGTGTGCTACACTTATACATTAACCTTTGACACCCTGCGTCTCTTAATGTCACCCATATGAGTATGCATTAAGTTTTGTAAAGCGCAATAGTATAAAGTAGTAGCACAAAGACTAAATTCACAAGAAATAATATAAAAATGCAGCATAAAACTTTAATATCTTTATTATATAACCAAATACTACATTACATTTTCAATACCATAAGTCAAAACCATAACCACCTGTCTCGTGGAAATATAAACCATCAGAGTACGTACAAAACCATAAAAACCACATCCCTCATGTGCCATAACAATAAGCATAGAACGAAAACTGAAGCAATACATAGAGTGAGAAATAATCCAAGTCCAAGCTGAAAGAATTATGGTCACTGCTGTAATCCATCACCCTGAGAACCTGAGGGAAGGAAGAGAGAGATGGAAAAACAAAACAGGTCAAACATAAAGTCTGGTGAGTTCCAGTGAATTTTAGCATAAGAATACGATAAAGAAGTATCAAGACAGATAATTGGTATAGGATAAAAAATGCAGTAAAATATACAAGTACGAAGTAAACGAGATAAAAGAGGCAAGGTAAGATCAGATACGCTTCTCATTCATATCCCAGAACAGAATTTTTGCACTAACTATCAGAATATCAAGATTAGGTTTTACCCTAATTACTACCCAGTGATCGGCTCCCTACAGACGTAAATAACCTGTGCCAACCACGGCAGTCGGGGATATCCGTCCCGAATCCAGCAAATTTAAAAGACATAATCCTATCCGCCAGCGTTACAACATCTTATCTTCCCTCATTGGACCCATGAACGCTTATGACTCCACTGGAACGCGCCTGTACCCACCTTCAGAATTTGAACCTCTTACAATGATCCATTAGTAAAGCGTGCCCTAGTCCCTACCTAGCGCATGACTCATTTGATAACAGGAGGGTACTGATTGATATGGATTCCAAGCAACAACGGATTGACACAGGCCACCTTTAGGCTTGGTCTCTCAAGTAAATTACGATTTTAAGAGGTCCCCCAAAATATTACCAGCATATGTGAAACCTCTTAGTTTATTAATCAAACAGGTTTAACTTAGCAGGTTCAAGTTCATTAATAAGCATCATATAACCATATGCTATATTTCCCAGTTGTAAATGATATTTATTAAATGTAACTACCCTACCCCAAATCATACAGGCACCTGCTCATATGTATGTAGATTACAGTAACATGTTTTACTTAATTTACATCTGATTCACATATTTTCCATAACATGTTCTACTTAATATAAAATTAAGTCTAACCTATCCAAATCGACATGCTTTCATATTCTTCCTTTATAATTATTCCAATTATACAGTTAATAGTTCTCAATATCTAATATGCCTAAATCTCCTTTTTATTGTTATTGCATATTATTCCAATTTGTCCTTATTTTACGCAATTCAAACGAAAATGGAATAGGCTCTCGATGGCCTAGGCTTAGCGCAAAAAAAAAAAAGGAAAAGAAGAAAACAAATCTAAACTCAAACCTAATAAATAGGCATAAAAAGACAGTAAATAAAACTAAGACAGAAAGGGGATAAGGAAGATAGATGTACATATAAATTGGTAATAACTGAAAACTGAATAACTAATTGACAGTAATAAAAAGAACAATAACATATAAGAATAAAATTATAAACACTACTTATTTCAGACCCAATATATTTACTGTTAAAACCCTTTTTAAATTGCAGATCTAAAGATAATGTAGAACTCACAGAGATATGTATTAGATCCAGAAGAGGCCTTTGAAATAGTTATAAAAGGAAAACAAGAATTATCCTTTCAATCTATGTTCTGGCAGCTCCCCAATATTTTCTTAATATTTACTTCAGAACATAACTTAAAGGAGGAAGAAGATGAAGAAATGTTTGTGTAAGAAAACGGCGAGGTTGCTAGCCTATTTATAGATATGTTAGGATAATATAGACTATAGGATTTTAAATCAAATCGTAAGATACACATCACTGTTGAATCAGCAAGGAATAAAACACACAAAACAGTCCATGTTCAGGCTACTGCCTGTTTGAAGGTGGGTCGATCCACCTACTACTTGGGTCGACATTAGCGTCAACCCTAGGGTCGACTCATGGGTCGACCAATGTAGGGTCAGGTCGACTCATGACCATTGCTTCTGTTTGAATTATTTATTAAATTATTTCAAATTTAGATCAAATTTCTTTAGTTCATAACTTCTTCATACTTAGTCCGAATTACGAAAACCAAGAGTCTATTTGAACTAGAATTTCATAATGAACACAACGGTAAAGTTTTTTTTACTCAGTTCTGAATATTTTATTAATTAATATTCATTTCATTATCTTCTTTATGTAATTGTGGTGTATTCAATTATGGGGTGCTATATTAACCTGTTACAAAGGCAGCAATTATACAACATAGTGTCATTGAATTGAGTATGAAGACACTTAATATCTTCTTATAATACTGAAGTATAAGAAATAACCCAAGAAAAAAATCTGGTCATCTATCCACTGGTCATGCTAGCATCCGTTTTGGTAAAGGGGACACCAGAAGCATTGAAATCTACAATATTCTCATATCAGACGACAAAAATATATGAGTTAAAACCACATAAGCATGTAACAACTGCGGACTACAACTCGTTGACTTCGGTTGTGTTTTTGAGTTGAGATATTACACGTTATTGTTGTTTGACAAGTGGTTTTTGTTGGTCCATTTATAGTTGTTGCGCCCTTATTTCAAGTTCCCGTTGTCGCATTTCCTCGTAGTGTCCATCTTTCGTTTTTATATACCATGCAGTAAATGTTTTAAGTGAAGATGGATTAGGACTTGTCAGGTCTAGCAAAATATCGGCATATTCGTAAGATGACAAATAAGAAATGGGTATTGTTAAGTGATGTTGGTTTTAATTTAAGTGCTGGGAAATCTCCATGTATAGAATTTTATGTTACCATTGGGTAAAATAAGTCACATAGTCATAGCATATTAATGTGAAATGTCCTTATATGCACATGAGGAATATACTATATTGGAAATCTCTTCAATGTTGGGTAAAATCCTTGTCCCCTACACTTCTCTTTAAGTCAAACCCTACAGTGCCGAGTAGTCATAATAGACTATAGATACCTCTAGTGCCTACAATGTAAGTTTCCAAAAAAAATCAATTTTATTTTAATGTTTGGAACTATATGATATAGCGAATACCAAAAACGACACTAAACATGCATTCAAATACATATACCAAATAATTCAAGCAAGATACAAGAAATGGATAAATGGCTGGAGGATACACCGGAATATATAATTAGAGTTAACCTGGAGCCATTTCTAGCGAAGTTCAAAAACCTTACGACCGACGAATTTTGTTCCATATTCTGATACGTAATGCAATTCAAATATAGATCGAGTTGATTGGAAAATGTTTTCATCTTCAACCTGTTCAATTATGTTGCAATACCGATCAAAAACTATCATACAATTGTTGTAAGCATTTTTGGTTTCCAAATATGATCGCCTCCTTGTATAATGTTGATTGTTGTAAAATTCATTCACTATGCTACAAGATATTTCATGGCTTACAACCACATACATAGGAAACATCCTTTCATATATTCGATCGACCTAAGTGTATGATTTCATGAGTATGAGCAACTCGAAAGAAGACCAAGTAATGGTAGACATTTTAGTTTACAAGTTTGTGTTCAAAATATTAAAGAAAGAAGGAAACCTTTCATAAGCAATTGTATAATATGTAATCTGCATCTCATAAAGGGACATCTAAACAAGCATGTATTAAAGATCAGAGGACTTGAATAGAAACAAACACAGCTATGGTTTTTTCTTCGACAAGAGACGTACTGGTTATGAAATACGAACTGGAAATATAGTAAGGTATAAGGATAATACAACAACAACAACAACACACTGGCAAGAAGTAGATACTATGATAATATAATAGTATATGTTGTCAACACATTGTAGTAAATAAAATACTGATAGTACAATAATGTACAATGGTAGTACATCGATAACACAACAGTAGGAAATAGAAGCATTGATAATATGACATTATGCGATGATAATGCAATAGTAACATATAAATAGTAAATAAAACGCCGATAATAACGTTATGTACAAGAATAATAATACTACTAGTACATCATCATCATCGCGAAGAAAAGACAATCGAAAAATCATCAAAGTCGTAATCCTCAAGGCCTTCTGTATCATCATTATCCACTCTAGGTCAAGATGATATCACTCCTTATCACCAATGGTAAGCCATTGAGAAGCCAAATCGTCCATGCTACATTGATGCTTGGCATGCATGACATGTTGTAGTCCCAACTGCATATGATATAAATCCTCGTATGTAAACATAGTTGGACCTGGATACCGGGCTACCGCTTCTCGAGGAATATTAGCACTCTATCAACACCCACACTATAGGAATACCCAACGTCCAAGCATAATCTACTATCTGGGGTGGTTGTAAAGCATGGTACATCTCCGTGCTTTGTGTTAGTATTGGCAACACCAAGGGTACAACACAACTATGGATTGTCTAAGTTCCAACAAAGTCAACTTCTGCAGCATCAATGGAAGGAGCCATATGTGGCGGAGTGTAAAATTGATGCCAAAATGCTGAATAAGCCATCATTGCGGATGAAGTAATAAGCAGGCCATCAGTAATTATCCCAAGTTTATCACAATGTGTCACATTGTACACTTTCAATTAAGGTATATCTATATGTGGATCACTAGGAACCAAATCAATATCTAAGATTTTCCTCCAACTATGCTTACCAAGGAAACAATAACAACCACCAATGAAAGGAGATGACGCCGGAGAAAAACATCTAATCAGTAGAAATGCAACATGAACTAAGTTATCGTTGATCCAAAATGGAGAACCATCATAAGGATGCCATATAATACTCTCATATGTAATACGTAACTCATTCTGATTATGGGCCATGACAAATATATGACGGGCCTAACCTCCTTGCACTGTTGTCCGATTCTTACGAGCTCTTGCTTTATCTTGAGAAAAAAATAAAGATAAAGTAGAGTCTACTGTCACATAAGTCAAATTATGGAAGTACTCATAGTACTAATACTGTAGAATCTGTCAAAAACCAGTAATCGATGTGGATCTCATCCAAATAACACATTAATGATTTAAAGAGCGATGCAAATATGCTAAGATCGGAGTCTCCCAATCATAGATGATTGGACAATCAAATGATAAGTTCGCAATGGATGCTACATGTCCGTCGATATGTGTTCGATGAGTCCGAAAAGAATAGCTTTCCCATCATAAAGAGAATATAAAGTCGTATAATCACAACTTGTGTTTTTGCCAATATGGGTATATCAATCCAAAGACTGTATCTCTAATGTGACTTACTCCTAGGTGCACTTCGGAAGACAATCCATCGTGTAAGTCAAAACGAGGCAATGTAGCAGATAAGATGTTAGAGTGTTAATTCTGCTCGCCATAATGTCTCCCTCCATCCTACAACTAATCCGTTAAGCATGCTAAGGATTAAATAGGTAAAAGCTAACTTGCTGAAAGTAAAATGAAATGTATGGATGACCTTCCACCAACATGCGGCCAACGCATCGGTCGACTCTATATCCGAAGTAAAATATTTTCAATACCAAGTAAGTAGATTTATAGTTACATAAAGGTAATAAAAAGTCCAAAATAAATTAGTGATAATTAAGTAAATTAATAACGAAAAAATCCCCAAGTCATATATCCCCAATAAATGAGTAAATAAAGTCATGGATATCAAAATTCCTAATTGTTGCATACAAACGGATAACGCCAGACTAGGAGCTATAGATTCGAACTCGACAAGCCTAGTTATAAATAGATCGATTTTTCAATTTATAATCCAAAAAAATAAAAATGACGCTGAAAGCTAAAATTAGATTACTTACAAATTTTCGATGTGCATGCTTATGTGTTTTTTATTGTTGGAAAGTATATGGAAATTGGTCGACCCCTTGTCGGGCCCTTAAGTTTGATCGATGTATAGGTCCACAACCGCATCCGGTATGTATCTTCCTCGCCTTTACCTAATCACATCTCGTCTACCAAAAGATGGAGTGATGATATATTTTCCAGCCATAACATTTATATATTCTTGAACTTGAGCGTTCTCTTGGTCGTTTGGGATGTTTCTTTCATTGCGAATACCAAGTATCGTAAAGCCCTACACGTTTTACTTATTTTATTGCGTTTTTTTAGAACTAGACAGTTGTGTAGAGAGGATCTACACACCCGATTAATATTATATATATAAAGATAGATACTAAGCGATCAACAAGCCTGATCGTTGGCCAAGAGACGACAAAATATGCATGCAACTGAAGCAGGTAGCGTCTAGCGCGAGTACACAAACTAATCGACTACAAGTTCAAACAAATATACACATACAACATCAACCAAAACTACCTAACTACCAACCTGAAGAGACCACATAGCAAACCAAAACGAACACCCACATGCGGCGTTCGACAGAACTAACCAAAAGACAACTGATAAAGCGAGGGAGCTAAAAAAGTAACCGGAGCTGGAAGATACTACCATGGCCGAGGAAACTGGCATCGCTGGTGCAATCCAAAACTGCCAACTGATTCGTCCCAAAGATACGTGACGTCCATGATCATGGGATGGAAAGGCTGCATCTGAGTACCAGAGGAGGAGGCACTGAGCCTGGCATTGCGTCTAACTACTGATGAGGACATGGCTGTTGCAATCAAAGGAGTATCTCCGCTGCTGAGTGGGGGAGGTGGAGGTGGTGGTGTTGAAGCCTGAGGGACAACCTGCATGTCTACAGGGTTGGAGTTGACTGCTAGCGGGAAAGGCTCTGAAAGGTCCAAGTCTGAAAAAGGGTCCCACCAGGGCTCTGAGGAAGGCCAAGGGTCCCATCCCATGGGTCCGATGACCTCGAAGGAGCTATCTGGTGTGGCAGAGGGAGTTGGGATGGCAGGAACGAGAACTAAGGGTTCAGGAATAGAGGATTCAACAATCATAGCATCAAAACAGTTGTCTAGCACTGCGGATTAGGAAGGTTCAGGGAAAGGCAACTGGAATGGTTCCATCATGAACTCCCTGCTATTCTCCCAATGGTTTCCAAGCAAAAGTTCGTTAGGGTTCAACGAAGGATGGACATTATCCCAGTCCTCCACCGTAATGACGTAGTGGCTACCGTTAAGGTAAACAGAGTATGTGCATGTCAAAATCAATGCTTTAAGCAGCCTTACCCTAGCAAAGACGAACCTGAAGTCCACTTGGGCCCAACTACAGTCGTCAGCACGAAGAAAAAGCCTAAGTGGGTAAATTGCGGTGGTGAGACAATCATGAAGGTGGCGGAGGTGAATGGGGAAGCCCCTAATTCTGACCCAAGTAGTGGGCCAGAATTCCCTGACGATAGTTGCTGAAATAGGGTCCCAAGCTTCTAGGGCAAGAACGACGCCTGGTTTTTTGAGGTAGCGGCGGCTGAGGGCATTGTGGTAAAGCTCAGCTGAAGGGAACTGGATGAGGTAATTTTGGTCTCCGATAATGAACACATTCCAGTCGTAGAGGCGGAAGAGGTCGGAGAGGGTGGCGTGGATGGAGGTGAGGGTCCAGCATCCAGTGAGGATGGAGGCTTTGACGACGTGAGCAGCATCTGCAGGAAGGGCCATTTCAGAAGAAGAAAGTGGAAAATTGGATTTTTCTGAAGAGGTGGGAATGAATGGGGAAGGAGCGGTGGATTTAACCCAAGTGGTAGATGTGATGGGGAGAGAGTGTTGTTCGTCGATTGCTCGCACGTGCTTGGTGGGAGGTTGTGATGTGATAAACAAAAGATTTCCTTCAGAGGAATTCACAGAGGCTTTTGCAGGAATCAAAACTGCCTTTATTTGTATGTTGCTAACCATTCGTGTGCAGCTTTTATTGTCATGACCAAAAAAACCACATCTATAACAAATCCTTGCGTTCCTACAATTTTTCGCCACATGTCCCTTCGATGCACATTGATAGCATTGGCTGTTAACTTTCAAAAATTGAACTGTGTGCGAAAAAGATTTTAAAAAAAGGAAGGAGACCTCTTTTGAAATCCGACGCCAGCGGTGGCGTACGAGTGGATGAGCTTGGCCCACTGACTTTACGCGATAACACTGCGGCGTAAGAAAGTCGCTGAGAATCAGGTGGCTTAGGCAGTAGCGGTGGAAGCTTGGCGGGGGTGCTGGAAGAAGCGGCGCAGAGGTTGGGAGGACTGGAAGTTGTTGCTGGGAGGTTGAATCGGAAGAAGGAGAAGATCACAGTTGGCACGGCGGTGGTGGGGTGCATCTGATGAGCGACTCCGTAATCATCAGGTCTTGGAAGTGAGCTGCACTAGGTTGAGCGGGGGGTACAGTGGAAGTGGCATTCGACGGCTGTGAAGGAGGAGGAGGATGATCAGAGTGGAGTGTAGGAGGCGTCGACGGTGGATCAGCGAGGAAGTGGAAGCCATTGCAATGGAATATTCAATTTGGAAACTTTCTTGATCTTATTCCCCTACCTTTCAATAATACAAATTTTGCCTCCAAATTAACTGACAATCGTATGGATGAAAGCAGGAGTATAATATGAATAATTTAGAACATCATGTTTTTATTTCGTATTTTTTATGTGATGGAACTGAAATGGAAGCGGAGAGAGATGGAAAGGAAGTTGAAATGGAGATAATGGAAATTGCGGAAAAGAATGGAGTTGTAGCCGACTAATAATACAGTTGACTAAGCACATGGTGTGGATTGTAATCCACACCGGCTTTCTTAGCTTGTTAAAATTTAGTCGATAAGATAAACACAATGTTCTCGTGTTTTCTTCCACTGTGGCAAGTTGCGAGTCAACTAATTTGAAATTGACCCTTGGACAACGTGGCCTGTTGGGATTGCTTAAAATGATCTCATAATTACAATCTTCTTCCATATCATAACAAGTCATGCATTAACAATGGTTAACAATCTTTTCGTTCTCTTTTTCCTCTCGATTATGATAGTTATATACTATTTATTTTTTTTCCACAACATTGCGGCTCCATGTATCTGTGTAAACCATAGGTTAACAAGATTTAAGTTAGATAACTTTCTTTTTACCAACCCTTTTATTCTCCATTTTTTAATCGATCAAATTTCGTTCAATATTCAATTCTCTAATCAGAACTTTAATAAGATAAAAATAACATTTATATTGTTTTTCTTTAGTTTAGTTTACAATATTTAAAAATTAGTTTGATTATGTTAAATCTAGATATATACGATGATAAATACAATTAGAGCCTTCCTGTTATGAATTCAGCAGTTTAAATAACAAAGTCTTTGCGGACTCTTGTTTTTGAAGCGGGTCTTTTGTCATAATTTTTGTGTGGTGCTAAGGGCACCCCAATTTACTCTTCCTGTTACTGCTACTAAAAGTACCACAAGAATTATCATTACACTCTTCTTAATACCATACATAAAAAATAAGGGGCTACCGCACCATCGTTACCTTATTTCTGGATTCAGTGGCATGATTTTTGTTTCAAGTGAATTTAACCATCTTTCTCCTCACAAAAATTCAATGAGACTAAAAGAATGTATGCCTAAATATACAAAAGCTGTGAATAAGGTTTGAATTAAGCAAACTAGAAGAGGAAGTGAAAAACTAGGGCTTCAAATGTTAAGAATTTGAATTTTCCCGCAGGAAAGATGAAGTAGAAAGTGATTATTCTTGATTAGGGTTCTAAGATTAGAGCTGACTACGTGATTAGTTCGCCAAATGCTGGTTGAGTAAGAGATTGAAATGGACAGATAATGTGGTATTAGGAAGCATGCAAAATTTAATGAGTCTTCTTTTTTTAATTGCGGTATTAGGAAGAGTATATTGGGGTGTCCTTAGCACCACTTTAATTTTATTTTAAGACATGAAAGATATTTTGTTTTGTATAAAATAAGTAAGCTTTATGGTTATTGCACTTTAAAAAGCTATTATGGAAACTCCACCCAAATAAAACAGTTTATAATTTTAGTACATCGCTAAAAGCACTTTGATTTTTTCTTTTTTAAAACAATGGTGTAATAGCCAAAAACACAAAACATGATGTTTTTAGTTTCAACTCAAGGCGAGGTACTAAAAATGTCCTATTTTATGTTCTTGATTACCATACCATGATATTTGAAAGTATAAACTGTGATGCTTTTATTGACACACTAATTTTATCTCTTTGTGCTAACCAATATTTGAGTACAACAGAAAACACAAAAGAGAAATGGTGCAATAAACAAAAATCATTTTCTAATGGTCTATTCCAATAATAAAAAAAAAAAAAAGTGATAAAACCGTGATTACCAATTTTGTTTTCCTACGATGTTATTTTCAATATGAAACGTACACTGATACCGTGTGTGTATACATAAGTATATGTTTAGATGATAGTAGGATCAACATGATTCTTCTTTTTGCCCGTTTTGTATCTATCTCCTCTGAATGTAGAACAATTTCCATTTTGCTATATATAAAATAAAATGTATAATAATTGTAGTTGAATGCATGAAGGAATTAGCTGGAAAATGCCATTGCAATTTGCAATCATTCATCTCCCCTCACTTGGGCCCAGGAGCCCGTGAGCCTCGAGGGCAACGGCTTCTGTCGACAACTGCCAAAACAGCTTGACTCACGTTGGCTTTCGTTTCTTTTCTGCTTTCCAAAAACGTATCAGTCGATAAAGTCGAGTGCCATTAGTTACAAAAAGAGAATTGGTTCGTCTTGTTTAGAATACATAAATACCTCTAAATATCTGATATGAGGCCGAAGCCGAACAAGCAAGATAAAAGTTAATTACTACTATTTGAAGTTATGGTGAGTGAGATGGCCGGGCAGTCAATGTGGGGACCACAGCCATGCTCCTGCACAGTTACTTCATTCATTCAGCCAGCCTCGTGGGTTCCATTGTGTAGGGGTTTGTTGATCTCTAAGTGAGGTTACGGTGACCCAGGGCTTCCATTGGTGAAGACCAGGAGACCCATACGACCCCACTGATTTCCAAGCCCGAAGTCACGGTGAGCTCACTTATTTGAGGTCAACAAACTCAGTTCCGGGTTCCATTTCTACCATTACCTTACATTAGGTTGAGATTTAATAGAAGAAATTCAAGGGACAATCACAGTTCCACACCACTAACACCGTTAGTTTAAGTTAGGTTAGTTCATTTTCATGTTAGTTAGAAGAATATTAGTCGCAGCCACTCAACCATTTAACGATAATAATCATTATGATTACACAGATGAAAATTACTTTGACCTCTCAGCTTTGTGTGTGGAAAGAAATTAGAAATATGGTTGAAAGCTAAGCTATGTAATAATGTCCCTACTTACTGAAAAGGAAAAGTGAAAGCGAAGGTGTACTACTTCTATTCATGACTCGCCTAAGTCGCCTTTTTTATTAAATGAAAGTTAAAAAGATGAAAACATTTCAGAATAAATAGCAGAGAAGGCCATTTAAGGCTATAGCATTAAACAAGGAATCCAAGAATTTAGAGTACCTGTTGTTCCTAAGACCATATGCCTTTCCAGTTGGTCAATCCTAATGTACCGCACTAAAAGGACTGTGCATTATTTAGTGCTCAGCCACAACGAACGCACGCCTACTGATCTCCAAATACAAAAATGAAACCTCTAATCAACAACCGAGGATTAACAAAAGCCTAAACTACTTGTAATGATACAGTTAGTTCTCTCAACAGCACGGAATTTGGCCTCAGCCCATACCCGATCCGAACCCACCCAATTAACACAGAGTACCGATGTGTATGTGCCTTTCGGCTTTCACTATCGCTACCCTGAACCAACCCAGATTCGATCCGGTTACTTTTAGGATCAGGTACAGTTTTACTGTAATCAGATCCAATTCACTTATTGATTTTCCATTGTATCAAAATGTTGAATGATATGTTGTTTATTTATTATTTGTTTGCATGTGAATGATTTTGTATGCTTTTGCTGTGAACTTGCCCACATTACCAATTGATTTATATTTAATACTATTTGTATATCAGTTTTACATAAGTTGCAATTTTAAAGTATGATTCTAATATAACTATTATGGGTTAGGTAAATGGATATTATTGACGAGTCGAGCTCGGATATTGGGTTGAAATACCCCATCGATTCAGACAAGGTTTGAGTTCTAATTATTGTAATAAGGTTTCAGTCCAAGTTTTATGATATCCAAACCAAACTCAACCTACTAGCGATTTTTATTGCCTTTAATACAAAAACTAGTTTTTTTTGTTCGTTTTGCTGGACATTAAAATTTATGTTATTAAAAAATATATTGTAATGATTAAATATTAAAAATAAAAGAAAAAAATTATTGTAATTAATATTAAATAGTTATATATATATATATATATATATATATATATATATATATATATATATATATTAATTTATGCAGCAACAATAATAAATTGTTCTGTTGTTCATCCAAAAATTATATTATCATGGATGATTATTTTGATTAATTATTCTGTTATCCATCTAATAATTTATGCAATAACAATAATAATTGTCATGTTATTCACCCAACAATAATTTTGCTGTGAATGATTATTTGATTAATTATTCTGTTATCCATCTAATTCTTTTTTTATGAATGGTTATTTTTTGGCATAGATATAAAAAAAATGATTATTTGTGATTTTATTCTAAAAACATGTTCTTAATTCATTACAATTTAAACTTATTTTGTGATATTTAAATGTGAAAAATTGAACAAATAATCATTAAAATTATATAAGTGATACAATTCAAGTAATATTATACAAATTACATACAAACTACAGTATGTTAACATTTTTTGATGAAGCAAAAACAGGGTATATGATGTCATCATATATATATATATATATATATATATATATATATATGTGTGTGTGTGTGTGTGTGTGTGTGTGTGTGTGTGTGTGTGTGTGTATAATATTATGCAATGTATGCTTTGTTATTAAGTTTTAAATATATTTTTACATGTATAAAAGAGGCATTCTTTTTTAATTGCTTTCAGTTTTGATGAAGCAAAAATGAAGCATTCTTTTTTATATGTTAAAAGTGTATATGATGTCATATATATATATATGTATATATATATATATATATATATATATATATATATATATATATATAACTTGTTTTTGCTTTTTTAATTGCTTTCAATTTTGAAATAAATCCATTTTCATAATCTTTTTTATCCTTAAAGTCGTCAAAAATTATTTGAATTTTTCAAGCATTTTGATTTACCAAACTCTTTTCTATGCAAGAAGAATCACCAAGTCAAATAGCATTTTAATGGCTTGTAGCTTCCCATGTGCGTTAATTTAATCAATATCTTGTAATGACTTTCTTGAAATGCTGCAGTAAGAAAATAAAGTTCATAAAAAAAGGCATTTTAGCTAGATTTGTAAAGGAGAAAAAAAATGTATGGCTTCACTGAGAAGGAAATAATGACATATATTAGATGGACTAAATGGTTTGTTCCGTCGTAAACATTTAGAAATGCATGAAGAGACAGAAATAATGTATTGATAATTTTTTTACTAATGCACTCTAATTCGAAACTCTCTTATATTTGATTAATTGGCTAGTGGTCCAAAACAATGGACATTAGAGAGTGAAAAAGCCAAAACCACTGAATTTAAGTCAAGAAATCATTCGTATAGATCTGTTGTGAATTTAAGTCAAATAAATATATGTGCAACAGTATTAAAGAATTCAAAGCAGGCAAATACATGATGTGCTAAGAGAAGCTCATAAATACATGAAATAACTATAAATATATGCTTGTAAAAAACTTATCATGCAATATTGATTCAGAAAATATAGCGCTTGAAAGCATGGCTAGTTATGCTATGTTGTAGCCCGTCAGAGTTGTCCTTCTCCAATAAACTAATTTATTTCATGCAATGCAGATATTGCTGTGCAAAACTCGACCTATGTGAGGAAATAATCCGAATTGCTAATATTGGTATGCATTTGTCATGATAACCTTTTATCTTAACTATCAAATACACATGACATGCCAAAAAAAAATTACACATGACATGCCAACAAAATTATACATCTACTACTATTGGAAATGTTATGTTGATAATAAATTTTGTATTTCCATCTTTTTCAATAAATATAGACAATTATACCAATAGTTAACGCTTTTCAACTTAAAACATAAAACATATACATTAAAGAGTGAAATTTAACTATTTTGTTAAGGAATGAACATATGGTTTGTGCACTGTAAATAATTTTATCCAGCATACTGCCAATTTTTATTCTTCTCATGAAAATAAACACTCGCACTTTTCATGAACCTAAATGCTCATATTTTTTTCCCTTTCTTTTAGCAAAAAAACTCTATTGTAGATAAGAGAATAGCTTATATTTTGTTGATAACTGATTTCTTAGGAATAAGAAAACTCAGGATTTATGTTTAAATTTATTTTGATTGGATTTTGAAGTAAGAGCTATTCTCTTGAAATTATACTAAACTATCGCATAAAACATTATATTTATACTATTATTTATAAATAATGAAAATTCTTCAACAGTATAAAAGCATTCTTATTCAGTTCGACTATAAACCATTCTTAATCAGGTAACACTTTGCATACAAATGTGGAAAAATTAATGCAATTTAATTGACATTTACATTTTCAATTAACAGGTAGTGCAACATTAATGATAACTAACTTAAAGTATAAAGATTGTATGGAAATATTTGGTTTCAACGGTGTTGTAACATTTAAAAAAAGGAAAACCGCAAATTTTCAATTATTATTAATTTTTATATGTTCTATTTGATGAATAACATCAAGATGTAATATTAGCTTTTTGTTAAATTAATTTGTTAGCACGTTTTTGAGTTCTAATTAATACTTCTCTATGATTGTATCATACATGTTTCAAATTTATGCTCACGTTGCAGGCCATTTAAAAAATATATGTATCCATCTTCCATGCTCATGACATTGGTCTGGACATATAGATATAGCAAAAAGGACACAAATGCGCTCCGTATAGTATATCGTGGTGCATACATTGCAATTTTTTATCCATGAAATGTATATTTTCTTACATGGATAAATACATAAAAACTAAAAATGAATAAGAAAACTATGCTGTAAAAAATTGAAATAAAATCTTCATGAACCACTGAAAATTATTATGCTAGATAACATCAACTTTCTCCATGGATTTAGCCTAAAAATGAAATAAAAAAAGTCAAAGATAAAAAGAGAGAAAGCAAAATCAAATTCTAAATGTTACTATGTTGTGCTAAAGATCAGTCACTTATGTGGTGCGGGAACGAAACTCGGAATAACATGCTAAGAGCTTACCATGTGCATACGTTAAAATCAGCCACTTATGTGGTGCTCGCGGACCGAGCTAGGTGCACTAGGGAGAGTTTTACGACTACGGCCGGTTTCCCTCTTGAACAAATTCAAAAAAAAAAAAAAAATTGTGCTAAAGATTCATATAGCCAGATTTGACATATTAAAAAAGAAATTGTTGTTGCATTCTGGAACAGACTTGGCAATTTGTCGTTAAACATATCACAAACATCTTTTATCCCCATACTCGTGTAATAACAATATATTATCAGTGATACCAAGTGCTAACTATCATGCAACAATTGAGCTAAGTTAAACTTGATAGTATATCATTTTTCTAAGAAAAAAGAAAATAAATTATGTCAATAGTATATCGGTTACAATGTATGATGTAAGGTTCTGATTCCAAAGTGAGAAATATTAATATTAACATGCTTATATGTTACAGTGGAAGACAGTTGAAATTTTGCATCTAGCTAATGAATATTGGGGAACTGTATTTGGGTCACCAGCACCATAAAATTCATGTATAAGGCAACATTCTGATGGGAAAGTTGATTTTAAGATAGTGCAAGGTTAGCATACAATATTGTGCGGTTTTATTACAATAATTTCATTAATTAATAGTCCCACTGTGGAATACCAGAACTCGCAAAGGTCTTCCTTGTTTGACTTCTTCGTTTTCAGTGCACTCAATTTGATCAATGCATCAAAGCAATAATGAATGAAAAAGATGACGCCTTTGCTAAGGCTGTGGAGGCACAATAGTGATACAGGGAAGAAAATCGTTAGATGCATCAACTCTTTTTCGGTGCGTGAATTTATACATGGTGAAAAGAATTTCTGATTTGATTTTGATCGAGAATAAAGACATTTCATTAGCACTATATAAATTTATGAAGTTACAAAAGGCAAGAAAAAGAAGAGTTGGGAGGATGAATGAAATGAAGTATTATTTCAAGGGAAGCCGGGGAACTTTCAACATAGAAATATATGCATACCCACGAAATTAAATTTCATTGAGAATTTGGTGTACCCGGTATGGTATTAATAATGTAGTGCAATATAGATGAGTAAAGTAAATGAATTTTGGGAAATCAAATAAATACTTTAATGCAATACAATTGACTGTATCAATTTATGATCCATATAAATATGTATATGGTATTAATAATATGGTACAATGTAGATTACTAATCAAAATGAATTTTGGGAAATTAAATAAATAATTTAAGACAATACAATTGATTCTACCAATTTTTGTATAAACATCCACTACTAATAAGATATTATACCAAATATGAATAGTCCAAGCGAAAATTTGAAGCAAGAAACGTCAGACGATAATTAGCAGTATAGATTACTAATCAAAATGAATTTTGGAAAATTAAATAAATAATTTAAGACAATACAATTGATTCTACCAATTTTTGTATAAACGTGCACTACTAATGAGATATTATACCAAATATGAATAGTCTGAGTAAAAATTTGAAGCAGCAAACGTCAGACAACAATTAGAAAAGAATAACTACAAATCATTTACATTGCATTCTACCAACTACAAATCATTAGGAGTACTATGTAGGTGGTATCTTTTAGGAAAAAGTAGTAAATAAGGGCAATTTCCTTTTAGGATAAAGTACTAAAGATTTTTTTTCTTAAAGTAAATATGAGTAATTTGTGAATTATTATATAGATTATGAAAATAAATGGCATAACTAAGGAAACCCTATAAAGAAAATTAGCAGAAAATACATCATACATACATACATACATCATAATGATAATGTCCACAACCAACGGATAACTTCTGTTACTACGTACACTCAGGTTTGCTTAACTAATTTTCTTGCCGTTTGAAATTTTTAAGTATAAATAAATGGAAAGTTTGGTGCAACAATTAGTGAATTATATGGCATATACAATGAAAATATTTGATTAGCAATTATATGGCATGAAAACGAATTATACAACATACAAAAGTAATATAAGCACACTGATGCTATTTTTACTAATTGCATTTGCATTTATTTGGTATTATACCATTGATATGAATGTATTTTTTTCACTGCTTTCCCTTTATTGAATTTACTATATAGTTAGTAGGCTATGAATTATATGGTATATTTGTAGACAAATTGGTTGATGTACAGATCTGTACTAATTTGGTTGTGTATTAACTAATATATTTTATAAGGATATTGATTTTGCAATTATATATCATGAAAGGAAATTATACAATATACCAAAAAACTATATGAACACAATAGGAATATATTATATGTAATATGATTAAAAATTTGAAAAATGGAAGTTGTATGTCTTGTTGGACACGAACTTGCTGATTGGATATTTCAGCAATGGTAACTTCTTTATTTATCCAATTTTGAAAACAAAATTTTCCTCTATGAAATTTGGATGCAACCGTAAGAAATAAAAAACTATTATATGAAATCAATTACTTCTCTGACAGAATCAAAACATTTGAAACTGCTTAAAAAGCATGGAATCTAGTTAACATATTGATTTTGAAATAAAGTAGTAATTTTTTTTAAAAAGTAAAATGGGCAATTTGGGTACTTCACGGTCGGACCGATTATTAATCATTAAAGATTAGTGAGAATTATTATATAGATAGATTGATAGATAAAATAAAGAATATTATTGTAAAATTATAATTCTCAACATGGATTCATCCAACATGCATATTTTAACAATCATTGACTACACTTACTAAATAAAATCCTTCAAAATATGAGAATACATATTCTAATATCTATAACATATCATTGTATTTAATAAAAACAACTTATTCTCCAATTTTTGGGTGCAAACTCTTGAATTGTATCTTTATATTTTAAATTATACGAGAATCTATTTTTGATTGAGATCATAGCCCACCCACTCATTCGTTCTAACAATGTGGTGGTTTAAAGACAAAGTTTTTACCAATTTCAATTTAAAAATCTTATTTCTGTTATAATAACGATAAACATTATAGTCAATAAATTTTGGTATGCAACCTATACTTCTAGAAATAAACTTACATCATTGTTATTCGACCTTTTGTCTGAAGTTATTCAGATTGCCATAACTTGACGACTATTAAACGATAATTAATTTAAATTTAAAACCATTATTTAAAAATTGGTGTACTTTCTCATATGTTGTCAGAATTCGACAAGACCAGAAGCGTTGGAACCATATCAACTGATGTACGATTTTGGAATGGGAACGGGCAGAGTGAACGCAGCTAGAAGATTGCGGGAAAAACCATCATGACAACATATGGAAACCTAAGGTGAGTTTAACTCACTCAGTTCATCCCACTTATATTTTATATAAGTAGGATTTTTATTTTGTGTGCAATGTTTGCTAATGATTGATAATGGATGACCGTTGCATGTATGCTGAATATTTTTAATATTCATTGATTAAAGTAATCGTTTGTTTAATTTAATCGAATTAAATCGTTATTTTAACGATTAGATTCCAAACGAGGTAACTTACCTTGTTGGTTATATTTATAATAATATAAACATATTAAATAAATAATTGGATGCTTGATTGGATGTTACTAACTGAGTGTTTACTGTTATTAGTTAAACATTTTATTTTTGTTTACCGTGATAAATATATTATCATATTGAAATTGAGGTAACCATTTTGATGCAGGGAAGGACAGGTTATAGGGATCCATCCGGACTCTTCAAATATGGTTTTTATATTCATATTCTATTACATGAATTATTTAACCAGTATGATTGAATTATTGTTGATTGTTGAATTAAAATTCAACAATTTTTGTGGATGATATTGGTTGACTAATTGGCAACGGTTGGCCTAATATGAATCTTTTTTTGAACGTTGATTTACAAGCAGGTAAATCGATAGAAATAAGGTTATAAGAATTTATTTTGTAACTAAACCGATTTTGAAATCTATTTATATAGATTATTTGGATAAAGGATTATTAAAGAAAATAAAAAATTATTTATATCTAACAATTATAAACCGAGTATATAAAGTAAATTCTTATGTTAATGAATTTTATAACCAATGATCAGAAATTAACCAAATGGTTAAGGATTGGATTAATTGTTTCAAATAACAATTAATTGCGATTATTTAACTTAATTAGATTGTTAATTAAATTAAATTAAATTATTAAATTGATTTTATAAAGTAATTTTAAAGAAAGGACTAACTGGAATGGGTTAACGGATTAACCTTATTTTGACTTGACTAAATCTGTTGTTTTAAACCAAGATAGATTATTAAATAAATTATTGAATCATTAATTATTATTTATAAAATCGATTATTATTTTAATTATCTGGAAAGAAGATTAATTATTAATGTTGAAGTAAACAAAATTTATTTATAAAATGTTGGAATTGATTATTATTTATTTAATAATAACCAAAGTGATAAATCTTGAAATTGAGTTTCTTAAATGGAAATTTATGAAATTATAAAGCCTTATTTATAGTTAATTGGAAATGGTAAATGAATTTAGATTTAATATGAACTCATACTAAGAATTATATTGGTCGGATTTTTATAGAATCCAAATTGGGCAATTATTAAGGCAGGTTATAAATGGGTTAATGTTCTAAATGATTTTAAGAGTCGAAACCAGTTCAAAAAGGGGATTTGTAATCAGAAGGATGTTAGATGAAGAGGGAAATAGAGATGCTTTAAATTTGGTAAACATGATTTTGGGATTGAAATAAGTTTTCAAAAGAAAATTGATGGGGTTAAAAACCATGTTTAAAATCGTATAGTAAATAGAAGTGTTGGGATAGTTGTTGGAATGAGATTTGGTTGATAAATTGCTATCTATTCCAAAGATAAGAATGCTATCGACTCAAGGTCTGAGAGGTAAATAAAATACCCTAACTTGAACGACTTCATGATTATCCAAGGATGGTATTAGTTTAGAAACGAGGGTAGTGGAAGTATTAAAATGAATGTTTTCGTTATGGATATTATAAACTATACTCGAAGAGTTATAAGTTGAATAAATTGAGTTGGAAATAAGAAGTGGAAAGGCGGTAATCCAAATGTTGGAAAATTTAGAAATTTAATTGACAACTGTTTAACTAAAGAAGGCCAAGTGATGCTGTATACTAAGCCAACGAATCCACTTTATTTTTCTATGGATGATGGTTGTTTATTTTGATAGTTAAATCACCGACTACCAAGATCTGGCCAAATCGATTGTCGGTACAGAAAGACCGGGATCAAATTTATATTCGAAAACCATTCCGACCAGCAAATACATAAACGTTGAAGATGTTCAAAAGATGATCGAGATGGAGCAATTGAAGACCATGGATCTTCGTAAGCGGAAGGATTGCTGTCGAATTTCTCTGACTTGCAAGTAGAGGTATTTTGACGTGATTCGGTCGTGGTTGAGGTTTTGCGGATTGCAAGGACTTCTCGCTATTGATCCTTTGGATGCGGTAGATGGGTGCCTTCATCCTATTCTGGGATGACTTGTATGGACGAGTGTTTGACAGAGTATATCTTGAAACTCACGTGCATTGATTTTTACAAATATACCAAGTTTGGTGGCGGAGAAATTCTCTTGCTTAACACCCAGAGTATATTTGTGGACGTCAATTAGTGTTTGACGGATCTTACGATGTGACATTCAAAGTGATGTGCTGATCTAAAAAGGTAAGTAATCATAGCCTCAAGCCTCATCAACTGGGAAAATGACAAAGTTCAGGCAGACAACATGGCTAACTGGGTCATTCCCGAGCAGGGTGTATTATCACCATCTAGAGAAATTCCTTTTTGTCTTCTACATCTTTCGCTGCTGTAGCTTTTAGAACGGTTGGCTAGCTACCACCGTGGGTGATAATACATTCGATACACTCAAACTAAATGAGTGGTCGGTCATGTGTGGCCGGGTTGCAAGATGTTCTTATTGAACCCCAGTGCATCCCCTTTAGAGTACACTGATCAATAGGTGGTTCCATACCTTGTCATAGTCGAAATCCAATCTCCAATAAGTGACTGCAGTTTTTGATTATGTACTATGTATGTAGAGCGTGAGATGCAAACGTTCTGCTATTTGGTTATTTATTTGATATAGACACTATTATAATATCACTTGATTTTCGTATCAAAAAATGGTTTAGGTTATGGTAAGGTAAAAAACGTCTGTGTTTATGTGTGGAATGGTCTTACTATTATCCTTTTCTTTTGAAAGGATTTTTGGGCTTTAAATCAATATCAATTAGAATTTTCAAATTTCACAACATTTTCAAGTTTTAATTCCAAACAATGAATTTTGCTGGTCAACTCATGATTTTCAGTTTTCAAAGATTTGTTTTTAGATTGGAGTTTATCAACAGATTTCGTTAAATCAAGACACATGTAAACCAAATCTTCATATGAGAGATTTTCTGTTTCAGCATTTGTTGATTCTCCATCATCTAATTCATCTGAAGTTTCATCTACATGACTTGTTAAGCATAGATCTGAATCAGAGTTGACTTTCTGGGGTTTTGAGCTGCAGTTGTCAATTTGACCATACTTCGTATTGAGAGCTCTCCAGATTTCCTGCGCAGTTAAACAATGTGAGATCAGACTGTATTGATCATCATCAAGATAAGAATATAGAATATGTGTAGTATGAGAATTAAACACTTTATCTACCATATCGTACCCATTGATAATAACATCCCAACATTTAATATTAACAGATTTTAGATAAAATTCCATTCTGGATTTCCAGTTTAAAAAATCTGTTCCAGTGAAAATAGTTGGAGATGAACTGGACTGACTCTCACTAAACTGACAACTAGGATTACCCATGTCTCTAGAGTTAATGGAAAACCTGCTCTGATACCACTTGTTGGATCTAGATTAACCCTAGAGGGGGGGTGAATAGGGTTTATCACAGTTTTTTGCTCAATTAAAAATCTAACGGGATATACAATAATAAACAGATCACAAAATATAGTAGAAACAGAAATGCAGAAGGTAAATGACACAAGATATACCCAGCTTCGGCAAAATCCTGCCTACTGCTGCATTCCTAAGGTTTCTACTAGGTGATAGAACAAATCCCGCATACAAGACCATGTACACTCGCGACTCTCGCTCATATTCTAACCCTACGCTCAAAACCGTAGACTGACTGAAATTCCCTCGGTCAGATTCCCCCTGATTACAACCCCGTAACCAGTAACCCAGATTTTACAGACTCTGTGAACTGTCAGTCAACACCCTGACTGATCCCCCTAGTATTTTACAGACACTAGAACTGTTTCAGAATGGGTTTACAATGAAAATAAACAAACTTAAAAACAAAAGCAAATTTGAAAACCCTATTTAAAACATTAAATCCCTTAAAGTCCTTCAGTAGAAAAATGGCCGGCCCATTTTCTTTTCTTGCTTCATCATTTGTTAGCCCGATAGCTTTACTCTCTGGAGATTAAAAATGGCGGCTTCAAAGAAACTAGGGTTTCCTGCTTTCTCCCAATCGTGGATTCGACTTGTCAATTGATGGTATGTTGCGATGCTCCTATGTTTGGTGTTCTTCTTCCACGATTGTGCTTCAGCGAACAACGACCTTTTGGTTGATCGAAAACAGTGAGTTATGTGAATTGTTTTCTTCGATTTTCCCTTTAATTATTGGGTTAGTTTTTCGATTTGCTGTCTTTTTTGAATTGTTGCGTGTGGACTCTATACATTTGCCAATGATGATACAGTGTATAAATAGGATAATAAAATCCTATACTCTGATTTCAAATGTTGACTTAATCTGAATGCGTCTGTTTCCACTTTTGATTTGTTGTGTGGCTGATTTTGAATTTCCCCTTTTAACAGCCCTTGAATGGAACGGCTTTGATTGAGTTGATAAACTCTGGATATTAGAAAAAAGATCCCCTGCATTATTAAACTTGATTGCCTTGCTTGAATGGTTCGATTTAAATGAATTTTGAATTGTTGCCTTGGCTTTAATAGCTTTCCTGTTTTGTTTGTGATGCACTTTCCTGAAATGTTTGTGGCCCCTTGAACAATTCTCCCAAGCAATCCCCCTTTGATACCTTGATAAAATCGGCCTGATTTGATGCTGTAAATTTTGTGCTTGAATTATTTGTTGCCAAAAACCGAACTCAGTGATTTCTGGAATTGCTTTTAATCCTTTGCCAAAATGTTTGCATGGCTATAAAAAAAATGAACAAAACTGGAAACATTTATTCACATGCTTGATTTGTTGCCTTGAATAAATGAGAATCGATCTTGAGTTAATTTTGGTCCAAAAACTTATTGTCCACTGATTTGTAAAACTGGAAACATTTTGATCGTGGTCCTCCTTAAAAAAAATTCTTGCTTGACTTAAATATCTTCGTAGAAACTGGAAAGAATCAGCATGACTTGATTAACACTGGAAATGTAGTGTTGCCAGATTTTGCTCTTCTTTGAATTGTTTGGTTAGACCTATGACTGGCTTGACCAAGTTGTGAATAGATGCTACACTTGCTCGAATTTGTAGACTTGTGCACAATTTAAACAATGAAACATTTCCAGTTCAGTTCATAAAATTGACATGAGCACTTGCTAAAAAATTCTCATTTCTGGAAACTGAAAAATGAGTGCTTCTTTTGCTAAATGTCTTTGATTTCTCTTGTGAACACTTTGACCAGTTTCACCCTTTCCTGCTTTTAAAATGTTGTTCATATATTATCATGACTAGTTTGTGACATGTTCACATGCTTGTGCACCCAAGTATACTCCACCATGTACATGCTGTCTTTGACTTTGATGTTAAGCTCACTGTTTTGAATTTGCTGAGACTTGAGTCATGTATATGCTGTAGTCACTTACTTGATTCACCATGCTGTCTTGTATACATGAATACATGCTCGACCATTAGAATTGATATGAGTACATATGCTATGCCACCATCATGTTTCACCATTTGTGCATGCTCTAGTTACACCATTGCCCCTCCATATTTGCTGAACCACTCTCGACCATGCTAAATCATTGAACTATGCAGTGCTCTTGTGTTTGAGCTATTTCAGAAAATTGTATATGTTTTGTGACAATTGTGTTGTTCCTGCACCATACTGTTGCCATGCACCATTTTGTAGAAGCTGAAAACATTTTGACTGTGTACACCATGTTGCTTGTACAACTATGTTCTGACTGTATATCATGCTCAGTTACACCATTTTCTTTATGTTGGCTTGACATTTAAACTGGACTGAAATGTGATACTTGCACTCGACATGCCATGCTCCATGTACTCAGTTTTGCATTCTACTTGAAGTTGACACATTGCCCCATATTTGTGTTGCTCGGCCATTTAGCTGCTTGCTTCACTGTCTTGTATTGATATGCACTGAGTCGAGCTGGTCTACGTGGCTACTCCTCAGTCGCAACACTGATTGGTGAGGCAGTGCACACGTGTATATTCATGCACGTGTGTACATGCAGCCATCAGTCAAGTTTTCCTGTCCCTGCATTGTATTTACATACTGTCTACCTTGTGGTATTTACAGTGTATCACTGTGAATATCACAAGCTGTCTAGACACAGATTGATGGTTTTTATAAATCAGATCAGGTCATGAAAAATGATGAGAAACACACCAGAAATCTGAGGCAAATAAAATTTTAAAAATAAAATTTATATTCGCATATATTTAGTATTGTTTCTATTGCAGTGTACTGTGTGTTTTCTGTTTCATGTGACAGGTAAGCAGACGGTGACTGGACTGACAGTGAAGATGCTGTGAAGACAGAAGACTGAAGACAAGAACAGTGTGAAAAAGTGTATATGTATAAGAGTCTGTGTAAAAGAATGAATGAGTGAAACTGTGACTGAAAGATAGAGTGTTGTAGTGGAGTTAAAAAAAATTGTACTGTTTGAATATTGAAATAAAATATTATATTTAAATAAAACACTGTGAATATTTGAATTTCTGTACAGTTGTATTTTATTTAAATATAAATATTATATTCCTGTCTGTAATGTGATATAACAGTACAATAACAAACACATTCAAAATAATATATACTTGTTTGTTATCATCAAACAAAAATCATATAATTGTGTATACAACATTGTTATATACAACATAACCCATTTTGCCAATGCCAATAACAAATCCTTTTCATACTTTTCCAATGTTCAATAGATTTCTTGTCATATGCTTTGAGCATCTGCTATTTGGTGCCTGAAAAATCATTAAAATATACGCATTGATACCCTTTATGTTGTTTCCGTCCATGGGGTTAAGTTTTGGGATGCCAACCCATAAAGAGTTTGAATGCCATTCAAAATATAATCGTTAGATGAATGAAGCTTATTAATAAAATTATCACTATATTTTTCCTTTTCAATATTATCCAAGCTTTTTGGAACCAATAAGGTAATTAAGTTATCTGGATGATTTAACTTTAATTTTCTAGGTTTAGGTTTGAACTTGATTGCCTTAACAAGCTTAGTACTTTAAATAATATTTTTCTTTGATTTAGGCTTAGGGGTATATCCAAGTCCATGTTTATTTCTAGTGTTTTTAGATGTAGATAATAATTTTTCTGTATTATCCTTCCCTTTATTAAATTGATCAATATCAGTTTTCATTTTATCAAAATCCTTACTACTGTAAAGAATAATATTGTCTAGAGATATTATTTTGTCATTCAAATCAGTGATCTGTGACTTCATTGAAAGATTTTCTGATTTTAAGGACTCATTTCACTTTTTAGTTTCTCAAAACTTCCAACTGTTAAATCCTTTCTATTTTTATGATCATTAAGTCTTTTAATTTCATCTTCTAGACATTGTTTTTCTTTAGTTAACCTTTCATTAGATATTTTTAATCTATCTACTTCTACCAAACTATCGTTGTACTCTTTCCTAAGTATTTTATACCCATGATGCATATCGTTTAAAACATTAGTAATTTCTTTATTAAAATTCCATACCTGGTTATCCATTACCATGAAGCACATGTTAGCATTTTCTATTTTTGAATCATTATCACTTGATGATGTATCTGAATCATCCCATGTTGCATTGAATGTTTGTTTCCTCTCCTTATTGAATGTATTTGAAAAATACTTTGGTTTCTTCAAGTTGGAATAGTCTCTTTTCGAATGACTGGGTTTATGACATCCGAAACATTTAACAACATTCCATTTATGGAGTTATTGTTATTAGTTTTCTGAAGTTTCTTCATTATCCAGTACTTCAAGAATTTCTTGATCTTCTTGGTAATAAACTTAGGATCACCATCAACAACATCATCATATGGTTCATCATTGTTGATTATATCATTAAGTGCAAGTGATTTCTTCTCATTTCCTTGATTCTCTTTTCTAGCCTGCAATTTTACTTCATATGATATTATATTACCAATTAATTCTTCTATTGCCATAGTACTAATATCATTGGTTTCTTCAATTGCTAGTCTTCTGATCCCATTCACTAGGAAGTGAATTCGAGATCTTTCTGACTTGGCCTACTTCGGTAATTTTCTTTCTTAATGATATCAAAGCATGTACTATATCTTGAAATCTAGAATATATATCAAAAATAGACTCATCTGGTTTCATTTGAAAGAATTGAAATTGATGAGTCAACATACATATATTTGTCTGTTTTACTTTACTGGTGCCTTCATGTGTGACTTGCAATGTTCTCCAAATTTCATATGTAGAATTAAAGATAGACACTCGATTAAATTCATTTCTATCTAAGTAGCAAAATAATTTTTTCATGGCCTAAGAATTATTAAATGTTTGTGTCTTTTGGTCCAATGTCCATTCTGAATATTCAGTTTGAGTCCCTATGTATTTTATTTGGGTAATGTTACAAACATCCAAACCATTAGTCTGCAAACAAAATTTCATCCTACAAGCCCAATAAGCATAATTGCTGTCATCAAATAGTGGTAGTCTAGTTGTAGATTTCCCTTCTATGAAATTATTAATAAAGATGTTACTAGTGTCGTTACCCATTTAGATTTTTCAAAAACCGGTTGATTAATTTTTGAAAATCGATGCTATGATACCAATTATTGGGAACTGAGGTGTCTATAACACAGTGTTCGATGAATCTTAAGGCTATTCAGACACTAGAGAGGTGAAGTGTATTTACTATATCTATTCAAGTTGAAAACAGAAAGAATTAAATAATAAAATAAAATGCAGTAAAGTAAATAAGACCAGTATATTTATATCGGTTTGGATTAACCAATCTTACATCAAGTTCTACGCTTCATCATGTATAATTTCATTATAATCGCTTGCATTCAACGACTAGCAAGAACATATTTACAATCTTGATTTCTCGGTCCATAAGATAAACTTTCTCATTATCAACAACAACAAACTATAACAAGTAGTCATATCTCAATATAAATTCTTGCAGATTTAGTGCAATGATCCTATGGACCTCCAATGGTAATATAACTTTTATTTCTTAAGGAAATAGGATAAAATCAGAGACAGAATGATGTGAATTAAAGTAGGACTCCTTGATATTATGTGACTTGCAAATCCATGAGGAATTGGAGTGAAAGAGAGTGGATTCACAAGGATAATTGGAAAGTATTCAATGGATTTGTAGTGCAAATGTACGGAGAAGGAGTAGGGGAAAATGAGAAAAATCAATGTTAAAGTTCGTTTCAGGAAGCCTTTAAATAGTGGTTGAAAAGACGTGACTTTTGATGAAGAGATGGAGGGAAATAACTCTTCATTTGAAATTTGAAAATTTCAAAAACTGTTATATGTCAACATACCAAAACTGTAACGACCGGCCATTTTTACCATGCTGAATCGACAAAACATGTCAACTCGAATCATCCAAAATGACAGATTGTTATTAGCTTCTGGGGTAAATAGATAAATCACAGAATCACAGATCATAGACACATATATAGAGCAATATAATATCTTGCAGCGGAAAACTTAAAATACAATGGTAGTTCATGAAGCTACTAAATAAAATTTACATCAGAGTTTACATAAATAATACTGCGGAAGTCTAATACAATAAATAATTGATAACTGTCTGAAACAGAATGACAGAAATAACCGAATGACTGGAACAATTGATCAACAGGTAGATATAGGTGAGCCAAAAATCCAATATAAGCTCCAAACTCCAAGGGAATCTCAAATACTGGAATACTCGATCTGACCCGAGCAATAATGAAAAACAAAACAACTCGGATCAGGACTAACATTCTCATGGAAGTAAATCAACTTAAATGAAATGTTCGATGAAATGCAATCAGTAACTTAAAGGATGTTTGGGATCATCATCCTCTAAGGATCCGTCAAACTAATACTATATAGTATAATACGTTATATACAATAGTGTCTATCAGTAAAGTAAAAATATCAAAATAGCATAAGCGGGATTACCATTATTACCCTTACACCGTTTATATATTCCCATAGTATATAAGGTACCGTAATTCCTCCGTAAACTGGAGGTTGATCAGAGGGCACTCCATATAAAACAGTACAAAACAAAGTCGTAGTGGGCTCATATATGGCATGTGACAAGGCACGCAAGGAATGCCAGGGTGGATTCAACGTTTGCAGAGCCGGACTGGTGGTAACACATAGCAGCTACCACCGCCCACCTCGATACACACTCCCATAATCAAAAGGGACCAAATCGAATCTCAACAAGAATAGAATAAAACCGAAGAAGTGTGCTCGATAGGAGCTATGACCTCACTTGGTCCGTGCATAGCTCTTGTTTTAGTCACATCAAGCTGACTCAAGGTAGTCAGGGTCTTGTAATTAATATAAAATACAAAATAGAGTCGTTCGCCAAATCATCCCCTTCATTCTGGAACTCTACCGCGAACACAGTTGTTAAAGTGGTTTTCGGTATTGGCAGAGAGTATGACAATAGTCGATCCTGGTCTCTTTAACAACCCATCGTTTACATTTTTCACACCGTGGTCATTATTTTATAAGTCACTTTATAAAATCAATTATACAAAATCTCATATTCAAATTTTAAATTCAAAATTAAATATCTAACTATGATTATATTTAAATTTGAAAACAACTCAAATCGCTTAAATCAAATCGATTTAGAACCATATCGCAAAGATCTCAATATAGTATAAACTAATACTATTCATTTAAATTAATTATAATTTCCGAAAGTATCCACATAACAAATTTCAAATCCAAAATCGACTTATATTTAAGTTATACCTTAAATATCTCAATTTCCGTTTAAATCGATACCAAACCATTTAACTTCAATAATAAATTGGTTTGGTTTATATTCGCAAAAATTCAAGTTCAAAACAATTCAAATAATTCAATCTCTACCTTTATAAGAAAACGTTTCAAATCGATTCACATGAATTCAACATTTTGGTTCGAATTCAAATGTATTATTCAAGTCAAAAACTTACATTTCAGTTTTAAATAAAACATATCGTGGTTTGCAATTCAAGTCATGAAATTTGAAATCGTTATTTATAAATTCTAATAATTCATATAATTCAGTTTACCCTTATAAAAATTTCATTTAAGTCGATTCCAAAATCCAATACTTAAGTTCAAATTCAGTTAATACAATTCGAATCAAATCTTACATTTCAATTTCAAAGAATCATATCAAAATTTATAACTCAAGTCGAAAAATTCAAATTCATTACTATAAAGTCAAAACCTTATATTTTAATTTAAACAGTTCGTACAAATTTTAGACCATACTTATAAGTTCGTTTTCACAAATATTCCAATTCAAACCATACGATTTTAAAATCGATTCCATATATAAAATCTATATATTCAAATTCACATTCGATTACTTTAAATCGAATTCATTCCATATCAATTATAAATTCAAATACATTTTCTCTTAAATTTGAAAGATTCAAATTTAGAATCAAATTCACAATTCAAATTTATCTCTTATAAGTTCAAACAATTCGAATTCAAATTCATTTCATTTTTACTTAATTCAAGTCCGTCTCTACTAAATGTTCGTATCGATTCAAATCCATAACTTAATATGAGTTCATTCGTTATTCAATTATCGTTATATATATTTACACCTTTAAATTTCGAATTTAAATCGTGAAATCTAACTTATCCAACTCTTGGTTTATTATTAAAGTTTATAAAATATAGGTAAAAGAAAATTTAACTTTTGAAAATCGATATATATTTATATAATTCTAAAATTTAATTAGAAATAGATTATAAACATATATAGGTTTAAAATAATATACATTTAAAGAAATATTTATTATAATAAAATAAAATTAAAATACATATGAATAAATTATATGGTTTAAGATAAATAAAAATTATAAGTAAAATCTTAAATAAACATTTAAATCGATATTTACTCATAAAATCATTTTTAAACATATAATTTAAAATCTACAAAATAATTTAAATTTAAATCTTTAAAATTTAAATATAAAGTCTTAAGTAATTATTTAAAATATTTTTTTTTTAAATCATTTTACTTCGAAACATGACCAATGGTGTCCGTATATATTTTTCTACCCTATGGTCAAGTGATACAAATATTTGTCATTTCAACCCGCAATTTATAAAATTTCTACGGGTTTATCATTTCAACCCGCGATCCCAAATTCAGTAAAAAAAAATCGTTCAGATCTATCATTTCAACCCATAGCGATTTTTTCCTATTCTAATGTCCGTTCAGGTATGTATCATTTCAACCCTTAGTAATTTTTCCTAAACTAGGGGTATCAATAACACAACAAAAATCACATAGCATCCATCACAACATATATATATATATATATATATATATATATATATATCATCAATGCAACTACATGTCATATGAATATATCGTGTCACATATGAAATACGCATGTATATCAAATCAAATAATTTCTATCAGTAATCCTATACATTTCATATAACAGTTCATTATTGATCTAACATCCATGAAAAATGTAAGTCAGGTGTGAGATAAACTCACCTTTCGTGGCGTAGAACAATGATGGTAGACGGACTGATAAAGAATGAGACAACAACTTCTAGCACGACCCAAAATGGTTCAACTCAATGATCGCTCAATATATATATATTATTTTATAGGAGAAGGTTAGGGAATTTCAACGGTTTAGTACGACTATTGGATTTCGGGAATGGTTTTCGATACTCAACAACAAATTCAATTCAACAAAAATAAACACAAAATTATTTACAAAAAATACTATATGTTTATATATGTACATACAGAAAAATCGTAACATATATATATTTAAATTACAACGCACACCATAAGCACACAACACACATTAAAGCGTATACACGTATATTTTTTTTTCAAAACCAATATATTCCCCAAGAATTCGATAGATTAAACACAAACACAATGTACGCCGCATACACACCCACATACAAAACACATAACTCACGCGATACTCAAAAACAACACAAAATCTCACCCATCTCCCACACACACACACGCAAAACACCCCAGAAAGAAGCTCATGCAAATACATTTAAAAATATGGTACTATACAAAAACTCATGAACAAAAAACATGTTCAAAGGTAAGCATGCAAACCGAGGAGTCGACTTTTGGGCGAGGTAAAGTTGGACAAGGAGGGAAGTATGGAACCTAGGTGCTGGCCAGAACATTGGAGCTCAGGTCAGTGGCTTCAACAGACTCGGCAGAGGGTCGGCTCACAGCTGATGGGTTTGGTGCAGACAACAGGTGGTGTAGGGTTGATGGGAGTCGCGGCTTTCAAGTGGGAGTCACTGTCAGATGGGAGGACTCAAAGGGAGGTGGCAGCGGGTTCCAGGATGGTGGAGGGTGGGTTCGGCGAGGATAGCGCTGCTGCTGTCCAAGCGACACGGGCGAGTTGCAAGGCAGGAGGGCGATAGAAGGGGAGGAGCGGTGACAAACTGATGAGTAAATGGCTCAGTTTTGGACAATGGAGATGGACTTGAGAGGGGGTCTCTGTTAGAGGGGCTCGTCAGCTTCAGTGTTGATCAATGGAGAGGCAGTTGGGAAGCTAGCCGGGTGTTCGGTTTGTCAGAGCAGAGGCGTGGAGAAGTAGAGTGATGAAAGGGAGAAAGCTGCATCATCATTTGCTTTATATTGAACGAGGTATTATTATATTATGCACTGGGAACGACAATATTTTGTGAAGGAGGCAAGTCGGTTATGTTCACGAAGCAGCACATCGGAAATAGACGTTTTGGAAAAGGAAAATCATTGGGAACAAGAGAGAAAAATCATGCTTTGAGAACCGAATGGGTTTACACGAATATTTATATATATATACATATATATATATATATATATATATATATATATGTATATGAGATGTTTTTTGTTGATTCAAAGTTGAACAATGGAAACCGATTGTTTAAATTCGGACATAACAGATAGTTTATTTTAAATAGATCGAAAAACGGATTCCGACAAATAGAAGTTGAACGAGTTATTTAATGAAATAAAAATATAAATTAGAACAGATCAAATTTTATATAAAATTGAAAATAAGAAGTTAACGAACAGTTTGGCATTTTTATACAACGGACGATTTTGTAATATACAAAATGAACGGTATTGAAATACCAAAAGAAATTGAATTTGGCAAATAAAATTTAAATAATGTTTGCAACAATAATCAATTAATACAAATAGCAGATCTATGAAGGAAACGTTGAAATAAAATCAAAGATATTAAATTATAAATATTGAAAACAAATAATTTAATATGAGTTCAATATTTAAATCACAATCTCAAGAAAATAAATTCAAATCCAAATAAATAAACTCGATAGATTCTGAAGTAGCAAATATTGATTTTGTATTATTAAATTATATCCATACAAAAATCAAATTCATTTGTTATATAACCAAAATAAATTTAGTTTTTAAAATAAAATCAAAATAGTTATTTTATAAAAATCCAAACAAATTGATTTTTGAACGAATAAAATAAAAAAATCAATAATTTTAAATTAAATATTTAAATAAATATATACTAAAAATGTCGGTCGTTACAATCTCCCCTACTCAAACCCTTTCGTCCCCCAAAAGGAAAAAAGCAGGGAAATAGCAATTAAATAATTAATATACATTGAAATTAATGGTTCATATCTATAATCATAACTATATATAATTTATAACATATATATAAATCAAGAAGTTAAAATATTTTCAAACATTTCAAAATAGTTTAAAGTATTCACTCGACGTCTCCATTGGCGATATATGTCTGTCCCACTTTCGAAACCTGAAAATAGATGTCGGTGATGTCGCGGTCATCACCAGAATCATTTTCAAGTGACTAGAGTGTGACTCTAACTTATATATATTTACACCTTTAAACTTCGAATTTAAATCGGGAAATCTAACTTATCCAACTCTTGGTTTATTGTTAAAGTTTATAAAATATATGTAAAAGAAAAATTAACTTTTGAAAATAGATATATAAAAGTTTATAAAATTCTAAAATTTAATTAGAAATAGATTATAAATATATATAGGTTTAAAATAATATAAATTTAAAGAAATATTTATTATAATAAAATAAAATTAAAATACACATATGAATAAATTATATGGTTTAAAATAAATAAAAATTATAAGTAAAATCTTAAATAAACATTTAAATCCATATTTACTCATAAAATCATTTTTAATCATATAATTTAAAATCTACAAAATAATTTAAATTTAAATCTTTAAAATTTAAATATAAAGTCTTAAGTAATTATTTAAAATAATTTTTTTAAATCATTTTACTTCGAAACATGACCAACTGTGTCCGTATATATTTTTCTACCCTATGGTCAAGTGATACAGATATTTATCATTTCAACCCACAATTTATAAAATTTCTATGAGTCTATCATTTCAACCCGTGATCACAAATTCAGTAAAAAAAATCGTTCAGATCTATCATTTCAACCCATAACGATTTTTTCCTTTTATAATGCCCGTTCGGGTATGTATCATTTCAACTCTTAGTGATTTTTCCTAAACTAGGGGTATCAATAACACAACAACAATCACATAGCATCCATCACAACATATATATATCATTAGTGCAACTACGTGTCATATGAATATATCGTGTCGCATATGAAATATGCATATATATCAAATCAAACAATTTCTATCAGCAATCCTATACATTTCATATAACAGTTCATTATTGATCTAACATCCATGAAGAATGTAAGTCAGGTGTGAGATAAACTCACCTTTCGTGGCGCAGAACAGAGACGGTAGACGGACTGATAAAGAATGGGACGACAACTTCTCGCACGACTCAAAATGGTTCAACTTAATGATCGCTCAATATATATATATTATTTTATAGGATAAGTTTAGGGAATTTCAACGGTTCGGTACGACTATTGGATTTCGGGAATGGTTTTTAAAAGTCAACACCAACTTCAATTAAACAAAAATAAACACAAAATTCTTTACAAAAAATACTCTATATATATATATATACACACACACAAAAAAAACGTAAGATATATATATATTTTCGAAATACAACGCACACCATAAGCACACAACACACATTAAAGTCGTATACACGTATATATATTTTTCAAAATCAATATATTCCCAAAGAACTCGGCAGATTAAACATAAATACAATGTACGCTGCACACACACCCACATACAAAACATATAGCTCACGCAATACTCAAAAACAACACAAAATCTCACCCATCTCCCACACACACAAAAAACACCCCAGAAAGAAACTCATACAAATACATTTAAAAATATGGTACTATACAAAAACTCATGAACAAAACACACACGTTCAAAGGTAAGCATGCAAACTGGGGAGTCGACTTTTGGGCGAGGTAAAGTTGGACGAGGAGGAAAGTATGGAACCTGAGTGCTGGCCGGAACAGTGGAGCTCAGATCAGTGGCTTCAAGAGACTCGGCAGAGGGTCGACTCGCAGCTGATGGGTTTGGTGCAGACAACAGGTGGTGTAGGGTTGATGGGAGTCGCGGCTTTCTGGTGGGAGTCATTGTCAGATGGGAGACGCGAAGGGAGGTGGCAGCCGGTTCGAGGATGGTGGAGGGTGGGTTCGATGAGGGTAGGGCTGCTGCTGTCCAAGCGAAGGAAAAAGGCGAGTTGCAAGGCTGGAGGGCGATCAAAGGGGAGGAGCTGTGACAAACTGATGAGTAAATGGCTCGGTTTTGGATAGTGGAGATGGGCGTGAGAGGGGGTCGTCGTCATAGGGGCTCGTCAGCTTCAGTGCTGATCAATGGGGAGGCGGCTGGGAAGCTAGGCGGAGTAGAGTGATGAATAGGAGAAAGTTGCATCATCATTTTCTTTATATTGAATGAGGTATTATTATATTATGCACTGGGAACGACAATATTTTGTGAAGGAGGCAAGTCGGTTATGTTCACGAAGCAGCACATCAGAACAGACGTTTTGGAAAAGGAAAATCATTGGAACGAGAGAGAAAAATCGTGCTTTGAGAACCGAATGGGTTATACGAATATATATATTTATGAGACGTTTTTTGTTGATTCAAAGTTGAATAATGGAAACCGATTGTTTTAAATTCGGACAGAATAGACAGTTTATTTTAAATAGATCGGAAAATGGATTCCGACAAATAGAAGTTGAACGAACTATTTAACGAAATAAAAATATAAATTAGGACAGATCAAAATTTATATACAATTGAAAATAAGAAGTTAACGAACAGTTTGGTGTTTTTATATAATGGACGATTTTGTAATATACAAAATGAACGGTATTGAAATACCAGAAGAAATTGAATTCGACAAATAAAATTTAAATAATGTTTGCAACAATAATCAATTAATACAAATAGCAAATCTATGAAGGAAATGTTAAAATTAAAGATATTCAATTATAAATATTAAAAACAAATTATTTAATATGAGTTCTATATTTAAATCACAATCTCAAGAAAATAAATTCAAATCCAAATAAATAAACTCGATAGAATCTGAAGTAGCAAATATTGATAAATTATATCCACACAAAAATCAAATACATTTGTTATATAACCAAAACAAATTAGTTTTTAAAATAAAATCAAAATTGTTATTTTATAAAAATCCAAACAAATTGAGTTTTGAACGAATAAAATAAAAAAATCAAAAAATTTAAATTAAATTTTTAAATAAATATATACTAAAAATGCCGGTCGTTTCTATCTCCTCTACTCAAACTCTTTCGTCCCCGAAAAGGAAAAAGGCAGGGAAATAGTACTTAAATAATTAATATATATTGAAATTAATGGTTCATATCTATAATCATACCTATATATAATTTGAAACATATATATAAATCAAGAATTTAAAATATTTTCAAACATTTCAAAATAGTTTAAAGTATTCACTCGACGTCTCGATTGGCGACATATGTCTATCCCACTTTCGAAACCTGAAAATAGATGTCGGTGGTGTCACGGTCATCACCAGAATTATTTTCAAGCGACTAGAGTGTGACTCTATATCTATCTAATACATATAGGATCTAACATATACGTTGATCAGACGTATACCCAATTCACTAAGTATTCGATAGGCCAATTATAACGTCGGGAAAATACTCAAAACATATTTCTATATTTAAATAGAATATATACCAAATTTTCTAATCATATATTATAAATAATATATTTCAAATCATGAATTTAAGTAGGGAAAAAATTATATCTCTCATCCACTCATTTAATTATTAAAAATTCAACCACAATCAATAATAAATAAATAACAGTATAATTATTAAATCAAATACAACACAACATTATTATATATTATACCAAAATAATTTCAAATACATGTTATCAATATTCAAACTTATAAAACTAGTTTAATTCCATAAGTTAACATATATACATCACAAATTAAAATATTTATAAACCAGTTTGAATTTATAATTCCTATATATATATATATACATACATAAATACCATTATAGATTTCAACTACTATAAAATCATTTCCATACAAAATCTACATACTTAAATCTTATAAAATATAAACATCAAATCCTTTCAAAATATTGGTATTACCAAAGAAAATATTATCTTCAAATTAACATCTTCCAAAAATATATATTAGAATTTCAATATTATATCAAGAGAGTTATAATAACTATTCCAACCTATGTTTAGATAGGAATGGACTCGCTAGAAGACTTATACTCTCCTTCTACTTCTTACCTTGTTATGGACAAGAATAAGTTATGGAATTCGAGTTGAAAGCTGAATGAACGAAAGAACCTAATCAAAGAGGATATAGAAGGAAGATGAACTCAAAAGGAAAGGAAATTTCAAAAAGGATTTAAATATTAAACAAAAATTTATATCCGAAAATATTTGTTTTAAAATCATTTTAAAACCCGTTTATACTTTAAAAATACGCTCTTTTTGGATCTAGATTAACCCTACAGGGGGGGGGGGGTGAATAGGGTTTATCACAGTTTTTAAACTGAATTGAAAAACTGACAGGATATTAAAATAATAAATAGATCACAGAATGCAGCAGAAATAAATGTGCAGAAAATAAATCACACACAGATATACCCAGCTTCGGCAAAACCCTGCCTACTGTTGCATTCCTAAGGTTTCTACTAGGTGTTATAAACAGATCCCGCATACAAGACCATGTACACTCGCAACGCCTGCTCCTGTCCTAACCCTACGCTCAAAACCCTGGACTGATCGATATCCCCTCGATCAGATTTTCCCTGATTACAACCCCGTAACCAGTAACCCAGATTTTACAGACTCTGTCAACTGTCAGTCAACACTCTGACTGAATCCCTCTAGTATATTATAGACACAAGAAAAACTGTTCAGAATTGCTTACCAAAAAAAATTGAAAAACAAAATATATAAATAAGTAAACCCTAGGATTTAAATAGAAGGGTCATCCCCTTTTGAATAGCTAGGCTTAGTTAATCTCCATGTAGGCCGGCGCCTTTGCTCTTTGTTTGGCTCGATGTCTCCTTTTCCTCTGAGAGAAAAAATGGCGGCTTCCTAGGGTTTCTTACTTATTCTTCCAAATCGAAATCGATTACTGAAATGAATGATGGTTCTCTGAAGCTTGAGCAAATTCGTGGCTTGCTTTCTGATGTTTCGTTTTGGACTTCCCTCTCTAGCACACGATCGAAACCCTAATAAGATTGTGAGTTTTTCTGATTAAATTTTTGCTTGAAATTTTGATGCTTGGTTTCAAAAAAATACATCTCGCCTATGATGAAAGGTGTTTGTTTATAGGATTATAGAATCCTAAACATAACTCTGGTTTCGTATATGGCTTGGCTTGATTGTTGCGTTGCTTTCCCCTTTTGGTTCCCTCGGCATTGATTGAGAAAATTTCGTGACTAGTTTGTGAACCTGGATGATTTTCTGAGTCATTTTGAACTTTGGCATTGATTGAATTTGTGTCCCTTGATTTGTGCGGTTTCCTCTTCTTACTTTCTCTGCTTTGGAAACGAATTTAAATTTGTTGCCTTTATAAAACATATTTTCCCTTTTGAAAATAAAATGCTCGGCATTGGTAATTCTGGAAAGATTTATTTCTGGCTCCTTGCATGATAAAATCCCGAGAATTCATTGTAGATTTTGGAAAAGAATTTGAAGCATGAAACTGATGAAATAAAATAACTGCAATTCACATTTACTTCCCCATTTGCTGTGAACCATTCTGGAAATAATGTGAACTCGAAAATATACGTTGCCTTGAATGTGAACATGATTTTGAAACTGGCAATTCCCCCTTAATTAAGAACTGTATATTTCTGGAGAACAAATTTTGCCTTGACTGATTTGGC
The DNA here is from genome assembly GCA_030737875.1 of Allium sativum. Lineage (NCBI taxonomy): Eukaryota > Viridiplantae > Streptophyta > Magnoliopsida > Asparagales > Amaryllidaceae > Allium > Allium sativum. Next base: position 254,842,246 of record CM060922.1, read on the forward strand.
ACTTGTGTGAATTCGAGTTGATTTCTGGAATGATAAAATTGCAATTTACTCTTTGTTGCCAAGTTTTCTTCATCCCAGAACATCATTCCATATATGATAAAATCCAATGCATTAATCATGTTGATTCACTGGTCCTATGCACGAATTTTGGAATTTAAAAACTCTTGGCCCATTGTTGAATTTGTAATTGCCTTTTGAAACATGCTGTTAAAAAAAAAAACTGCTGTACATCATGTTATTCACTGATTCATTTGTCTACATCACCATGCTCGAGCAGTCTTTGTATTGTTGTACACTTGCCACACATACATCATGAACCATGACATTGAATATGAGCCGCTTGCATTGAGTATTTGTTCACCATGCTAAACTGAATTTGTGCATTTAACTTCTGGTTTGCTGAATGTCTTCATGCTGCTTTATTTACCCATTTGTTTGCATTTGAAATGTTGCATTTGGATTGACTATCCTCGGGCACTTGACTTTAATGGCTTTGTATGTTGCTGCTTGCTCGTAGCACTTGTTCTTTCTTGATCACATCCTAGTTGTAACATGAACTCCTTTGTATTTGTAAATATGAACTCCTTTTTGCTATTCTTGTCATGCTGAAACCAATATTCTGTCCATGCTTGAACCATTTTGCTGTAGCACCATTCACCCACTATAACTTTACTGTTGCACCATGTTTCTTTGACCATACTGTCCTATGTTGGGTTGCGCCATTGACTTTGTCTTGAAAATCTGAAACGCATTGTCCACTTGCACATTGTTGTATGAACTATGTAGCTGCACCATTCTACATTGCTTGAGAACTCCAGACCATGATAAGCTTCTTGGACATGCCTTTGACCATTTGTGACATTGATATGTACATAATGACATGTTTGCATGACCCCTTGAATTGACATGAATATCGATGTTTGGTTACACTTGCTTTACCCATGCTGATGTGTTTCTTCACTGGCTTGCATTTCATGTTGCCTTTCAAAGTTTGACATTTTGACTTTATACATGGCTTTGCACTGTGTCGAGTTGGTTCATGTGGCTGCTCCACAGTCGCACACTGATCGGCAAGGCAGTACACACATGTATGTATATGCACGTGTGTACATGCAGCCATCAGACGAATTTTCCTGTCCCTGTACTATATATATACTGTCTAGACACAGTTATTAATCAGATCGAGTCAGAAAAATGATGAGAACACACCGAAATTCTAAGGCAAATAAATTTTCAAAAAAAAAATTTATATTCACGTAGAATTTAGAATATTATTTCTGTACCAGATACTGTGTGTGTGTGTTTCTGTGAATGACAGGTATGAAGACTGGACTGCCTGGAAAGTGAAGACTGAAGACAAGGACAGTGCTGGTTAAAGAGTGTTTGTAAAAAAAGAAAAAAAATGTCTGTATTTGAGTCACTGAATGTATGAATGAAAATGTATTGAGATGAAAAGTAACAGTGGAGTGTACAAATAGTGGAGTTGTAAAAGTTGTACTGTTTGAATATTGAAATATAATATTCTATTTAAATAAAATACTGTGTGAATATTTAAATTTGTGTACAGTAGTATTCTATTTAAATATAAATATTATATTTCTGTTTGTGAAGTGATATAACAGTACAACAACAAACACATTTATAATAGAAATATATTTGGTTGTTATCATCAAACAAAAATCATATAATTGTGTATACAACTACGTTATATACAATAGCTCCCTCTCAAGAAGGATTCTGCGACTAATTCTACTCAATCTAGGGTATCATTACCCTGTCTCTAATGAGCTTTTACCCCATAGGCTAAAGCTTTGATAAAACCAAAGCTCCGATACCACATGTAACGACCCGCCATTTTGACCGTGCCGAATCGACAAAACATGTCAACTCGAACCGTCCAAAACGACAAATTGTTATTAGCTTCTGGGGTAAATAAATAAATCATAGAATCACAGATCACAGACACAGATACAGAGCAATATAATACGTCGCAGCGGGAAATTTAAAATACAATAGTAGTTCATGAAGCTACTAAATAAATTTTGCATCAGAGTTTACATAAATAATACAGCGGAAGTCTAATACAATAAATAATTGATAACTGTCTGAAACAGAATAACAGAAATAACTGAATGACTGGAACAACTGATCAACAGGTAGATATAGGTAAACCAAAAATCCAATATAAGCTATAAACTCCAAGGGAATCTCGAATACTGGAATACTCGATCTGACCCGAGCAATAATGAAAAACAAAACAACTCGGATCAGGACTAACATTCTCATGGAAGTAAATCAACTCAAATGAAATGTTCGATGAAATGCAATCATTAACTTAAAGGATGTTTGGGATCATCATCCTCTAAGGATCCGTCAAACTAAAACTATATATTATAATACGCTATATACAATAGTGTCTATCAGTAAAGTAAAAATATCAAAATAGCGTAAGCGGGATTACAATTATTACCCTTACACCGTTTATATATTCCCATAGTATATGTACCATAATTCATCGGTAATCTGGAGGTTTATCAGAGGGCATTCCATATAAAACAGTACAAAACAAAGTCGTAGTAGGCTCGTATATGGCATGTGACAAGGCACGCAAGGAATGCCATGGTGGATTCACCGTTTGCATAGTCGGACTGGTGGTAATGCATAGCAGCTACTACCGCACACCTCGATACACACTCCCATAATCAAAAGGACCCAAAACGAATCTCAACAATAATAGAACAAAATCGAAGAAGTGTGCGCGATAGGAGGTATGACCTCACTTGATCCGTGCATAGCTCCTGTTTTAATCACATCAAGCTGACTCAAGGTAGTCAGGGTCTCGTAATTAATATAAAATACAAAATAGAGTCGTTCGCCAAATCATCCCCTTCATTCTGGAACTCCACTGCGTACACAGTTGTTAAAGTGGTTTTCGGTATTGGCAGAGAGTATGACAACAGCCTAATCCCGGTCTCTTTAACAACCCATCGTTTACATTTTTCACATCGTGGTCATTATTTTATAAATCACTTTATAAATTCAATTATACAAAATCCCAAATTCAAATTTAAAATTCAAAATTAAATATCTAACTTTGATTATATTTAAATTTGAAAACAACTCAAATCGCTCAAATCAAATCGATTTAGAACCATGTCGCAAAGATCTCAATATAGTATAAACTAATAGTATCATTTAACATTGATTATAATTTCCGAAAGTATCCACATAACAAATTGCAAATCCAAAATCGACTTATATTTAAGTTATACCTTAAATATCTCAGTTTCTATTTAAATCGATACCAAACCAATTAACTTTAATAATAATTTGGTTTGGTTTATATTCGCAAAAATTCAAGTTCAAAACAATTCAAATAACTCAATATCTACCTTTATAAGAAAACGTTTCAAATCGATTCACATGAATTCAACATTTTGGTTCGAAGTCAAATGTATTATTCAAGTCAAAAACTTACATTTCAATTTTAAACAAAACATATCGTGGTTTGCAATTCAAGTCATGAAATTTGAAATCGTTATTTATAAATTCTAATAATTCATATAATTCAGTTTACCCTTATAAAAATTTCGTTTAAGTCGATTCCAAAATCCAATACTTAAGTTCAAATTCAGTTAATACAATTCGAATAAAATCTTACATTTCAATTTCAAAGACTCATATCAAAATTTATAACTCAAGTCGAAAAATTCAAATTCATTACTGTAAAGTCAAAACCTTATATTTTAATTCAAAAAGTTCATACAAATTTTAAACCATACTTATAAGTTCATTTTCACAAATATTCCAATTCAAACCACACGATTATAAAATCGATCCACATATAAAATCTATATATTCAAATTCACATTCGCTTACTTTAAATCGAATTCATTCCATATCAATTATAAATTCAAATACATTTTCTCTTAAATTTGAAAGATTCAAATTTAGAATCAATTTCTCAATTCAAATTTAACTCTTATAAGTTGAAACCAATTCAAATTCAAATTCATTTCATTTTTACTTAATTCGATTTCATCTCTACTAAATGTTCGTATTGATTCAAGTCCATAACTTAATATGAGTTCATTCATTATTCAATCATCGTTATATATATTTACACCTTTAAACTTCGAATTTTAATCGTGAAAATCTAACTTATCCAACTCTTGGTTTATTATTAAAGTTTATAAAATATATGTAAAAGAAAAACTAACTTTTGAATATATATATATAAGTTTATAAAATTCTAAAATTTAATTAGAAATAGATTATAAATATATATAGGTTTAAAATAATATAAATTTAAAGAAATATTTATTATAATAAAATAAAATTAAAATACTTATATGAATAAATTATATGGTTTAAAATAAATAAAAATCATAAGTAAAATCTTAAATAAACATTTAAATCCATATTTACTCATAAAATCATTTTTAAACATATAATTTAAAATCTACAAAATAATTAAAATTTAAATCTTTAAAATTTAAATAAAAAGTCTTAAGTAATTATTTAAAATGAATTTTTTATTTCATTTTACTTTGAAACATGACCAACTGTAACGAACCGCAAATCCGTACTATCTGAGTTGACTACATGCATCACACGTCCAACCCAAATATCACAGAAATACGAATCATTTCTTTTAGAAGAAAAGATAGAAGAAGAACAGAAACAACAACACAGAATCTCACATCGCAGTGGAACAAAATATAATATATCATCTTCTGAAATACAAAATTTTACTGTATAACATACACTTGTCAGAGTACAACACTTACAACACAGCGGAAATAAAAACACTATATATCTAATACTGAAGCCTCCTGCTCTAGGCTCCTTTAGATAGATCTGTAAAATCCTGAACTACTTTACTGCCCGTACAAAATTGGGCACCCAAGAGTTTAGGTAAAACAAAACAAAATAAACTCCGGGTCAGTCATGGGACTGGTATGAGTAAAACAATTTGAGAAAATAAACGATATCTCATAAGACCACGCCGTATAACACGGAACGGGTTTTTCCCTTATGAGAATCCAAACCACTTGATTCAACTTTCAAAATCCTTTTGAACAAAAACGATAATCTTTATATCAAAACTCTTTTGATATTATAATTGTGTCTAAATCAAATAAATAGAAATCTAGTGGAACGCTTTCATCTCAAACTCCACATATAATATACAATCAAAACCGCAAGCACTTATTGGGTAATGAATTTCCAACTATGACAAGGTATGGAACCACCTATCGATAGTGTACCTCTAGAGGAGAATACACTGGGTTCAACAAGAACAACTTGTAACCCAGCCACACATGACCGACCACTCCTTTCGCTTGAGTGTATCGAATGTATATCACCAACGGTTGGGATCAGCAACCGTCTCCCGAATGGGACAGCATCGAATAGAATAAGGAATTAAATGAATTTCTCTAGATAGGTGATAATACACCTAATGGGAGCTACGCACATAGCCATGCTGCATGCCTGATTTTTGTCATTTCCCGGTTGTTGAGGCCTGAGGCTATGATTACTTATCATTCATTGATAACACGATCACTTTGAATGCCACATTTTCAGATCCGTTAATCATTAATTGATTCGCACGAATATATTCTGGATATTATGCTAAGAGAATAAATTCTCCGCCACCATATATATTTATACAGAACAACATATACGATCATTGGAAATATGCTGTCAGACATTTGTCCATATACGTTCGTTCTGGGATTGAACGAAACCGAAGGCACAATTTCCATTAATAGAAAATGCCCTTGCACTCTATTCCGTCTACGATTATCTTTATATAATCTGATTCGCAACGCTAATACCAATACGGAGTGGTTCTCGGATAATAATCCAACCGGTCTCTCCATATTGACAACGATTATTGGCAAATACTTCGATAGTCAGTTATTTAACTATCGAAGAAAAACATTCATTCAACCAAAGCATCAAACAATCACTGGGCCCGTTAATTAATATTTCATTAATTAAATCACTTCTTCATTTCCTTACCAATATTTGTTAACCAAATATTTTCAATAATCATCTTGGCTTCTTACGCTATTTGGAAAACATTTCCATATCTCGCCTTCTTTTATTTTCTATACTTAGAAAATATCTTTTATTTATAATTGGAAAACATTCCAATTATTTATCTCTTTTCCCGACCATTCATTTCTATACTTAGGAAATATTTATTATTATATTTCCAACATTCCACTTACTTGGGTTAAAACGAATGTTGTGTAAAACATCGTTACAAATAACCCAAAATATTGCATTCAACTAACTCTTTTTCAAACACTGATTCTTCGAGACCGAATCTTGCTATTTATCGGTTAAAAATGAAATCAATCAAGTTGGGGTACAACTACCTCTCAGACCTTGACTGAAAACATCATTAACTTCAAAACAGACAAAACCACTTACCTCGAATAATCAACATCATAAAACCAATTATCCATTTATTTGTTTTAAACGTTTATACGTTTCTGTTTCTATTCTTACAAGATTTAAATTCAAAGATTTTCTTTTTATTTATAATATTCTTTTTTAGTTCGTTTCCTTATCGAATTATATACATATCAATATATTGATTTCTAGTTATCAACATATCTTAAAAATATTCTAACTTCTTAAAATTTCGGAAGATTTCGCCATAATCTCCTTTGTACGAGTCACTCGGTACAACTACAAAACGCCTCTCTGAGCCCTTTCCATTCAAAAAGAAAATCAAAAAGCCAAGCGGCTTGCCGATTCGGCGCATAAAATCTCATATTAAATTAAATATGTACCTTTTGGTCGGGCGTTTCAATTTATATCTCTTCATATACTTCATTCCAAACCTGCTTAACACATATCCAAATATTCCCATTTGGTTTCAACTCAATCCATTTGTCTTAACCCAATTCGCTAATTTATTTTCTAATTAGCTATTTTGCCTATTTCACTTCTTTGTTTGAACATAACATGTTCAAATAAAATATTAACTTGCTTATAACCAAATTGAATTCTATTTTCAATTCAAGTTTCCTTTTCGATTTCAAATATAAATTTCCAAATCGAATTCACTAATTCTAAGCATAATTTCAATTCAAAATCTCATTAACTAATTATTATTCAAATTAGTTAATTCTATACAATAATTAAAAATCTGATTTTTGTTTCAAAAATCAATCAATTACTCCACTTGAATTCAGATATATTTTACAACTCAAGTCTGGATTTTTTTCTAATATAAATCTAAGTTTTATTTGCCTAAAATGCTTATATTTAATTAAATACACCATTATGGTTTTATAATGGTTATGGTGCTATTTTTCAGAAAATTTGATTTTGACATAACTCAAAATCTATTTGACGAAATCCAGTTTTTTCTCTTCCATTAGAAAACTATTATCGAATTGGTCCTGGTGTTTCTTGTTTCAAAGAATTCCGACTTAAATTGAGTTATGTATACTCAATTGAAGTTCGAAATGCCAATTTACGAACTACCGTGCTGCGACGAGTTCGTTTTAATTATATTTAATATATAAACATTTTGAACTTCGTTTATATATAAATTCCAACTCTATTCTAAAATATTTTAATATATATTAAACTAATTTTCCCAATTCAACTTAATATTTCCGATTATTTATAATGGTCGATTTTTCCTTACTCGGTAATAAATTTATTTATACTTCGATCTTCTATATTTAATTCTAATTTCTTTTACAAATAAATTATTTATAAAATTCGGTATATTCGAATTTCAATTATAAACCCGTTGGATTTTCTCAATTCAGCTTATATTTCGGATTCCGAAATATAATCAATCGTTCTATTTCAAAACACTTCCCAATTCACTTTTAAATTCATATTTGAATTTAAAAGTCCAAATTATCTAATGATAATTTATTTCGCTAGATTTATTACATCGTTTGTAAATCCATCTTTCTTGTTTTATATATTAAAACAAGTTTTCCATTTCAAATCCCTTTGAAATCCAATTTCTTTTATATTCTGAATTCCAGAATAAAAACCGTTGTTTCCTTTTCAAAATGATTTCGACTCTCTATTTTTAAATTCAAACTTGAATTTAAACCTTCAAATTATCTAATGACAATTATCTCCCTCTATTTATAAACATTGTTTATAAATTTCCTTTCCCTGTTCTATATATACTAAATCAAGTTCTCATTTCAAAACCCTTATATTTAATTATAATTTCTACTTTGGAAAAATAGATTTCCCTTTTATAATTCACACTTGTACTTACATTTTCCCAATTATCCAATGTTAATTCATTTTTCTTCATTTACAAACAACGTTTATAAATTCACTTCAGTTCCCTGGTTATCTAATGAAAATCATTCCATTTTATTTATAAACACCGTTTATAATTTTACTTCAATTTCATGTATTGTTTAATTTATAAACATCGTTTATAAATTCAATACTTGTTTTATTTATTCAAAACAAGTTAATATTTCTCAGTCCATTCGAATTTCGAATTCTATTTTTCGACAAATAGATTTTCCTTTTAAATCTCAATTATCCTTTTCACGATATTTTATATATCAACATTTTGGCCCAGAGACAATTTAAACATCCACAAACATTCAATTTCGAAGGCACGGGTTTTATAACACATCATATACGATAATATATTTATGAACAAACAATAATAAATTTTGAGGAATCCAGTTGGATTCGTCCAACCTGTTTTTCATGCATCCACAGATGTTAGCAAACATAAATAATACCTATCCTGCTTCAAGGCAGGATATCGCGGTATAGAAGGTCATCCACTATCATAACGTGGGGCACATAGGGTCATCCGCTAATGATACTACATGCATCCGCTAATGGTACTGCGGAAATTATCCAATCACCAATATATATATAATACCCACAACTTCAATCCTAAATAACTAATATATATTTTGGCATGCTAACAACCAACGAACAACTATTTTAACGAATAAAATAATTTGAAATAAAAATATGAGTGAGATTTACTCACCGTGATTTTATTTTCCTGATTTATTCTGATTTCAATTTTAATTTAATTGAGAAGTATTTGACGGTGCACAACCCATGCATCTCATTTCACTGAGATCTGTTATCGTGTAAATAAATTAAACTCATTTACAAGATTCATATCAATAATTTATTTACTTATTTAATTAAATCCCTATTAATCACTTTAAATTAAATAAACTATTTTTTCTTCTTCTTAAAGTGATCTAGGCAAGTTTAAATAAAGTAATTAGACTTATATATTAATATTCAAAACTGAAATAAAATAAATAAATAAATTACCTTAGATATCCTTTCCTTCTATTAGTAAACCTTTTTTCAACTGAAAATGTGACGGCCCGCCCCGCACCAACCGACATTTACTCCAAAAGTGCGCTGTACACATGTCCAGTTAGCACGGAACGGGTCGTTAGAAGGAAAAGGAAGAAGGGAATGAACATACAAAGAACCTGTAGAATGTCTCACAGCGCATGGAATAAAATATAATAATAACATACTTGACATAAAACAGGTGAGACAGTGCATAAGCTAATAACTAATAATCAATATCAACATCAGAGCAGCGGAAATCCAAATACAGCTTATTACAACTTTCCAAATTTACTGTTTCTAACAAAAGAAAGCTAAAGTAGAAGATACACCACCAATGCCCAAGCAGTGATCTTCAACAACACGGGGAGAATACTATATATATTACGTGGAAGCCTCCTGCTCGTCTCCGGATCATCTACCCGTACATCACCAGCTAACCTGCCTCTAGTCTGCTTGTGTGAGCACCCAGAGTAATAAGAGGAGACATAAAACTCGGGGTCAAACATAAAGCCTGGTATGAGCGATAAGCATCTAAACAGAATAATAACAGGTATACTAAACCATACCTGAACCTGGACCTGCAACCAAAGAGTTAGTACCACATACCGTACAGTACTCTAAGGTGCCATAATGAATAGTGTAAAGAATACGGGGGTGGGGTGTGTATGTCCTAATGATAGCAAACAAACCATCCATAGCAACCATCCTCACATCTCTCACTCAGTGCGTAAAGCATACGACATCTACCACCTTGGAACACTAGACAAATTGAGGTAACGACGAATCCCGACTTGTGGAAACCCTGCTGTGACCAAGCTAAACATATGGAGTTATGACCAAACATTTCAATGACCCATTTCATTGATCGTAGCCCTTGGTTCTACCAATGCCATAATGGCCCTGAATCCGCCTCCGTACCTCCTACCATATTGGTCCAAAGCTATAGACATCGATAGCCCCTTAACACGCGTCCCGCAGCAAAGCCCAATCATAAAGCGAACTCGTTGATTCCCATCTGGATCTTGAGCTCTAGCTTCTCATTTGGACTTCCTTTGCATCTCGGGTTTGGTCGAATTAGAGTGGGTCTTCAGAAGAGTTGTCGCGCAGTAACAGTCCTAGAACTCGGTTCGGTTCGGTAGTCATTGCCCTCGTCGGTTCGGTTCGGTCCTCCATCCTTGTCATCTTCCATTCGGTTCGGGTTGGGTACTTCACTCCGGGTCGGGTCGGTGTCCTCCTCCGGGTCGGGTCGGGTTGCTGTCCTCCTTCCAGCTCATGCTCCTTCTCCGATCCACTCCCTCGTTTCCATCTACTCCGATCCGATCACTCCGCCCTACTCTAGTCGTGGCCTTCCATTCTTGAGCCGATCCGATCTGGTCTCCATTATTCTTCCGATCCGATCCCTTTGTCCACTCCAACTCTAAGTAAACGGCCTTCCTTTTTACCAAGTCTCTTATGTGCCAAACTCCAGTTCGGGTCGGGTTTCCTTGCCCAGTTCACATATCCGATCCGAGCCCTCATCCGATCCGATCCGAAGCTCTGCACAGCTTTCTGCGACTTTTTCCAGCAACTTGTTTACGCCATTCGACGACGTTTTTGACAAATCTAACTATTCTAATCAATCACAATTCATGTCAAATAGTCATATCAACATACATAATCAACCACAAACATCATTCACATTAGTAGCATAGGTTAAAATGGATCAAACATACCCAAAATCCCATATTTCCCCTTAAGCATGTTTAGGTGAAACTAATGATAGGATTAGCAAAACTTAACCAAATTACCCCAAATTCATATCAGAGGTCTAAAACATCATTTAGGAATTTATGAACATTTTCCCGAATTTTATCATGTTTAAATTCGCTAATTAGCACTAATCACCCCTAATTAGCCATAATTAGTGTAAAACTATGCAAATCACTCACCTTGGCCACAACTAAAACCCCAAAAACTGAAATATTCTATGTTTGGGTCGAATTCCTACATATAGCAGCAGCTCCAACCTTGCTTTGTTGCTATTTGGCCTTGTTTTGATGTAGTCTAGGCTTAATCTTCACTAAAAATGTGTTTAAGAGTGGTTTTAGAGGATGGAAGCCATTACTAGGGTCTCAAGAAGGTTTGTGGCGGCTCAAAACTGAAATGAAAGTGATTCCTTAACCCTAATCAGTCCTCCTATACCTCTAAACCCGAAATTCCCTTCTGGGCCTAGTTGCTAATTACCCGGTTAAGCCCAATTAAGCTGTTTTTCACCATCTGAAACTTGTTTTAGCCATATCTCCCAAACAGTGAGTCCGTTTGGCTAATGTGACCACTCTACGGAAAGAGAAACCATCATCCGGAGCCAATGGAAGTGGTTTCAGGTCAAAATTCCTTTCCAGTCAAAAGTTATGGCCGAAACAGTACCAACTAGGGGTAAAATGGTCATTTAAAAATCGGGAAAAATCATGAACATGGGAAATGACCCCAATAGTCGTCTCCCAAAGTTACATGACCATACGACTTCGTATGTGAAAGAAATAAATATTCTACGATCCTATGATGCGTAGAATACGGGTCGTTACACTCTTCCCCCCTTAAGAAATTTCGTCCCCGAAATTCCTTAACCCAAAACATACAAAGGATCCCGCATGCCTAACAACCACATACAACAATCAAACATGCAAAACAAGCAAACAAGCCTATCCTAGCATGCGGAAAACTAAATCGAAGTCAAAATCTTACCAGGCAAAGAGTTTTGGGTGTGTCTTCCTAATGTTCTCCTCTGTCTCCCAAGTACAATCATTCTCGTCCTCGCCCCACTGAACCTTGACTAGCTTCACCGCCTTCCTTCGAAGTTGCTTCATGTCGTGTTTGACAATACGGGCCGGCTTGCGGTTCCCAACCGCCTCGGTTTCTACTTCGAAGTCCTCTAACTGATCAGGTGAAATAGTCATATCTGAGTCGTGAACGAACTTCCTTAGTTGGGAAACATGAAATACGTTGTGAACTCCCGCCATCTTCTCTGGTAAGTCAATTCTATATGCCAAATTCCCGACTAGTTCAAGAACAGGGAATGGGCCAACAAATCTTGGTGCCAACTTGCCTCTCCAGCCAAATCGTATTACGCTCTTCAACGGAGAAATCTTGACAAACACCAAGTCGCCAACGGAGAATTTTAAGTCTCTTCTCCTCTTATCGGCATAACTCTTCTGCCTATCTTGGGCAGCCTTCATTCGTTGTTGAATGGTCTTGATTTTATCTGAAGTTTCCCTCACCACATCTGGTCCAAGCATAAACTTCTCGCCAGTCTCTATCCAACATGATGGTGAGTTGCATGGTCTTCCGTACAAAGCTTAAAACGGAGCCATACCGACACTGGATTGGTAGCTATTATTATATGCAAACTCTACTAGATGCAAATGGTCATCCCATGATCCACCAAAATCCAATATACATGCTCTCAAGAGATCTTCCAAAATACGATTCACCCTCTCCGTCTAACCGTCGGTCTGAGGATGATATGCGGTACTGAGATGTAACTCTGACCCTAGAGCTTCTTGTAAGCTCTTCCAAAACCCACTAGTGAACAACGGGTCTCGGTCACCCACAATGCTTTTAGGTACTCCATGGAATCTCACTACCCACTTCATATACAATTCTGCCAACTTGGCTGCCGTTCTGATTGATTTGACTGGTATAAATCTTGCACTTTTAGTCAGTCGATCCACAACTACCCAAATGCTATCATGTCCCGATCTAGTCCTTGGTAAACCATCAATGAAATCCATCGAGACTTGCTCCCATTTCCATTCGGGAATTTCTAAGGGCTGTAACAATCCACTAGGCTTCTTTTGCTCGGCTTTAACTAGTTGGCAATTCATGCACTTAGATATAAACTTCCCAATGTCTCTTTTCATCCCTTCCCAGTAGTAGGTCTACTTCATGTCTCGATACATCTTGTTACCACCGGGGTGTATAGTCAGCTTTGAGTGATGACATTCTCTAAGCACTTCATCTCTCAATCCATTGACATTGGGTACAGCAAGCTTTCCATTCTTCCTAAGCCATCCATCTCGATCAAGCCCATACTTGTTCATCTCCTCATCGATGTCCATCTCTAACTTGGAGATGATTTCCAATAGATTAGGATCGTCCCTCTGACTAGAGCCGATCCGCTCAATCAAAGTGGGTCTGATCGTCAAACTTGCTAACATTTCTGGATCCAGTTCGCACTTCGGTCTGAAATCAAACCCCGCGATATACTCTAGTTGCTTCCATTCTAAAAACATAGCCCCTAAACTGGCATGTCTTCTACTCAATGCATCAGCCACCGCATTGCCCTTGCCCGGTGTATATGCAATATCAAAATCATAGGAAGCCAAGAATTCTAACCATCTTTGTTGCCGGAGATTTAGATCCTTCTGGGAGAAGATATACTTCAACGATTTATGATCTGTAAACAGCTCAAATCTTTCTCCCAAGAGATAGTGTCTCCACATCTTCAACGCGAACACGATCGCTGCCAATTCCAAGTCATGGGTAGGGTATCTTTTCTCGTGCGGTTTCAATTGCCGACTAGCATAAGCTACAACCCTACCGCCTTGCATCAATACAGCACCCAGCTCGGTACCACATGCATCCGTGTATACCGTCATCTCTTCATCCCCCTTAGGAATGACTAACACTGGTGCGCTTGTCAACTTGTCCTTTAGACTCTTGAATGCATTCTCGCACCTTTCATCCCAGACAAAAGCTTGATTCTTCTTGGTCAACTGGGTCAACGGTGCTGCTATCTTGGAGAAACCTTGGATGAACTTACGATAATATCCAGCTAATCCCAAGAAACTTCTTACATCTGTTGCATTCTTGGGCGTAGGCCAATCCTGTACCGTAGCCACCTTCGCCGGGTCCACGGCAATCCCATTTTCTGATACAACATGGCCCAAGAATCTCACTTCCCTCTTCCAGAAGTGACACTTAGAAAACTTTGCTTTCAATTGGTGTTTCCTCAACACCTCCATCACTGTCCTCAAATGTTCCTTGTGTTCTTCCTCGTTCCTTGAGTAAACCAAAATATCATCCACAAACACAAGAACAGACTTATTCAACTGATCTATGAATACCCTATTCATAAGATCCACAAAATATGCCGGGGCATTAGTCAGCCCAAATGGCATAACCAACCATTCATAAAATCCAGACGGCGTTCGAAATGCCGTTTTAGCTATACTCTCAGCTTCCACTCTAAGCTGATGAAAACCTGTCGCGAGATCCAACTGGGAGAACACTCTCGCGCCACTCAACTGATCGAACAAATCATCTATCCGCGGGAGAGGATACTTATTCTTCCTCGTCACCTTGTTCAACTCGCGGTAGTCTACACACAAACGAAGGGAACCATCCGCCTTGGTAGCAAACACAACTGGTGCTCCCCATTCAGAGACACTCCTTCTGATAAATCCCTTCTTCAAAAGATCGCTGACTTGCACCTCGAGCTCTTGCTGCTCCCTTGGTGCCATACGACGAAGTGGCATCACTATAGGTTTGGCATCTTTTACCAAATAAATACGGAACTCAATCTCTCGGTGTGGTGGAAGTCCGGTCACTTCTTCGAAAACATCCGGATACTGGCCAACTACGGGCAAACCTGACAACTCACTATGCGGAATGTCGAGGGAGTTTAGAAAACTAGCCAATACCCCCTCACTGGGTAGACCACCAAACACTATCCTCCGCCCATCATCCGCTCTAGCTGTCACCAAAAAGCCCTCACAGTCTACCACCACCCCGTATCTTCGGAGCCAATCTACTCCTAAAATAATGCCAAACCCAGTAAAACCCAAAACAAAGCAATCACAAACAAACGTGCATCCATGACTCGATAAGACCATATTACGACAAATCATGCTAAGGCTAGTAGAACCACCAATCGGGTTCGTCACTACTAATGGTCTATCGACAATCTCGGGCTCCAATCCCAACCTATCTACCAGGTCACTAGATATGAAAGAACTGGAAGCTCCGGTATCAAACAAAACTCTAACAGGGACATCGTAAACAGAAAGCATACCTTGAATGACGACATTCTTTCCTTTCTCCGCCGCAGTTGGGGCATTCGACGAAGAAGGAATAGCATTAAGGGCATATGCTTTCACCATTTGCTTTTCTTTAGGGGGTTGCGGACACTTGTCCTTGTGATGTCCCATTTGGCCACAATTGAAACACTTCCTATCCGCTGGCTTGACCCGACAATTACTAGCATAATGGCCCTTCTTACCATAGCTGAAGCACTCAACATCTTGCTTATTCCTTTTCTTATGGCCATCCTTAGTCTGATTCTGCTTTCTCTTGTTCTGGGAACCACCTTTGCCTTCACTACTTGCTTGTGGCTTTGGCTCACCTGCGGATGCAACCTCAGTCTTCGGCTTAGGGTAGAGACTTTCTGACCTCAATGCTTTCCCTACAATCGACTCAAACGTCTCGTCGATGTGGTTAATAAGTCTTTCCCCCAAGTACTGGTCCAAACCGGTTATGAATTTCTCATTCTTTTTCTCGGCAGTATCAATAAGAGATAACCCATATTTTGACAAAGTGTCAAATTCGGCAATATACTCGGAGACGGCTCTGCCATTCTGCTTGAGCTCCAAGAATTTCTTAAACAGCACTGACTTCTGAGCAGCTGGGATGAACTTCTCGCTAAAGCGAGCTTTAAACTGCTCCCAAGTAATCTGATCCTCGGGAGTAGCTGCTTTTATAGCATTCCACCAATTCATTGCCCGCCCTTGCAGCTGACGGGACGCTAGCTTTCTCTTCACCGCATCCTCGATACCCAAATCCTCGAAGATACGTTCGCAACTATCCAACCAATCTTCAACATCCGTGGCCGACTCCGTTCCGTGAAACGGCTTCCCACCAAGGCAAGTATAATCCTTATTCAGCTTGGCGAAATCGACCCTCGGCGCCTGCACTATTGGACCACCACCATTTCCATCATTGGGAGCTGCCCTCCGTACATCTCTAAGCATTTCTCTCATGAGGTCAGTAAACATTGTCCTCATGTCAGCAGCATTCCCATTATTGGCCCCTCTATCGGTACCTCTAACATATCGGCTCATCGTCAATCTGAAAAAGGAAATGTTTAACGATCCCATAGTGGTGCTAGTGCAGCACGACTTCATTCTTATACTACTAATAGTATATATATATAGTTTTTGAAAACCAAAATAATCACAAATACTCTCTCTCTCGTATACGTATACTATCTCTCCCTGATAACTTCCCTAGGTTAACTACGCTACCTAGAGCTCTGATACCAAGTGTGACGGCCCGCCCCGCACCAGCCTGCATTTCCTCCGGAAGTGCGCTGTACACATGCCCAACTAGCACGGGACGGTTGTCATGAGAAAAGAAAGAAGAGAGTGAACTAATCAAGGAACCTGTAGAATGTCTCACAGCGCATGGAATAAAATATAATAATAACATACTTGACATAAAACAGGTGAGACAGTGCATAAGCTGATAACTAATAATCAATATCAACATCAGAGCAGCGGAAATCCAAATACAGCTTATTACAACTTTCCAAATTTACCGTTTCTAACAAAAGAAAGCTAAAGTAGAAGATACACCACCAATGCCCAAGCAGTGATCTTCAACAACACGGGGAGAATACTATATATATTACGTGGAAGCCTCCTGCTCGTCTCCGGATCATCTACTCGTACATCACCAGCTAACCTGCCTCTAGTCTGCTTGTGTGAGCACCCAGAGTAATAAGAGGAGACATAAAACTCGGGGTCAAACATAAAGCCTGGTATGAGCGATAAGCATCTAAACAGAATAATAACAGGTATACTAAACCATACCTGAACCTGGACCTGCAACCAAAGAGTTAGTACCACATACCGTACAGTACTCTAAGGTGCCATAATGAATAGTGTAAAGATTACGGGGGTGGGGTGTGTATGTCCTAATGATAGCAAACAAACCATCCATAGCAACCATCCTCACATCTCTCACTCAGTGCTTAAAGCATACGACATCTACCACCTTGGAACACTAGACAAATTGAGGTAACGACGGATCCCGACTTGTGGAAACCCTGCTGTGACCAAGCTAAACATATGGAGTCATGACCAAACATTTCAATGACCCATTTCATTGATCGTAGCCCTTGGTTCTACCAATGCCATAATGGCCCTGAATCCGCCTCCGTACCTCCTACCATATTGGTCCAAAGCTATAGACATCGATAGCCCCTTAACACGCGTCCCGCAGCATAGCCCAATCATAAAGCGAACTCGTTGATTCCCATCTGGATCTTGAGCTCTAGCTTCTCATTTGGACTTCCTTTGCATCTCGGGTTTGGTCGAATTGGAGTGGGTCTTCAGAAGAGTTGTCGCGCAGTAACAGTCCTAGAACTCGGTTCGGTTCGGTAGTCATTGCCCTCGTCGGTTCGGTTCGGTCCTCCATCCTTGTCATCTTCCATTCGGTTCGGGTCGGGTACTTCACTCCGGGTCGGGTCGGTGTCCTCCTCCGGGTCGGGTCGGGTTGCTGTCCTCCTTCCAGCTCATGCTCCTTCTCCGATCCACTCCCTCGTTTCCATCTACTCCGATCCGATCCGATCACTCCGCCTTACTCTAGTCGTGGCCTTCCATTCTTGAGCCGATCCGATCTGATCTCCATTATTCTTCCGATCCGATCCCCTTGTCCACTCCAACTCTAAGTAAACGGCCTTCCTTTTTACCAAGTCTCTTATGTGCCAAACTCCAGTTCGGGTCGGGTTTCCTTGCCCAGTTCACATATCCGATCCGAGCCCTCATCCGATCCGATCCGAAGCTCTGCACAGCTTTCTGCGACTTTTTCCAGCAACTTGTTTACGCCATTCGACGACGTTTTTGACAAATCTAACTATTCTAATCAATCACAATTCATGTCAAATAGTCATATCAACATACATAATCAACCACAAACATCATTCACATTAGTAGCATAGGTTAAAATGGATCAAACATACCCAAAATCCCATATTTCCCCTTAAGCATGTTTAGGTGAAACTAATGATAGGATTAGCAAAACTTAACCAAATTACCCCAAATTCATATCAGAGGTCTAAAACATCATTTAGGAATTTATGAACAATTTCCCGAATTTTATCATGTTTAAATTCGCTAATTAGCACTAATCACCCCTAATTAGCCATAATTAGTGTAAAACTATGCAAATCACTCACCTTGGCCACAGCTAAAACCCCAAAAACTGAAATATTCTCTGTTTGGGTCGAATTCCTACATATAACAGCACCTCCAACCTTGCTTTGTTGCTATTTGGCCTTGTTTTGATGTAGTCTAGGCTTAATCTTCACTAAAAATGTGTTTAAGAGTGGTTTTAGAGGATGGAAGCCATTACTAGGGTCTCAAGAAGGTTTGTGGCGGCTCAAAACTGAAATGAAAGTGATTCCTTAACCCTAATCAGTCCTCCTATACCTCTAAACCCGAAATTCCCTTCTGGGCCTAGTTGCTAATTACCCGGTTAAGCCCAATTAAGCTGTTTTTCACCATCTGAAACTTGTTTTAGCCATATCTCCCAAACAGTGAGTCCGTTTGGCTAATGTGACCACTCTACGGAAAGAGAAACCATCATCCGGAGCCAATGGAAGTGGTTTCAGGTCAAAATTCCTTTCCAGTCAAAAGTTATGGCCGAAACAGTACCAACTAGGGGTAAAATGGTCATTTAAAAATCGGGAAAAATCATGAACATGGGAAATGACCCCAATAGTCGTCTCCCAAAGTTACATGACCATACGACTTCGTATGTGAAAGAAATAAATATTCTACAATCCTATGATGCGTAGAATACGGGTCGTTACAGAAAATGTCAAACCCGCTTGTTACTCTTTACCCAAAATACACCTTCAACTTCGTACAACATGCTTAAACAACCGTGTGATTTTTGCTTGATCAGAACACCACAAAACCTTGTCTGATCCTCTCCCTTTCAAAACGTGAATTCAACTCCACCACCCTATCGACCGTCGACCAGTTCAAGACCCTTTTCCCTCACCTTAGGGCACGCTCCATTAACTCACTATACTTCTAGATTATCATGATGTCAACTCGCTTCCTCCTGCCGCGTCGACAGCTGCTCAGAACCCTAGCTTGTGAAGTTGACTTCCATAAACTGAAATAATGCCTCGCGATACCATCTGTTGATGGATCTCAGCCTCGCGATGTCAATTGAAAAAGATCATGATTCCCAAATTCCATTACTTGCGAAGAGCAGGTGCTCCTCAACTCCGAGAACACCTCGCCATTATCGATCCATCTCTGCTCTAATCGAAATCGAGCTAACCCTAGTTTGCGATGGATCCACCATCGAGCTTGCTTCGTTCGAACCCATCGTTCGATGATGTAAATTTTAATTCAGTTTCGAGTTTGCCCCTTTTCAGTTTATACACAAAAGGGAATTTGATTTCAATCGCGATTTTAATTAATTGGTGGAAATTTGTTTACGAATCCCTGGGAGAAAGAATTGAAATGTGAGTATCGATGGTTAAAAGGTTATCGGTTTATTTATAGCTGTGAATGGGGAACACAAAGTACACATACATTAAATCCTTGTTTTACTTCGTTCTGAAGGAATGAGACCATTCATACGTGAAGTGAAAGAAGAGGGGGTAGCCTAGAGTAGGTCTGCAGTACATTTATCTTAAGAAGGAAGAAATACATTTTATAATGTTATTTTATTTTATTTTATTTTAATTAAAACCAGTATTTTTAAATTTTAAATTATCATGTTAATTTCAACTCCTATTTGAGCCCAACAACAGGTCTTCCTAGGGTTAAATTACCATTCTGGACCTATTGGGACAGGTTTCAAAGCCTTATTCGATCATTTGGAGAAGCTATAAATTTAAATCGCTACAAATTAAATTTAAAATAATTAAATTCCTAGAAAAATAAATTATTATTATCATTTATATATATCCAAATAAAATTACTATAAATTATTTGAATCAATTGGACTTAGATTTAAATTTCGAATGAATTAGTTCAAATTCCCGTATTACGATAATTATATATATTCGAATTAAATCGTATTTCGATTATTAAATCGATAACTCAATATAAAAATTGGTTTATATTAATAACTAAATATTTCAAACAAACATTAAATATTTAAAAATAAATCGACCAAAATCTGGGTCGTTACATTCTTCCCCCGCTAAAAGAATTTTGTCCCCGATATTATTAACGTTGGAAAAATGCTATAAAGCCATTCCCCTTTTCAAACTCACTTCTGCTGAAACTGAACTCTTCAAATTTCAACAAATTTAATTCCACCAAAACTTTTGGTTCTCATTCATTTAATTCGAATGATTTACCATCAATATATTCACATTTAATTTATGCGCACTCAAGTTTATTCAAATTGATTTTAATCAATTCATTCACTTCAATCCATTTAACTTGTTTAAGTTAAATTCAAATTCCTGGGTTTTCATTTCAAATCCTTTGGAAATCAAATAATTATCTACATATATATTTATAACCATTTCAAATTCAAAACATTTGAATTTTCAAACCAACTTGTTTTCTTTCAAAAAAAATTCCAACAAGACTTCTCTAAGGTAGAAATTCATCACTTAGAAACTCGAAAATGAACACTGATGATGCTGCAGTCATCATTAGAATTATTTTCCAGCCACTGAAGAGAGTTCCGTGCTTATCACTTTCTAAATCCATTCAAAAATGATTTTTATTCAAAAATCCTTCCAAACAAGGCTATATTATTCTAATATATTTTCAGGAAATATTTTTCAAACACCTAGGATTTTTTTAAAAATCTTAAGTCTAATTCAAATTCTGAATCCAATTTTAATTCATCTTATTTGTATATCTTATTCATATACAAATTACATTTGGTTATAAATGACCATTTCAATTTTATAATCTTATTTGATTATAATTATAACAATCAACTCATCCATGTGATATAGTGATTTCAAAGAAATATTCTTTCTATATCAAAAATATTATTTTGGGTATAATTATTCCGTTTACCCACTTTAAAACAATATTATGTCAAAATTTTCTATTCAAGTGTTTAGAGATTCTTATTGACTTCATGGCGTCCCACAATTCGATCAGAATTCATAAACCACTCAATAGACTAGCCAACACAATATAAAAATGTTTTTATATCAAATAACATATACGCGCTCTTGTATATACACTCAAGTCATTCTAGGGTACTATTGACCCTATCTCTAATGAACACATCCTACCAAAGCCTAGGTATTTGCTCAACCTAAACTCTGATACCAACTGTAACGAACCGCAAATCCGTACTATCTGAGTTGACTACATACATCACACGTCCAACCCAAATATCACAGAAATACGAATTATTTTTTTAGAAGAAAAAGATAGAAGAAGAACAGAAATAACAACACAGAATCTCACATCGCAGCGGAACAAAATATAATATATCATCTTTTGAAATACAAAATTTTACTGTATAACATACACTTGTCAGAGTACAACACTTACAACACAGCGGAAATAAAAACACTATATATCTAATACTGAAGCCTCATGCTCTAAGCTCCTTTAGATAGATCTGTAAAATCCTGAACTACTTGAACTCCCATACAAAATTGGGCACCCAAGAGTTTAGGTAAAACAAAACAAAATAAACTCCGGGTCAGTCATGGGACTGGTATGAGTAAAACAATTTGAGAAAATAAACGATATCTCATAAGACCACGCCGTATAACACGGAACGGGTTTTTCCCTTATGAGAATCCAAACCACTTGATTCAACTTTCAAAATCCTTTTGAATGAAAACGATAATCTTTATATCAAAACTCTTTTGATATTATAATAGTGTCTAAATCAAATAAATAGAAATCTAGTGGAACGCTTTCATATCAGCTCCACATATACATAATATACAATCAAAACCGCGAGCACTTATTGGGTAATGAATTTCCAACTCTGACAAGGTATGGAACCACCTATCGATAGTGTACCTCTAGAGGAGAATACACTGGGTTCAACAAGAACATCTTGTAACCCGGACCACACATGACCGACCGCTAATTTCGCATGAGTGTATCGAATGTATATCACCAACGGTTGGGATCAACAACCATTTCCCGAATGGGACAACATCAAATAGAATAAGGAATTAAATGAATTTCTCTAGATAGGTGATAATACACCTTAATGGGTGCTACCCACATAGCCATGCTGCCTAATTGATTTTTGTCATTTCCCGGTTGTTGAGGCCTGAGGCTACGATTACTTATCATTCATTGATAACACAATTACTTTGAATGCCACATTTTCAGATCCGTTAATCATTAATTGATTTGCACAAATATATTATAGATATTATGCTAAGAGAATAAATTCTCCGCCACCATATATATTTATACAGAACAACATATATGATCATTGGAAATATGCTGTTAGACATTCGTCCATATACGTTCGTTCTGGGATTGAACGAAACCGGAGGCACAATTTCCATTAATAGAAAATGCCCTTGCACTCTATTCCATCTACGATTATCTTCATATAATCTGATTCACAACGCTACTACCAATACAGAGTGGTTCTCGGATAATAATCCAACCAGTCTCTCCATATTGACAACGATTATTGGCAAATACTTTGATAGTCGATTATTTAACTATCGAAGAAAAACAATCATTCAACCAAAGCATCAAACAATCACTGGGCCCGTTAATTAATATTTCATTAATTAAATCACTTCTTCGTTTCCTTACCAATATTTGTTAACCAAATATTTTCAATAATCATCTTAGCTTCTTACGCTATTTGGAAAACATTTCCATATCTCGCCTTCTTTTATTTTCTATACTTAGAAAATATCTTTTATTTATAATTGGAAAACATTCCAATTATTTTTCTCTTTTCCCGACCATTCATTTCTATACTTAGGAAATATTTATTATTATATTTCCAACATTCCACTTACTTGGGTTAAAACGAATGCTGTATAAAACATCATTACAAATAACCTAAAATATTGCATTCAACTAACTCTTATTTAAATACTGATTCTTCGAGACTGAATCTTGCTATTTATCGGTTAAAAATGAAATCAATCAAGTTGGGGTATAACTACCTCTCAGACCTTGACTGAAAACATCATTAACTCAAAACAGATAAAACAACTTACCTCGAATAATCAACATCAAAAAACCAATTATCCATTTATTTATTTTAAACGTGTATACATTTCTCTTTCTATTCTTACCAGATTTAAATTCACAGATTTTCTTTTTGTTTATAATATTCTATTTTTAGTTCATTTCCTTATCGAATTATATATATATATATCGACATATTGATTTCTAGTTATCAACATATCTTAAAAATATTCTAACTCCTTAAATTTTCGGAAAATTTTGCTATAACCTCCTTTGTACAGGTCACTCGGTACAACTACAAAACGCCTCTCCGGGCCCTTTCCATTCAAAAAGAAAATCAAAAAGCCAAGCGGCTTGCCGATTCGGCGCATTAAATCTCATATTAAATTAAATATGTACCTTTTGGTCAGGCATTTCAATGTATATCTCTTCATATACTTCATTCCAAACCTGCTTAACACATATCCAAATATTCCCATTTGGTTTCAACTCAATCCATTCATCTTAACCCAATTCGCTAATTTATTTTCTAATTAGCTATTTTGCCTATTTCACTTCTTTGTTTGAACATAACATGCTCAAATAAAATATTAACTTGCTTATAACCAAATTGAATTCTATTTTCAATTCAAGTTTCCTTTTCGATTTCGAATATAAATTTCCAAATCGAATTCACTTATTCTAAGCCCAATTTCAATTCAAAATCTCAATAACTAATTATTATTCAAATTAGTTAATTCTATTCAATAATTAAAAATCTGATTTTTGTTTCAAAAGTCAATCAATTACTCCACTTGAGTTCAGATATATTTTACAACTCAAGTCTGGATTTTTTTCTAATGTAAATCTAAGTTTTATTTGCCTAAAATGCTTATATTTAATTAAATACACCATTATGGTTTTATAATGGTTATGACGCTGTTTTTCTGAAAATTTGATTTTGACATAACTCAAAATCTATTCGACGAAATCCAGATTTTCCCTTCCATTAGAAAACTATTATCTAATTGGTCCTGACGGTTCTTATTTCAAAGAATTCCGAATTAAATTGAGTTATGTATACTCAATTGAAGTTCGAAACGCCAATTTATGAACTACCGCACTGCGGGGAGTTCATTTTAATTATATTTAATATATAAACGTTTTGAACTTCGTTTATATATAAATTCCAACTCTATTCTAATATATTTTAATATATATTAAACTAATTTTCCCAATTCAACTTAATATTTCCGATAATCTATAATTGTCGTTTTTTCTTACTCGGTAGTGACTTTATTTATACTTCGATCTTCTATATTTAATTCCAATTTCTTTTATAAATAAATTATTTATAAAATTCGGTATAATCGAATATCAATTATAAACCTGTTGGATTTTCTCAATTCATCTTATATTTCGGATTCCAAAATATAATCAATCGTTCTGTTTCAAAACACTTCCCAATTCACTTTTAAATTCATACTTGAATTTAAACGACTAAATTATCCAATGATAATTTATTTTGCTAGATTTATAACATCATTTGTAAATCCATCTTTCTTGTTTTATATATTAGTTTTCCATTTCAAATTCCCTTTGAAATCCAATCCCTTTTATATTCTGAATTCCAGAATAAAAACCGTTGTTTCCTTTTCAAAATGATTTCGACTCTCTATTTTTAAATTCAAACTTGAATTTAAAACTTCAAATTATCTAATGACAATTATCTCCCCTTATTTATAAACATCGTTTATAAATTTCCTTTCCCTTTTTTATATATACTAAAACAAGTTCTCATTTCAAAACCCTTATATTTAATTATAATTTCTACTTTGGAAAAATAAATTTTCCTTTTATAATTCACACTTGTATTTACATTTTCCCAATTATCCAATGATAATTCATTTTTCTTCATTTATAAACAACGTTTATAAATTCACTTCAGTTCCCTGATTATCTAATGAAAATCATTCCATTTTATTTATAAACACCGTTTATAATTTTACTTCAATTTCATGTATTGTTTAATTTATAAACATCGTTTTAATTTCAATACTTGTTTTATTTATCCAAACCAAGTTAATATTTCTCAGTCCATTAGAAATTCGAATTCTATTTTTAGACAAATAGATTTTCCTTTTAAATCTCAATTATCCTTTTCACGATAATTTATGTAATGACCCGCATTCTACGCATCGAAGGATCATGGGATATTTATTTCTTTCACATACGAAGTTGTATAGTCATGTAACTTTAGGAGACGACTATTGGGGTCATTTCGCATGTCCATGATTTTTGCCGATTTTTAAATGATCATTTTGCCCCTAGTTGATCTTGTTTCGGCCATAACTTTTGATTGGAAAAGAGTTTTGACCTGAAACCACTTCCATTAGATCCGGATGATGGTTTACCTTTCTTTAGAGTGGTCATATATGAAAAACGGACTTACCATTTGGGAGAAATGGCGGAAACAAGGTTTAGAAGGTGAAAAACTGCTTAAGTGGGCTGATTAGGGTAATTAGCAAATGGACCCGTAACCCATTTCGGGATTAGGGTTATGGGGAGGCTGAAATGAGTTAGGTTTTCATTTCACTTCAGTTTTCTAGCCGCCATTTACCTCTAGGAACCCTAACAATGGCCTCCAACATCTAGAATCATCTCTAATCGCCGTTTAATCAAGGATTAAGCTTAGCAACACCAAATCAAGGAGAAATAGCACCATTTCAGAGTTAGAGCTGCTGTTATATATTGGTATTCGCCCAAATCAGAGGAGTTTTAGTTCTGAAAGTTTTTAATTGTGGCAAAGGTGAGTGATTTGCATAGTTCCTCACTAATTATGGTTAATTAAGGGTAATTAGCGTTAATTAGCTAAATTATACATGTTAAAATTCTGGAAAAATATTCATAAATTTCGAAATATTGTTTTAGGCCTTTGTTAGAAAATTTGGTTAAGTTTTTACTAATCTTATCATTAGTTTTGCTTAAACATGCTTAAGGGAAAATATGGGATTTTGGCTATGTTTGATCCATTTTACATGCTATGATTGTTGTTTTGGTGTTAGTGGTCAATTCTATATGTTGTGACTATATGGTATGTTTTGTGATTGATTAGAAAAGTTAGATTGGTCAAAAACGCCATCGAATGGCGTGAAACAGTCGCTGGAAAGAAGTGCAGGAAATTAGCCGAACCTGATCGGATCGGAGAAGGGGAGCACGAACCGAACCGCTCCCTTCAAACGGTTGCATCACTAGTCGATCTGAGGAATTGGGGAGATCATGATCGAACCGACCCGAATGGTGGCACCGAACCGACCCACTCACCTGGACAGCCCCACGATCCGAACCGCGTCACTCGACCCGAACCCCTTCCACGAGCTGATGGCCAAAGGAGATCACGAATCGGAGCACCACACCACGACCTGACCCGGATGAGTAGCCACGACCCGAACCGATCCAGAGAGGGTGCTACGAACCGAACCGCTTGGTGGCTACGAAGTGGAGAATCCCGACCCGATCCGTATGGCGCGATCCGAACCGAACCTAAGTGGTGACTGCGAACCGAACCAAGGAGCTTGGACGCATGGCATGAACTATGAACCAAATAAAGACCGATCCGGTGATGACCAAAACCCGAGATGCAAAGGTAGTCCAAGTAGGAAGTTTGCACTCAGGAACCAGTTGGGAACCAACGAGTTGACTTCATGATTGGACTTTGTTGCAGGACGTGTGCTAAGGGGTTATCGATGTCCATAACTTTGATTCACCACCAAGACGGATATTAGGCTGCGGATCAGTGCAGTGGGGTAGTTATTACTCCATGGGGCAGAGTGATCGTAGCATGGCTATGAGCCAGTGCAGTGGAGTCGTCATGACTTCATGGGGAAGAGTGGACATAGCAAGGACTAGTGTCTATGGATCAGTGCAGTGGAGTCGCCATGACTCCATGGGGCAGAGAGATCATAGCAAGGAATGGGGTGATCGAAGTGGTGGATATCGTATGCTTTACGCACTGAGTGAGAGAAGTGAGGATGGTTGAAACACCCCACCTTCGTTAAGGTCACTCACAAAGGGATTGACTTAACTTCGGTGGAGCGCTTTAGGTAAAAGGTGCAGATAAATTACAAGACGGACAAATTTAAATTGCGGAAAATAAAACTTTACTTCCTTTATAAAACAGTTTGTACAACAATTGTTTTCCAATACCAGAGTATCTGTCTTACTTAACAAAATAAAGAAGCATAAAATAACATTTATATTCCCTAATGTAGCATGAGCCATCCATAGCAATGGAAAAGGGAATCCAAGAAAAACTTCGACTAATCTTCAAGCTTGGAAGGAGATATGGTCCAAACTAAGCTGAGCTATTGCCTCACTGACAACCTGGGGGGGGGGGGGGGGAAAGGAAGAAAAGAGGATGAAAGAAAGTGGGTCAGACAATAAGTCTGGTAAGTCCAGTTATTACTAGCATTTAAACAAGGAGCAAAGATCATGACATGAATATTCGAAAGTAGGACAATGCTATAGTGTCAAGATATCAAAAGACAGGCCAAGGCAAGATATACAACAACACTCATTTCTATTTCTCTGCTTCGCTACTACCCTGTTATTCTGATTTCCACGTCCCTGCACCGGCTAACTAGTGTCCTAACTAGTAATCCGTATACAATGATAATAATTACAATGTGATCCCAATCCCCGTAATTGTGGTTACCTTCAGGTGTACATTTATTATGGAAATTCCATTTATTACCTAGATCTAATCTAGGGTTTTCTATCGAGCGCTTCCTAGATTCAACCAGGGTTTACGCGACCTAGGTCCAACTAGGGTTTATGCTACCTATTGAATGCTTCTCAGGT
Organism: Allium sativum; assembly: GCA_030737875.1. Taxonomy (NCBI): domain Eukaryota; kingdom Viridiplantae; phylum Streptophyta; class Magnoliopsida; order Asparagales; family Amaryllidaceae; genus Allium; species Allium sativum. The sequence continues at coordinate 254,870,604 of CM060922.1, forward strand.
TCAGGGTTTATGCGACCTAGGTCCAACTAGGGATTATGCTACCTGCATGTGTCATACGGCCCCCGCTAGATTGTAGATACCTGTGCTGGCCCCACCATAGGGTGTATCAAGTCCTATGGTGGCGACCCGACACGATTCCAGAGTGCACAGTGTATACCACTGATGCCCAGTGCCTGCTTTTTCTGCTCTGGAGTGCGTGCAAGCCCACACTCCGTTAGAACCTACACTGCTGCACCAACCGCCGTCGTTTTGACCGCATATAATCAGCCCAGTAATCGTGCCCCACCCTGCCTAGTTTCAGGGTACCATGATACACCTATGTGGGTTACTGCTGAAATGGGTCCCCGTTACTAGGGTTTCCTTATGGTTAAGTTTGTGGGCCTATATTTGCTGATATTACGCACCAACCCTGACGTGTACTTAACCCTCCTACCAATTCAAGCATGTGTATTTAATGGTTAAGTTTTGTGGGCCTATATTTACTAATATTACCCACCAACTCGACGTGTACTTAACCTTCCCACGGATTCAAGCATGCGTATTAATGGTTAAGTGTGTGGGCCTATATTTACTGATATTACCCACCAAACCGATATGTACTTAACCCTCATACTTGTCATGTCATGTTGGTTAAGTGTTTCTTACTAACTTAACCTTTCTCACTTATCATGTTGGATTGGTTAAGTGTGATTTATTAACTTAACCTTGTTCATTCACCATGTTATGTTGTTTAAGTGTTAACCCCACTCGTTTACCATGTTATATTGGTTAAGTGTCATCAATCAATTCAAGTTAACTTAACCCATCTACTTGCCATGTTATCATGGTTAAGTGTTGTCCTCTTGTATTAACTTAACCCTACCACACGTCATGTTATATATATATATAAATATGTATGTATGTATATATATATATTGGTTAAGTGATACCTTGGTTAACTTTAACCCTACCATCTGTTCAATTAACATGTTATAACGGTTAAGAGTTCTAAATTTACTTAACCTTACCCACTTGTCTAATTTACATGTTAAATTGGTTAAGTGTTCTAAAGTTACTTAACCTTACCCACTTGTCTAATTAACATGTTAAATTGGTTAAGTGTTCTAAAGTTAACTTAACCCTACCAAATCTTGTCTTAGCTTTAGTTGATTTATTAAAGCACCAACCACTCACATTAGACATGTATTGTTGCGGTCACTGGATGTGCCGGTCGGTTCCGGGCAGCTTTACACCGCAACTCAGTCTAACCTCGGTTTCTTATTGGGCTCAATGACTTAACCTCTCACATTAGATAGGTATTGTTATGATTACTGGACAGCCGGGCGGGTCCGGGCAGTTTTACACGACAACTCAATCTAACCTCGGGTTAGGCATATTCATATTTTCTACAATTTATAAATTTCTCATTTAGGACAAATTCTATATGTAAATTATTCCCAATTTAATTGTGCCATAATTACTCTTTTAATGTACATTATCAACAATTATTGTTATGGCCTGCTTATATGTAAATTATTCCCAATTTAATTGTGCCATAATTACTCTTTTAATGTACATTATCAACAATTATTGTTATGGCCTGCTTTTCCTCTAAATCAGGTTCATGACTTTTGGTACATAAATTATACCATTAAATGTCGCTAATCAAGGTTATATGCCAAAATGCCAATTACATGTAATTTCCTATTTTCCCTCAACGTTAACCCCGTTGTATGTTCGCAAAATTACATAGAATGTTAGGCTCGATATTTTAGCTTAACTCATAAACAAAAAAAAGGAAACACAAAGAACATGAAATATTCGAACAACGTAAAACATGTGGCATATAGTTTTTGGCATAGAATCATACAAAAATATGGATCTAATTATATGTGTCACATGAGCTTGGCATAATATACTTATAATTATGGACTTGCAATCTAGATCTATGTAACATGAATCATAATCATAAGAGTTTTACATAGAACTATCCCAACTTGAACATGTAGTGATGAACTTGCATAGAGGTTGAATCAAACTAACATGGATCTAACATATACAGTTGTAGATCTAAACAAATAGGTTTACATAATCAAGTCTTTGCTTATAAACATATTTAAATCACAACTTAGCATGTTAACTTATGTATGTTAAATCATAAGCCACAAATAATCACATTTTATTCACCACTTATCATATTAACTTATATGTGTTAAAACATAAGCCACAAATGATCAAATTTAAATCACCACTTATCATATTAACTTATGTATGTTAAAACATAAGCCACAAATAATCATATTTAAATAACCACTTATCATATTAACTTATGTATGTTAAAACATATGCCACAAATAATCATATTTAAATCACCACTTATCATATTAACTTATGAATGTTAAAACATAAGAGGGCCGCTAATTTAACTTGCAACATATATAGGTTCAACTTAACATAATTCTAAATATACATAAATGTTGATCCAACATAAGGATATGATTTAGATCATAAAATTGCAAGTAACCACCAAATTATACCATTAAGTTAACATACGCTAGAATGTGTTCATCACCCATTTCATGATAAGTTTTATCACTAAATGTATACAATAGTATGTTCATCGCCAACAAATAAATGTGAACATAAATCAAGTTTAGCATGTTCATCACCCACAAATTAATATAAATATAAATCAAATTCACATATAGAAATCGTTCTACGTTCAAATTATACAAGCCATGATATAAAAAAAAGATCATGTTTAAATCTACGTATTAACCGCACTTACAAACAAAAGAGAAGTCTTGATTTCTGAAATCCGTTTTTTTGAAATTGTACAACTCTCCTTTGATGAAGACTATCACATTGTCTTAGTTTTAATTTGATTTGATTTGTAGCTTTAATCTTTTCTTCTAATTTGCGACGACGGTTGCTCTTAGCTCGACTCCGGCAGCATGACGGCTCTTTATCTTTTAATTTGTGTGATTAGGGTTATGGTCTAGGGTTGTATTTATAGAGATTTGATTAGATTAGAGCCGTTGGATCAAACCGGGGGTGATCGTAGCCATCAAAGTCGATTAATATGTCATTCAGCCAACCGTTTTGCGCCATGTAAGCCTTAATGACTCAATGTTCGACCAATAGGCCAATCATAGAAGGCCACGTAAGAAAAGAAGACAATCCTTGACCAAAAATTAAAAAAATGCGCCACGTGTGCGTACACGTCATATATATATATATATATATATATATATATATATATATATATATATATATAGAACTGTGTTCACACTAGGCTACTTTTTAGCCACTCCCCTAAAACAAAAATATATGGCGCTGACAGGGATCGAACTCTGTACCTCTTGTATGCAAGTGACATGTTCTAACCAAATGAGCTACTGAGTCTTTTGCTTACAAATCTTAGAACAATGCTAAACATTATTCTTTTCCCATTCTATTTTTTTTCATGTTTTGCTGCATTATTTAATTAAAAGATATCGTCTTCATACGGAGTCCGATTTACGCAAACTCGGACTCTATCTCAAGCAGAATTCCGAGTTGAACGCAATGGCGCAACCCGATTCACATATTTCTTCTTTTTCAAATTAATTATTCGTTAATTTGTTATTTAACGTCTTTCCCGAAAATACGGGGTGTTATAATGGTTGCTATGATTGATTGTTTGCCATCACTATGTCATGCACACCCCCACCCCCGTATTCTTTACATCATATGTTAGTGGCACCTTAGAGTATTGTACAGTATGTAGTGCTGACTCTTTGGTTGCAGGTCCACGTTCAGGTATGGTTTAGTATACGTGTTATTATTCTTTTTTGCTACTTATCGCTCATACCAGACTTTTGTCTGACCTAGAGTTTTATGTCTCTTCTTATTACTCTGGGTGCTCCTAAACGAGCAGACTAGAGACAGGTTAGCTGGTTATGCACGAGTAGCTAATCCGGAGACGAGCATGAGACTCCTACGTATTATCTACATATGTTCTCCCTGTGTTGTTGATGGTCACTGCTTTGGGTATTAGTAGTGTACCTTTCCTTTCTTTTGCTTTAGAGATAGTATTTTGAAGTTGTAATAATGGTTATGGATCATTAGCTGTATTTTGGATTTCCGCTGCTATGATGTTTAGTTTCAGCGTATGCACCGTCTCACCTGTTTTATGTCAAAGTATGTTATTATTATATTTTATTCCATGCGCTGTGAGACATTCTACAGGTTCCTTGTTAGTTCTTCATCTTCCTTCTTTTCTTATGACAACCGTCCCGTACTAGTTGTACATGGGTACGACGCACTTTCAAGGGAAATGACGGCTGGTCCGGGGCGGGCCGTCACATTTTATATATCAACATTTTGGCCTAGAGACAATTTAAACATCCACAAACATTCAATTTCCAAAGCACAGGTTTTATAACACATCAAATACGATAAAATATATATATATGAACAAACAATAATAAATTTTGAGGAATCCAGTTGGATTCCTCCAACCTGTTTTTCCCGCATCCACAGACGTTAACCAACATAAATAATACCCATCCTTCTTCGAGGCAGGATATCGAGGTATAGAAGGTCATCCACTATTATAGCGTGGGGCGCATAGGGTCATCCGCTAATGATACTGCGTGCATCCGCTAATGGTACTACGGGAACTATCCAATCACCAATATATATATATATATATATATATATATATATATATATATATATATATATATATATATATATATAACGACCACAACTTCAATCATAAATAACTAATATATATTTTGGAATGCTAATAACCAACGAACAACTATTTTAATGAATAAAATAATTTGAAATAAAAATATGAGTGAGATTTACTCACCATGATTTTATTTTCCCGATTTATTCTGATTTCCATTTTAATTTTATTGAGAAGTATTTGACGGTGCACAACCCATTCATCTCATTTCACTGAGATCTGTTATCGTGTAAATAAATTAAACTCATTTACAAGATTCATATCAATAATTTATTCATTTATTTATTTATTTAATCCCTATTAATCACTTTAAATTAAATAAACTATTTTTTCTTCTTCTTAAAGTGATCTAGGCAAGTTTAAATAAAGTAATTGGACTTATATATTAGTATTCAAAATTGAAACAAATTAAATAAATAAATTACCTTAGATATCCTTTCCTTCTATAGTAAACCCTTTTTTCAACTGAAAATGTCAAACCCGCTTGTTACTCTTTACCCAAAATACACCTTCGACCTCGTACAACATGCTTAAACAACCATGTGATTTTTTGCTTGATCGGAACACCACAAAACCTTGTCTGATCCTCTCCCTTTCAAAAAGTGAATTCAACTCCACCACCCTATCGACCATCGACCAGTTCAAGACCCTTTTCCCTCACCTTAGGGAATGCTCCATTAACTCACTATACTTCCAGATTATCATGATGTCAACTCGCTTCCTCCTGCCGCGTCGACAACTGCTCAAAACCCTAGCTTGTGAAGTTGACTTCCATAAACTGAAATAATGCCTCGCGATACCATAATGTTGTTGGATCTCAGTCTCGCGATGTCGATTGAAAAAGATTGTGATTCCCAAATTCCATTACTTATGAAGAGCTGGTGCACCTCAACTCCGAGAACTCCTCGCCATTATCGATCCATCTTTGCTCTATTAGAAATCGAGCTAACCCTAGTTTGCGATGGATCCACCGTCGAGCTTGCTTCGTTCGAACCCATCGTTCGATGATGTAAATTTCAATTCAGTTTCAAGTTCGCCCCCTTTTCAGTTTATACACGAAAGTGATTTTGATTTCAATCGCGATTTTAATTAACCGATGGAAATTTGTTTACGAATCCCTGGGAGAAAGAATTGAAATGTGAGCATCGATGGTTCAAAGGTTATCGGTTTATTTATAGCTGTGAATGGGGAACACGAAGTACACATACATTAAATCCTTGTTTTACTTCGTTCTGAAGGAATGAGACCATTCGTACGTACGTGAAGTGAAAGAAGAGGGGGTAGCCTAGAGTAGGTCTGCAATACATTTAGCTTAAGAAGGAAGAAATAATTTTTATAATGTTATTTTATTTTAATTTAATTAAAACCAGTATTTTTAAATTTTATATTATCATGTTCATTTCAACTCCTATTTGAGCCTAACAACAGGTCTTGCTAGGGATAAATCACCATTCTGTACCCATTGGGACATGTTTCAAAGCCTTATTCGATCATCTGGAGAAGCTATAAATTTATATCGCTACAAATTAAATTAAAAATAATTAAATTCCTAGAAAAATAAATTATTATTATCATTTATATATATCTAAATAAAATTTCTATAAATTATTTGAATCAATTGGACTTAGATTTAAATTTCGAATGAATTAGTTCAAATTCCCGTATTATGATAATTATATGTATTTGAATTAAATCGTATTTCAATTATTAAATCGATAACTCAATATAAAAATTGGTTTATATTATCAACTAAATATTTAAAACAAACATTAAATATTTAAAAATAAACCGACCAAAATCTGGGTCGTTACACCAACGGTGTCCGTATATATTTTTCTACCCTATGGTCAAGTGATACGGATATTTATCATTTCAACCCGCAATTTATAAAATTTCTACGGGTCTATCATTTCAAACCGCGATCCCAAATTCAGTAAAAAAATCGTTCAGATCTATCATTTCAACCCATAACCATTTTTTCCTATTCTAATGTCCGATCGGGTATGTATCATTTCAACCCTTAGTGATTTTTCCTAAACTAGGGGTATTATTAACACAAAAACAATCACATAGCATCCATCACAACATATATATATATATATCATCAGTGCAACTACGTGTCATATGAATATATTGTGTCACATATGAAATATGCATATATATCCAATCAAACAATTTCTATCAGCAATCATATACATTTCATATAACAGTTCATTACCGATCTATCATCCATGAAAAATGTAAGTTAGGTGTGAGATAAACTCACCTTTCGTGGCGTAGAATAGAGATGGTAGACGGGCTGATAAGGAATGAGATGACGACTTCTAACACGACTCAAAATGGTTCAACTCTATGATCGCTTAATATATATTATTTTATAGGAGAAGGTTAGGGAATTTCAACGGTTCAGTACGACTATTGGATTTTGGGAATGGTTTTCGAAACTCAACATCAAATTCAATTCAACAAAAATAAACACAAATTTTTTTACAAAAAATATAATATACATACATACATATATATATATATATATATATATATATATATATATATATACGTACACACAAAAAAATCGTAACATATATATATATTTAAAATACAACGCACACCATAAGCACACAACACACATTAAAATCGTATACACGTATATATATATTTCAAAACCAATATATTCCCAAAGAACTCAATAGATTAAACACAAACACAATATACGCCGCAACACACCCACATACAAAACAGATAACTCACACAATACTCAAAAACAACACAAAATCTCACCCATCTCCCACACACACACACAAAACACCCCATAAAGGAACTCATACAAATACATTTAAAAATATGGTACTATACAAAAACTCATGAACAAAACATGCACGTTCAAAGGTAAGCATGCAAACCGGGGAGTCAACTTTTGGGCGAGGTAAAGTTGGACGAGGAGAGAAGCATAGAACCTGGGTGCTGGCCGGAACAGTGGAGCTCAGGCCAGTTGCTTCAAGAGACTCGGCAGAGGGTCGGCTCGCAGCTGATGGGTTTGGTGCAGGCAACAGGTGGTGTAGGGTTGATGGGAGTTGCGGCTTTTATGTGGGAGTCGCTGTCAGATGGGAGGACGCGAAGGGAGGTGGCAGCGGGCTCTAGGATGGTGGAGGGTGGGTTCGGCGAGCGTAGGGTTGCTGTCCAACCGAAGAACTAGGGCAAGTTGCAAGGCTGAAGGGCGATCGAAGGTGAGGAGTGGTGATAAACTGATTAGTAAATGGCTCGGTTTTAGACATTGGAGATGGGCGTGAGAGGGGGTCGCCGTCAGAGGGGCTTGTCAGCTTCAGTGCTAATCAATAGGGAGGCAGTTGGGAAGCTAGGCGGGTGTTCAGTTTGTCAGAGCAGAGGCGTGGAGAAGTAGAGTGATGAAAGGGAGAAAGATGCAGCATCATTTGCTTTATATTGAACGAGGTATTATTATATTATGCACTGGGAATGGCAATATTTTGTGAAGGAGGCAAGTCCATTATGTTCACGAAGCAGCACATCGGAACGGACATTTTGGAAAAGGAATATCATTGGGAACGAGAGAGAAAAATCATGCTTTGAGAACTGAATGGGTTCATACGAATATATATATTAATGAGACGTTTTTTGTTGATTCAAAGTTGAACAATGGAAACCGATACTTTTAAATTCGGACAGAACGGACAGTTTATTTTAAATAGATCAGAAAACGAATTCCGACAAATAGAAGTTGAACGAATTATTTAACGAAATAAAAATAAAAATTAGATCAGATCAAATTTTATATAAAATTGAAAATAAGAAGTGAACGAACAGTTTGGCGTTTTTATATAACGGACGATTTTGCAATATATAAATGAACGGTATTGAAATACCAGAAGAAATTGAATTCGACAAATAAAATTTAAATATTGTTTGCAACAATAATCAATTAATACAAATAGCAGATCTGTGAAGGAAACATTGGAATAAAATGAAAGATATTAAATTATAAATATTGAAAACAAATTATATAATATGAGTTCAATATTTAAATCACAGTCTCAAGAAAATAAATTCAAATCCAAATAAATAAACTTGATAGAATCTGAAGTAGAAAATATTGATTTTGTATTATTAAATTATATCCATACAAAAATCAAATTCATTTGTTATATAACCAAAATAAATTTAGTTTTTAAACTAAAATCAAAATAATTATTTTATAAATATCCAAACAAATTGAGTTTTAAATGAATAAAATAAAAAAATCAAAATTTTTAAATTAAATATTTAAATAAATATATACTGAAAATGCCGGTCATTACAAAAACCTATATGTCGATATATAAGTGTTGCAAAATATGAATAGCAACGCTTATAAGTGCTGCAAATTTTCAGCATGTATTATCTTATATTGTGGATTTTTTGATTCAGTTGAGATCATTGACTGATTGCCTTCAAGTATAATTGCCATGGGACCTTTATATCAAGATATTCAAAACTTCAACCAATTCCTCATCACTTCAAACACCTTTGTTCTTTAGCATTCTTCTCTAATAAGCTTTGGCCTTCAATTGCTTTGGTTATCCTTCTTCTGCTATTCTTCCATTGCTCTGATTAACCTTCTTTTATAATTCTTCTTTTGTACTCTTGTTTATCTCTATAAATGACTTCATAATATATCTGATGCAACTGCACAACTTGGGATATGTTAGTAGTAAAGTTTATATGGTTGTTGTCATTAAAATCAATACTTTGTGTATTGCTACTTCTAATGCAAATCATCAAGTGGCGTCGATGCAATGACAATCTTCTCACAATGTTGATCCTAATGCCCTTTCCATGAAAAATGTGGCCACTCCATCCAATTCTGATGCTCTGATTACTTATGTCCAAGTGCACTCTCTCATGAAGAAATTAAAGGAAACCCAATGGTAACACAATTAACAGGTCAGGCAAAACCTTGAACTGATGCAACAGCTAGAACAATCAACTTAAAGGGGGTATCAATCACCTTAAGGGAGATAAGGGAAACCGAGATCCTAACAAATATGTTTTTAAAAGTTCTATAATTGATTCCTGCCATAGTAACCAAAGCCAATGAGAAGGATATCTCAAGATAGTGGGGATCTACCACCAACGATGGAGTGAATCAACCTGATTATTCCCGATTTTGTACTTATCTCAATAGAGGGACTGGGGAGGAACATCCAAACAGGCAGTATCATTTCGTCGCCATCCAAAACTTGGTGTTCAGACTTTCAATTGTGAACCAAAACCAAGAAGCCCCTGCTCAGCCTACGCGGAATCAGCCTAACAACATTGCCCAACTTGATGAAAGAGATCTTCCTCTAATGAGGCGCCATATGGAAGGCACTCTAGAGTTTGATCATGACCATTGGAATTTGGTAGAGATCCCAACTCCTGAGCTCTCCACCATGTCCAAAGGATCATGAAGTATCCCGAGGTTTTGTAGACGACAACAGGAATGCCGGTACGAGGCGTAGTCCTTTCACCGATGTTATTATGAATACATAACGTATTGACAATTTAATATGCCATAGCTCATGGCACACTCAGGGAAAATCAATCCTAGACAATCCCTTAATTGACACGAGTGGGATATAGGCTCACCACGCTCCCTCGACGCATTAAAATGCAAGTGTTTTTTGTGTTCCTGGAAGGTGTGACTCAATTATGGTTCTCTCAACTTCCGCCATGGGACGTATCTTCCTTTAATCAGTTAGCTACGAGATTGGTGGTGCAATTTCGTATGGATACCACCAAATCTAAAGACATTTTCCCCATCTCTATCATCTTCCATAGAGATGGAGAGGCAATCAAAATCTTTTTGGAATGCTTTAGTAATGCCCTGGTAGAGGTGGGCAGTAACACCCTGTAAAATGTACCCTAAGTAGACATAGATAATTAAATCAAATATAAGCAATAATAATTAATAAAATATTAATGGGCTGAAAATAAGAATTTTAGGAAATTGAGAATTTTGCCACTAGAACATTACCATTGTATTTGTGGTGAAATTCTGATCCGTTTTCATATTTTATTTATCAAAAATGGAGTCTGTTTGAAGAAGTTATTAGTAATACAATTTATACGATAACTGTGTACACACTAGTTTGAAATTTAAACTAAATAAATATAAATCAAAAATAAAATTATATAATCCCGCCAGAGCGCCTTCTACTTCTAATAGGCCACGAACTAATGGAATATGCTCTGGAGTTTGGAATTTGTGTGTAAATATTATATACAAGAGGTGTGAAGAATAAATGATAAATGGAAAGAATTAATTGTAATCAATATAGAAGTACCATTAAGGGAAAACGAATCCCCCTACGCTCAACCCGGAACGGGGGTCGACCACCCCATGAAAGGGGTTCGACCTGGGAGTCGACCGCACTTTTATAGAGGGGCCGACCGCCCTCCTAGTCGTGGGTGGGAGGCAAGACACATTTCTTGAGGGGTTTTAATATACTTTTGCTTAAACGAACTATCGAGATTTAATATAAATAATCTTATGGTCCACATACATACAAGAAACGATGAAAAGACCCTTAGCCTCTAACCTAAACCCTACATTTATCCTCTTCCATGCCACTATTCTATCCCTCCACCATTTTTCTTAATTCCAGAAACATGTTAGGTTTCTTCTTTCTTCCAACCTATATTCTATCTCTTCTGAATCTGAATTCTTATATATAGGTTATGGGATTAAGTATAACACACACACACACACACACACACATATATATATATATATATGTGTGTGTGTGTGTGTGATTCTAAATCTGATTCTTATATATATTATGAGGATTTTGAGTATGTTGATTCGAAAGGCTCAATCCAAATTTGTTAGATTCTATACTACATTCACTATTCTTCTCTTCCTATCTCTATGAGTAGACATTACATCGGTTTTCATTTTTCTATATTCAGTAGTGGAGAGATTTGGATTATTATGTCTAAAGGGATTTGGATTTGCACGAAAACAAAATATTAGCAAATCCTCCAAATCCTTTATAATTTGTGAAATGGTCAATCAATTTGTATAAATTGGGTTTTGATTATTGATGTAATAAAAGATAGGCTTTTGACCATTGTATAGTTCTTGTTAATGGTCTGATTCACTTGCTTATAAAAATTATAAATTCATATATGTATGCGCAAAGGATAAGACATGAGGATTGTAGATTTAATATGATTAAGCATCTATTCCTAAAATAGATAGTTTGAACGTATTATATACAAATCACAAAAGTCTTAAGTTTTTATATATATATATCATATGAAAAGCGAAGCAGTACAAAAAAGGAGATTTTACATATATAATTGAATTATCGCACCTTGTTTTTTTAGGCGAAATAACCATTTAAACCTTGGTTATAAGTTTTTATTTATATGTTACTATTTCCCAATTACTGATTGAATATGAATATACATGTTTATGCTATACCAATGAAGTTAGGGAAATAAACTTGGAAACTTATTTTGATGTTAGGATTTACATTTCAACGAATTAGTACTTTTATTCATGTGCGCTTAATTTACATTTTATTTATTACTATTTATAGTGTAATAAATGTGTTATTAATTGCATAGTGAATACGTTTAAATTAGTAAAGTAGAAATTAAATGTCCACATAGGAAATTTGTATGTATATGAGTATTAATGGTTTTTATTAGTATTAATAACACATCGACACGAGGTTAATCCTTACTTTTAGTAGAAGGCTGCCTAGAACTGACCAGCATATCCAACTTCTACAAGTTAGTCGTGTTAACGTGAGAGATCTAAGTGTCATGGATCATTATAATTAATACAGAAAACACGAGGTTAAGCCCAACTGATAGTAGAAGATTTTAAGGGACCGCCTGTATAAGGAAAGCACTAAGTGACTATAAGTTTAACCATAATACCTGTTAAATAATAACGCATGAGTCCGTCGAAGGGTCTTAAATGATAAAAAGTATCTATCTAAACTAATGTTAAGTGGCAGATTACTATTTTCGATATTACAAGAGAGAAAATACTAAAGAACGTTAACGATTATTAGATGAGGTCTTAAGTGAGTAGGGTCTTCTATAGAGGCTTAAGTGATCAAAGGAATCCACCCATAAATAAATATTTATCTAATGGCCTTAAGTGACCAAATGGTATTTATCCTCGTAGGGTATTAAGTGATAATTGAATCCACCCTTATAAATAAGCATGTTTGCCTTAAGTGACTTTTGTTAGACATAAATGTTTTTGGCGAAATTTGAAAAGTTTACTATTTCTTTCGTTAGACAAACTATAAATATAAATTTTTGTGAAAATAGAAGAAGAAGAATTTAAATGGATAAAAGTTTAATAGTAAACCGATAACTGTAAAAGTGTATATTTATGAGCTTTAATAGAAAGAAATGTAAGTTTCTTATAAAGCGACAAACAATGAATAATCTTAATGACAATTTTGTACTTACTACAATTTCTATATAACACATTCCAACATTTAAATTTTTACAAGAATTTTCAGTTTTCTTGTTTTACCCCTATATCATATGTTAAGTTTCACATAAAATAAATAAATAAATCTATAAAGTACTTTCCTTCATGACTTGGTAATGGTTGTGATAAAGAATGTGTGAATTATTTGAGGATTAATTGGATAGAAGAGGAAATATGGGATTAATAGGCAAGGTCTACTCATTTGAAATAGGAAAGGAATTATTAGAATATGGGAGATAATGGAATAAATAACATTTTCCCTATAATAATGAACAATCTTTGAGGAGTAATAGGAAAAAGATAGAAGTTACCATTAATTACTCCCAATAAATATATTCTAAAATGTATGGCTATTGAATGAATTTTGAAAAGCATATTTGGAAATGCAAATAAATTAGAATAAATAGTTATGTTTAAAAAAAACATTCATGGAAAATAAAAGTCATTCAAAATTCAAAACATAGAATAATGTAAGATTTAAAATATACATAGCAATAAAATTTCTAATATATATAAAGAAGTTACCAAGCTTTATTTTAAAAAATACGCAGATCTTGATTAAAATTCAAAAAGCATTATTTTTTTAGAAGTAACAACATATTTTAAAGATATATCAATGAATGTCAATAGGCGTTTTAGGAGATTTAATTGTCGCCTGATTCAATTTTGGATATTTAATTAAGATTCTTTTCTCAAAAATAGAATAAACATTTGTTTGACTAGCCATTAAGAAGTTTTCATGTAAATCTTAAAATATTTATTATTCTCGAAAAATGTTAATAAATATAAGTGTTAACAAGAAAAGTTATTTCGCTTTTATTTTAGAACACTTAGTAAATGCATCCAAAACTTTGAAAGGTTTAGAAAGAGGCATTCAATTTCTTATTGTAACATTTTGAAATAAATGTAATTCTTATTGTAATAACCCGGAATTTCAAAACCAATTAAAATTTTTTATTTTAGCTATTTTAATGAATTTTCAGAATTTAAAATGCTTTATTTTAAATAATAACGATATAGATCGAATTTCAGTAAAACCGGAAATATTAGAATCTGTTTAATTATACCTTTCTAACGAAGCTGAAAAATTGAGATTTCATAATATAAATTGAAAGTTATGGCCAGTTTAAAATTTAAAATAGTCGTTATGGAATTTTTATATATTTTAAATAATATATAGCCCTTTAAAATAGCCATTTTGCAAACAACCTCCATTTTCGATGAAACCACTTTTGTTGAATCTGAAATGACAAATAAATGCTAGATTTCAATTTTCATAATTTTTGGAATTAATATGTGAGCGTGGTGAATTTAAATGCGTTTGGTACTTTCAGTTTGAATTTAATCGACTGGAAAATGACCATTTTTCAAATGGTCTCCAAATTCAACAAAATTAGTTTTATTAGGACTGTATCGTCATAACATAGCTAGATTTATTTTTCTGGAATTTTTGGAGTCAGTATGTGGCCTCGGTAAATTAAAATGTACGTTGAAATCAATTTTGAACATTAAATTAATTTATATTTTAATTTTGTTGAAAACTGATCGTAACAGTCGAATTGGCATACGATAAATATCCCATTGTGTCCAGAATGGGGGTATTTGGGTAGGGCCGACAGTCGTTGGGTTCGATTTGGAGTTCGAATGAAAAAGTTACTTTTTGGAATTAAAAATTAAAATAAATAAATAAAGTCAAACCTTTCCCTTTATCGCTCCATTGTTCAAAACATAAAATAAAAAAAGAAAAAAGAAAAACCCCACTCGTCGTTTCCCCGTTGCCCCCCTTCCCCATCGCACTGCGCAGGCGATCGCCGCCGCCCCCCCTGTTGCGCCGCCTCCTCTTCCTCCTTCCTCCGCCCTCCATTCTCTTCCCCCCTTCTTCTAGCCAAACCCTAGGCCGCAACCACCTGAACCCACCGCCAGTGGCCCACCTCCGACCCCACAACCCCTGCCTCCTCCCCAGCCACCCGCGCCGCCCCCTCAGCCACCAACCCCGACCGTGGGCCCCCCACCGACCAAAAATCCAATTTTTATTATTTTCTGTATTTACATTTAACACCCTGAACTTCCCAAGCCCATAACTTCCAATCCGAGCGCTTCTGACCAAAACTCCACAATGTCAAATCGAAGAGCACGATTTTCTCTTCGATTTGAGTATATGTAAGTCATATTTTGGATTGCGGAGTTGTTCAGAAAACGCGTCCAAAGTCTGCTGTCCAAATACTGTCTTTTAGCGATTTTCGGTGTAATGGAGCATTTTCGGGAAAAAGTCCACTAGGCGAAAGTTGTCCGGAATGGCGCGTTTAAGCTAGAGAAAAGGATGGCCTGAATATTGGAAATCATTTGCAAATTATGGAGCCAGAACAGCAATTCAGAGCGTTAGAAAATAACGGCAGAGTGGATCCCAATTTGAGAACTCCTTCTCACTCTAATTATTTTATAGTTAAATATATACTAGGATGCAGATGGGGCTTAGAAGCCCTCGACACCATTTATTGGACAAATCATGATTGTTTTTTGGGTTGTATTGTGGAAATTTGGTTGTGTTGAAAATTGATTGTATTGTGATGTATTGAATGTGATTGATTATTGTGTATGGCGCGAGCCAGTATCAGGAGAGGGGTAATGCTAGATATTACTTCGGTTCTAATATCGCACCGTTATAATGCCGAAATTTTCTAAAATAAATATTTATTCATTAAAAATATAATTTTTAATGTGTATATGAACTGAATAAAATATTCATGTGTTGAATAAAATGTTTGAACAATAAAAATATTATTTTTATTGAATATATGAACTATATAAAATAGTCAAGAGTTGAAATAAATATTTTATCGTTAAAAATATAATTTTTAATGTATATATGAACGACATAAAATTCTCCTGAAATAAATATTCATTTACAAATCGAACGATTTGTTTATGTGCACCCATTTAACTGACATGGATTGGGACGATAAATTTTACACATCGCCCAACTGCACAAATAATATTCAGTATTTGTTGGTTGAAACCCCACACGGGTATTGGGATGATATTTGACATACACTAATCCCAATTGTTTAGTTGTATGTCAATCGATTGGTTGACGGACTGTTGTAAGCGTTAATTATTTATATTTAATGCTTATGCAGTTGTGTAATGCACTCTGGATGATGGTTGATTGTTTATCATTGTTGTTGTATACATTTGGTGTATGAAATCCATATAACTAACATTATATGTTAATTGGTTGTGGCTGATTCCAATTCAGAAATAACGAATATTTTAAAGTACGTGAAGCCGTGTTGATTAGATTTGCACCATTTTAATGCGAACGATATTTATATCGATTTTATTCCTTTTTATAATGAATATTGAAAAGGAAATGATATCAAAATCTGATATTTTGAAAATATTATCATTTAAATATTATAATGGTAAGGAGTATTCAATTTTGATTTAAAATTGAAATGAAAGTGGGAATTGTATTTAAAAAGAATTTATAAAATACGTTTTGAATGAAATATTATATATATATATTAATGGCTTGAATAGAAAGCTTCGCGCCGCGACCGTTCGCGAATTTTGACCATTGACTTCGAATTGACATTACGAGAGATCCGACCGTCGGATTCTCCTAAAACCGAAACCATTGGGTTCGTATCAAAAAGAGCTTTTCAACGAATATAAGAGATTTGAAATCTAACAGTTGGATTTGGAATTATGTCCAAATCAAATTTAAAAAATGTCGCTATGGATGTAGTTCAGCAGCCATTATTGGAAACCGACTATACGGGCCTTGATAAAATTATTAAAAATATTAATAATTTGTGTAAATTCATAATAAATCATTTGGAAAGAATTTGGATGAAAAATTCCATGTTTGTAAAGATAAAAATATAATTTATCTAAATGAACTAGTTACTAACTAGATTTGAAATCCAATAATTTTTAAATAAATAAATTGGATTTGTAAATGGTTTTTAATATAAACAGAAATTTCCAATCTATAAATTGGAATGGATTTGAATAGAAATCGTCTTCGGGAGATTTCAATTTTGGATTCCATGACTATATGGATATTGTGGAGGAATTTGGAAGATAGATATATATCGTTATTCTCCACATGATATGTGCTGGTTTCAGAATTTGATATTGAGTGTAAGCCGATATAATTTCTATTTAGAGCCTAATATTTAATATCAAAGTGGATTTTGGGTTTGTCATGAGTGGTGTCTTCAGTAACAATGTTCTTAAACCCCTTGTGAAAAGAATGAATCTTTTAATTAAGATTATTAGAGTTTCCAATTATATTTAGTAATTGGAATAAAAGGGAATGGGAATTGGGTTTATTGTAAACTGTGTTTTAAAGACATTCATTCTTTAACCCGATTAACAGTGAAATGAGATTTGGGAATTATAAATCTTTTAATTAAGAATAATGGAAATTTTCCAAAGTAAAGTTTTCCAATTTAATATATTAAATTGGAATTGAATGGAATTTGATTTGGTAATAATCGAGATGTGCTTCTGTGGAGGAAGACTGTTACTATATATGGAATTTAAAAGGCTTTGCCATTATTCCATTTATATTATTAGTTGGATACGGAAATTTATATCGATTGTATATTGATCTATTTTTTGTGAAGATTCCATAATTAATGGAATGTGATTTTGGGTTTATCGTGAGCTGTGTTTTAAATAACATTAGTTCTTTAACCCAGTTAATGATAGGATTACATGTCTAACATTGTATTTTGAACTGTATTGTTGATCTCTGCTAAATATATATCTGTTTGGTGGTGGAGAATTTATTCTCTTGCTTAACACCCTTCTCCGAGACGTATGAGCTTAGAAGTTATATATCGGCAGAAATCAATGGTATGGTGCAGATTGTAGAATGTGGCATGTTTGATTTCCCAAAATTAAATAATCATTGAGTAATGATTAATGAGATTAAAACTAAGTGAAGTTTTAATGAATCTTTAATTAGATTGGAATGAGAATGAGATAATTTAAATTATCAAATTTGGGAAAATGATCGGAAATGGAGTACCACCAGTTTTTACTCCAGGCGATAGTTAAATCTTTAATTAGATTTGAAGTTGAAATGGTAATTAAATTTACCGATAACACCGTGGTGTTAGATATGGAGTATTACCAGTTTTTCTCCATGGGATGAATAGGTTGGGATTGGGATTAATAAATAAATGATTACTTCGGTAAGGCTCGATAATCCCGACTAGTTGATAAACATTAATTTGGTTTTGGATTGATATCCAAAGGAAGATTAAAGAATAAATTTACAAGAATTTATCTATGATAAAATTAATGGGAACCTTTCCCTAAAGATGTGAATATTTGAATAAAAGAATATTTTGAATTGTAATGAGGCGTATGATGTGTTTTTATAGCACTTGATTATTGATTATAAAATACGTGAGTTATTCGAAAAGATTGGGTTCAACCCATTCTGAATAATGAATACGACGACTGTGAGTCGACGATAAAGATGGTGTTTGAAGACCAGAGTTCTTCACATCGTTTGGATGGTTACTGATATCTTGATTGGGCCATACACCCAAGATAAGGTAATAAGTGGTGATCATCTAGACGTACTTGGAGATCGACAGGATATGCGAGGACCTCTCTGCTGTATTGGGCATATGGAACGAGGAATAAGGTGCCTTCAGTTTCATTCAGACCCTGAACGGACTAGTAAATGGATGTGTGTAACACCCCGAATTTTCTGTTAACTGTAAATAAGCAAATTAAAGTATAATTAACTCAAAATGAAAGAATTAAGGGAAACGGGTTTCACCGTTACGCTCGTCTCGGAATTCTGCTTGAGATAGAGTCCGAGTTTGCATGAATCGGACTCCGTATGAAGGAGTTATGACCTCTGGAAGTTTCAGAATTCAATTTAAAATTCAAACAGTTCAAAATTCAGTTCAAATTTCAAATTCAGAGCCAAACTGGGATGGGCGGGAAAATTCCCGCCCAGGACCCAGGTCGACCAGGGGGTCGACCTGGGTGACCAGGTCGACCATAGAGTCGACCTGGGGGTCGACCTGGTCAGGCCCTGACTGGCCTGGTCGGGTTCTGGTCGAATTCCTGAGCTCTAGTGTGTCACTAGGGCTGACTTGTCACATTCTGGTTGGCTCCTCTCGAAGTGAATGGTCCAGATTCGTCTATGATCATCTGATGGCTCAAATCAATTTGAAATTCTATATAAACAACTCAAGTCACCAACCTAAATTCACATAAAAATTAGAGACGGAGCCGCCATGCTGTCGGGAGGAAACTAAGGGGAGCCTCCACTTGTAGAAAAGCTTAGAGACGAGCGAATCTAATTCATATTTAAAATCAAAACAACGTTTATCTACCCAAAGGAACGCATCTCAATTTCAGAACTCAGAATCCAGAATTCAAGTTCATCGATCGTTGTAAGTCTAGTTACGTTTGAGATGTGAATGGAAATAGAACGTGATTTGATATGGATTGGAAATTGGAATCACACTATGTTGTATAATGTTAACAATGTAAATATATATATATGTTGCGGTGATTTCATTAGAATGTTTGTGGATTAATTTAGTTGATGTTGGATCTATTCAAATGAAAACGACACCACATGCAAGTTGTGTAGTTCATGTTACAATCTACACCTATATGTTTATGAGATTAATATAGGTTGTATGTGTTATATCCAAGTTAAGATCTCATGTATATATTTTATGCTAAAACCTTTATGCCTACATGATTAAGTTTATATACATGTTCATATGTTCACACAAAAGTTGCAAGTTCATTATTGGATCCATGCCAAGATCCACTTTAATACATGTTTCATGTTATAATTGGACATATGATTTGATCTAGCGTGATAAAACTATACATGCTTTATGGATATGTCATATTCTTGTCATATACTAGTTATGTTCTATGTTATGCCTCGATCTAAATATGTTTAGGCTTATGTTTATGCAAGTTTTAGTTTGTAAAATCCTAGCTATCACATATGTGACCAAATGATAGTTCTACATGTTTAGGTGTACATATTAAACCTATGACATTTATGATGACAATTTGGCAAGTTCACCCCTATTATGTTCATAATGACTATGCCAAAATGCCAAGTTCACACCTATGACATCCGTGATGATTATTTTGCAAGTTCACCCCTTATATGTTCATGTTGACTATGCCAAAAATGCCAAGTTTACACCTATGACATGTTTATGTTAATGGATTCCTTTATGCAAATTTTGTACGCTAAATTAGGCTAAGTTTTTAGCCTAATATTATATGTCAAAAATCATGCGAGCGGAAAATTAGGCTAAGATTCTTAGCCTAATATTTAGATGGGGTAACGTTGGGAAAAATTGGTAATGATAGAAAACTTGACATAAATGGGTGAAAAATCCCCTAGGTAATTTATGGCTTAAAACGGTATAAATTATATACCTAAAAACGATGAACTTGGAAAGTGGGCCATAACATTTCATGGTTAACAGATTTACATATAACAAGTAAAAGAGACAAATATGTAAATTTAGAAAATACGAGTATGCTTAACACGAGGTTGGATTGAGTTGTGATGGAAACCTGCCCGGACCCGCCCGGCTGTCCAGTAGTCACAACAATACCTATCCAATGTGAGAGGTTAAGCATTGAGCCCAATAAGGACCCGAGGTTAGACTGAGTTATGGTGTAAATCTGCCCGGAACCGACCGGCACATCCAGTAACCGTAGCAATACCTGTCTAATGTGAGTGGTCGGTGCTTGAAAAAGCTAAGGACAAACAAGTCAAGATGGTAGGGTTAAGTTAACTAAAACACTTAACCAATTCAACATGTTAATCAAACTGATGGGTGGGGTTAGGTAAATTCAGACACTTAACCACTTAACATGTTTGACTAGAAAACCCTAGTAACGGGGACCCATTTCAGCAGTAACCCAATTACGTATCATGGTACCCTGAAACTAGGCAGGGTGGGGCATGATTACTGGGATGATTGTAAGCGGTCAAAAGCGACGGCGGTTGGTGCAACAGTGTGGGTTCTAACGGAGTGCGGGCGTGCACACACTTCGGAGCAGACAAACAGGGAACTGGGCATCAGTAGTATAACCTATGTATTTTAGTATTGTGTCGGGCCGCCACCACGGGACTTGATACACCCCATGGTGGGACCAGCATAGGTGTCTACAATCATTGGGGGCCGTATGACACATATGTTTATGCGAGTAGGAGCCGATCTTTAGAAAGGGGATCACTTCACCCTCAGCATGGGGTGCCAGTCGGAATAAACACAAGTAGGTGTAGAGATATAGTGCGGGGTGCGATAGTATATTCGGTTCTAAACTACTTTATCTTAGTTTATGATAATTTCCTATTTTCAGTTTATTCCTGTCATGCCCTTTTTCTTATTCACATACTGAAGAGTCACTAGACTTACCAGGCTTTATGTCTGACTCTATTTTTCTTTCGTCTTCTTTTCTTCCGTTCCCCCCCCCCCCGGTCCACATGAAGGAAACAACTCAGCTTAGTCAGACTCTTTGCAAGCTTCAAGATAGTAGATGTATGGTTTGGACTCTCTTTTCTTGGCTATGGCTTTTGGACACGTTCTATGGGGATTTATGCAGCTTTTATCATGTTTATGCTTCTTTATTTATTAATCAAGACAAAAATGATGATGTAATGTTTTGGAAGTTATTATGAGACAATTATGGAAATGTTTTGTATGAATACGTATTTATGAAATAAAAGTCTGTTTGTTTTCCGTTGCTTATATATATGTGTGTGTTTATACATCTGTCTTGAGTTTATCTGTGACTTTTACTTATAAACCTCCACCAAAGTTAAGGCATTCCCTTTGTGAGTGACCTAAATGGAGGTGGGGTGTTTCATTGTGTCTGACATTGGATTTTATTATGTGTTGATTGATCTCTATTAAATATATATCTGTTTGGTGGCGGAGAATTTATTCTCTTGCTTAACACCCTTCTCTAAGACATACGAGCTTAGAGGTTATACATTGATAGACATCAGTTGCATGGCGTGAATTGTAAGTGTGACATGCTGAGATGCAAGTGATCAAGACTTTTGTTAAAAAGCAGAGTCTTGTGGTTGATGATCAAAGCACGGCTTTATACAGCATAGCTTTGTGTATAGCGTTAATTCGTGAGCCTCACACCTCGGTATGAGTCAAAAACGGGATAAGGGACCCAGGGAGTGCATGATGTTTACTTCTAGCTATGGGTGTTGTCATGGTATGGAGCCCAGACATTTATTTATTTTTACCTGTGTGGATGATGGATTGCGAGGCGCCTCGGATATTGGTCCCTAGTGGCCATGTGATAGGTCTGATAGGACCAGGAAACGTGTGTCTAGGAGTTACTAATCCCCAAACGTAAGGGAGGACCGACCTAGGAGGATCCAAGGGTTCACTACGGGGGATCCTGGGTCATCTTGCTAGAGGTGATCCGAATCGGTGAGGAGTACATCCCTTGCCTTGACTCATGACGGAAATCTAATTTCCAATACATGACATTTCGGTTTTAGTTGTAAAACCTAGTATGGCGACATAGTAGCATGGTATACTATGCCGTCTATGGTTGATACACTTATATTTTAAGTAGTTTTGACACTATACACTTGAAGTACTATCAAAATGATTTGTTTTAAAACGTACCAAGCATGTTTGGCTATTACAAGGGAAAACTCTATCCTCCAGCTTGCGTTGCATTGTGTGATGGGACCTGAGCCTTATAATAGCTTCATTTTTCCAAAAAGCATTGCGTTGTTTGTTTATGCACTGGTATTCTTAGGAGAAAACCCATCCGTGTTATACGGCGTGGTCCCTTGATTTACTAAATTTTTAAGTAAAGTTTTAAATAACTGTTTTAGTTCTTACACCTGTCCCATGACTGACCTGGAGTTTATTGTTTTAACCTAAACTCTGGGTGCCCATATTTTCCACACGGGCAGCTAGTAGTTTTGGTTTTGCAGATATCTATTTTATAGGATCCTGGTTTACAGCTGGAGCTATATTCGGAAAGCTTTGTATCTGTGTATCTCTTTCAGTTTCCACTACTATGTAAATTATTTTAATCTCTGATATTTTTCTGATGTATATTATTTATTCATACTTTGTTATATTCTTGTACTCTGATGTAATTGTTGTAATAGCAATGAAATATTCTATTGATTGTGTTCTAATTTGTCGTGTTCTCAACTCAATCCGGGCTTTCCCCTATGGGCAAGTTTGGGTCGTTTCACTTATTAAAGAATGTTTTTTAAAAGTTAAATAAGAAAATAAGAAGCACTACATTCTTTCGAAAAGTGTTACATTTTGAAAGAAAATGAAAATTTAGCACTTCAGCTTTTTAATAAGACATTAAAATGCAAATTTTTAGAATTCATTACATTTAGTGAGTTCTTTGAACATATGTATATATAATAATGTAATAATGACAATAACATGTAAATATATTCTTTTATGTAACTGCTAAAATTACATTATATAGAAAGAAACAATTCTAGAGTAAATAAGGGTAAAAAATTAGGTGAGTCAGAATAAAAAAATTAAGTAAGAATAGGTTGTACAACATAATCTGGAAATTTTAGTGTCAGTCCCAAAGGTTTATATTAGAAAAGTTGGTGAAGTGTAAGGATTTCCAGAATCAGGGGTTATGGTTGTAAACTAGGTTGCACTAGATAGTTTAGTTTAGGAATTAGTATGATTATGAACGTATTTAGCGGTTAGCAATATATAAAAATATATAGGTATAGCGTAACTTATATAATTTACGATTTTCAAAAAATAGAATTCATGAATATTGATTGCTAATTTAATAGGCAATAAATTTGTAATTAATTAAAGAATTTATAGGCATTGATTTGAAGAGAGTTTAATTAAGGAAATGAATGTTTCTCCAAACTTGAAAGAACTTGAAAAGTAATTTAATTTGGAGAATATATTTTCAAGGAGGTTGAAGAAATTGAGTAAGGTTAAGTTAAATGGTCTAAAATTCGACTATTATGGATATTAATTAAGATTATGGATGGAACACATCTTTGAGAAAGGCGAAATTGGAAAATTGAGGAGAATACAAATATTGGAACGATATGTTAAGATTGGAGTAAAGGATTAAGACATCAATACCGTTTATATCACTAGTTGTAAGTAATGACTTCCAAAAAAACATTTTCTTCGGCTTTGAGGTTTTAACCTCTAGTAGTCTCCCGTGATGATTTGAAGATGATATAAAGTGGTGAAAATAAGGTATCCCTATTTATGCTTACGTGGTTTGGGGTTCAAAACCACTTGGTAAATTTATTGTGAGTTAGAGAATTTTATGGGGACATCTGACTGGTGGTTAAGTACATTTGGGATTTGGAAGTTAATAAAGGAATCAAATTTGTTGCCCGTGATGAGGAAATATCTTGAAGTCAAGGTTTTGAAATACCGTGTAAAGGAATTTAGCCCTAAAGAATGTCATTCTCAAGAATATTAACTTAAAGCATGAGATTAAGAAATAGCCTTCAATATTAGAGTTGCATATATTAGCCTTTCTGGTTTGAATATGACCGTGTTTTGGTTTGCTTAAGGACATTTGTTTGATTTTTATAAATTAGGCATTTTGTCATTTTTCATAAAAAGACTATATTTGAAATTGTAAGGTATATTCATAAAATGTAAAGAATGTGATGTGTGAGTTTACGTTTTTAAACGTAGATTACGCCGTCCATTCAAAATAAGACAATACCCATTCCTTATCACTTTAAATATGTCAACATTATTGCATGGTAAATTTATTGAAATTATTGCAAAAGACCTTTTGTTGGAATTTAAATTCTACCAAATTGGAGCATAGAAAAATATTTTAGTTATTAGTATAGACTTGGACATTAGTTAGTTAGATATGGAAAATTTGGTTTTGGAAACTTTTGAATTTTCGAGTCGCACCTCATTTGAAGACCGGAGGGTAAACTGAAGAGATGGATAGAGTTTGGAGAACGAAAGGAAAATTTTGTATCTTTAACCTCTTAACAATAGGAATAATATTTTTCTTCAGGGTTACTATAGTACTTTTAAAGGTCTAGATAGCACTCTTGAAGTATTTCCAGGAGGCCATGAGTATTGGTGGGAAACCATCAATATATTTTACTCAACCCAAATTTGTAACTAGACTTCAGGAAAAAAGTCTAATTTTATTAGACAGCTTGTAAAGTTAGAAAGTCAGGACTATATTTTGGGTTTTCCCAACATTAGGGAAATAAAAGATATTTTAGTTGATAGGAACCCATGATGTTTTTATACTTTTATATTGATAAGATTCTTTCACATTATGGAAAATTTTGGTAGGGATTAATCAAGAAATGAGGACAAAGACAAAACCCTTGAAGTTCGTGCCACCACATATATTGTAGAACACGGGATTACGAGGCTCCGCAACATTTAGTTAGATTGGTTCGAGTATATAGAGGAAAAATTCGATGGGTGGCATGAAAAGTTTAAATTTTGTTGCCTTCCTCGAAAACTTATGATTATCTGATTGCATTGTAGTTGCCAGATTGGATGGTGGAAATTGTTTGCAACACAAATGCACCAAGCACTCATGTAGCAGTTATATGCAATGTTAGGGTGTTTTGCATACACACAACATCACATGTTACACTTTCATGCTAGAACCGAGCTTACTTTAACAAGTCTGCGGTGCATAATCACATTGAGTAATGAATGTTTTATGGATGTTTATAAATAACTTGGATATATAACATGTTTGTTAGAGAGAGTTGTGTTTTTCGCCCTTTTGAAAGATTTCAGAACGAAACCTCTTTTAAGAAGGGATAATGTAACACCTTGTGAAATATACCCTAAATAGACATAGACATGTAAACCAAATATAAGCAATAATAATTTAATAAAAATATTAATGAGATGAAAATAAGAATTTGGGGCAATTGAGAATTTAGCCACGAGAATATTACCATTATATTCATGGTGAGATTCTGATCCGTTTTCATATTTTATTTGTTGAAAACGGAGTCTGTATGAAGAAATTATAAGTAAAACAGTTTATACGATAATTGTGTACGCACAAGATTTGAAATTCAAACTGAATAAATATTAATAAGCAATAAAATTATATACTAAGTAGCATAATGGAATATTCCCTGGAGATTTGAATTTGTGTGTAAATATTTATATATAAGTGGGGATAAGAATAAATAATAAATGAAATGAATTAATTGTAACTAATATAAAAGTAAGATTAAGAGAAAACGAATCTCTTTGCGCTCGACCCAGAAGGGGGGGTCGACCGCCACATAAGAGGGGGATTGACCGCCATCTTAGTTGTAGTGGGAGAGAGGACTTTTTGTTGAGGGTTTTTATATAGTTTTGCTTAAATGGACTGTCCAGATTTAATATCACTAATCTTACGGTCTACATGCACACAAGAAACTATAAAAAAGACCCCTAGCCTCTCCCCTAAACCTTACATTCATCCTCTTCCACACCTCCATTTTGTCTCTCCGCCATTTTTCATAATTCCAAAACTGGTTAGGTTTCTTCTTTATTTTAACCTATATTCTATCTCTTCTAATTCTGAATTCTTATATATAGATTCTGAGATTAAGTATAATATATATGAGATTTTAAATCCAATTCTTATATATATATGCATATGTGTGTGTGTGTGTATTAGGAGAAGCTGAGGTACATTGATTCAAAAGGCTCAGTTCAGATTTGTTTGATTCTACTCTGAATTCACTATTCTTCTTTTCCTATCTCCATGAGTGGAAATTACATAAGTTTTCTATTTTCCATATTTTGTAGTGTAGATTTGGATTGTTATGCCTATAAGGAATTTAGGAACTAAAAGGTTTGAAATTTTAGGAACTAAAAATATTTGGTTTAGAAGATGGAGATTAAGGTGATAAAGAATAACAAAGTAAGAGTATACAATGATTTTTGATCTTTTTAGATATTCTAAATAAAAGAAAGGGTGTAGTTGGCATTAGAATTCTTAGCATTTGAATTATTGGAATGATAGCATTGGGAATAAAAGTAGTTTTTATGAAAATACCATATAAGTATGTTTTAAAAAGATCTCAAGGACAAGTTAGAACCTAGGCTAAAATTAAGCATAGAAATTTAAAAGTTGAGAAAAAAAATTGTTAAGATATAAGGATGAATTTCACCATTACACATATTCAATAAATTGAGAATTCGGTGTTCATCAAAGTTGTGTCATTTGGACACTAGAAGAAGATCCTAGAAATTCCGTTTGAAGGATGATAACTTATAAGAATATGTGATGATTGATTATTAAGATCAGATTAATAGATAGATCCTTATATAACCACTAAGTTGAAGTAAGCAATACATTTAGATAATGGACAAGTGGTTAAGTGTTTTAAACAGAAAGGATATAAAGATTTCAAATGGAATAATTACTAGGTATATATTTGCATCTGAGAAAATAAATATGTAGAAGGGTAGTTTAGAAAATTTTATAGGACCACTTTGAGTCTAAAGCCCCTCCCTCACCCCTCTACACACACACATACACCACACACACACACACACATATATAATTCTTGAAGAAGAAAATTTTAAAACTAGCATGTTTAAATATGAAATAAGTGTTTTTGAGAATTTCATAAAAATAACTATGTATATATTTCAAAAAGAAATTTTTTGTGACTCTACGAAATGTAAGTTTTCTCGCTAAGATTTTCCAATAAGATTTTAAAGGATAAAATGAGTTTTGAAAAATGGTTTTCTTATTGAGATTTTTCAAATAATAGTTGAAAGGATAAAAATAGTGTTCGCAAAAGATTTCATACATAAACAAAGTTTAAAAAGAAATTATAGGGTTGGACAATATAAGTGGAATCAATAGAGGAGTGTAAGACTAAAAAGGTAAAAACGTGAATCTGGAATATGGATATGGTAAAATTAATAAAGTCATGAAGGCTCTACTTAGAGGAGGTAGAGGATAGAGTACCCCAGAGTTTTAAAACCAAATTAAACTAGGTTCAAAAGTGTAAAGATAAATAAGAAGCAGATGGAAAAAATTTAGGAAATAAATTAGTTGACCGGGTCGAATGATTTCTTCCTAGAGTAAGTAGAGTGATTAAGATGTAGAACTCTCCTACGTATTTGGTCAGAATGACTCAACAATTATAAGGAAAATATTCAGTTAAGAAAAAAAAAGGAAGAAATACGGGTCATTAATTCACCATCCTAAAAGAACTCAATTCCACTATAATATCTTTTATTTCATAAGGAAAACTCGCTATCTTAGGGGAAATCCAACTTTCTTGCTATTATTCTTTTCGACAAATGTTATTTAGCGATTCTATCTTTATCAAATTCCATGAATAGGATTCTTCCATATCCTTAGATGATCTTAGAACAAGCCAACAGATGCTAGGAATGATTGCAAACATGTTAATAGAACATGTTATGGTTGATGTATACTGGTGGTTGCAAGTGGATGCAATGGATGCATAACATTCACTAAGCACTATTAGAGATCGGCTAACTAGGACACTTTTATATTACATATGGACATGTACGCTTTTATTTTATTTATTTAATTCCGTGCTTGCGGATGTCTAGCATACGATTGTTGCATATGGATAATGTTTGCAGCACCCATGTAGAACTATGAGTATCATTACGAACTTTCATTCATTTTGGATGCACGACATGGGCATGTTTGCATAAAAAGGAGGTCGACAAAATTAATAAACTGCCAAATCTTTGCATTAGTTAGGGATACACACACTGCACTATTGCATAGATTCATCAATTGCATTAGAAAACTTTAAAACAATGGATGCTAGTGGATGATGATAGATTTGTTTACGCGTAAATATTGAAAGAAAGTACTTATATCATTTTTCTACCACTGAAGATTTCGGGGATGAAATCCTTTAAGGAGGGGAGAATATAACAACCCAAAATTTAAGATACAATAATAAAAAATACAAATGTAAAGAATGAATATTATGTAAATAAAACATTACAAAAGTAATAAATATGTTCATAAGTAACTTTATAAAAATGATGGAGAAATTAATTTGCTTAAAATATAACAAAAGAACTAATCCGCAAATGTTAACATGTGCATTTGAATTTGAAAATGGTAACATGCATTATAAAACAACAATTAAGTCAAGTATCAATGCACTCTAATGTAAGTTAAATTGTATTAAAGAAAGAGGTTAAAAAGAGAATTTTAAGGACAAAGTAATTGATTGAAAAAATTAACTAAAACATAAATAATTATATTAAAACTTGAGAATCTTACTATCAAAATCACAGCATTGTTCCCATGGCGATTTTATGATCAGGTTAGACATCAAGTTTGCAGATCGAAGTTAAAATGAGCAAGATATGAATTAAATAAAAACCATAAGAATATATATATATATATATATATGTGTGTGTGTGTGTGTGTGTGTGTCAACACACCTCTTGAGTGTGTCAACACACTAAAGCACCTGGACGATAATTCGTCTAGGTTTTTTACTGTGACGTTATTTTTATTAATTAAGGTGACGTGGCACACTCCTATTGGTCAAATTTTGAAATGCTGAGCTTTGATTGGACAACATACGTGGCTGGCACAGATTCAATCTGGAAATCTAACGGTTTAAAATCCCTAACCTAAAAACATAAATAGACTCCAAATCCTAGCACTCAAATCACACTTAAGTCTTCTCCCTAGGGTTCACTCTTCATTGAGAAGAACCTTAAAATAATTTTTTCCAGAGAAGAGGAAAAAATAATTATATATATCTATGGGGATTCATTGCAGCCAAGGATTTTCAAGCTTAAGACCAAGGTGAGTGATTTAATCTTTTCAAAATTAGTAGATTACAGTAATCAGTTTTTTTATAGTTTTTATTTGCAATTTTCGGCAGCTTTTCTTTTCAGTTCTTGTCTTATTTCAATATTTAGTAGTAGTTCTATTTCTATAGTCAAGTTCTCTTCTTTTTCCTTATAGTCTTTATTTTATTTTATAAGTTAGTTTTATTTAGTCTATGTAACACCCCACACTTTTCTACACCCAAAATTTGACAAAAATCAAAACTTGAATACATCCAAGCATAGAGCGTATATCTGGTACCTGTGGTAAATGAGCATGAGCATAATCGGAGTACGATAAAATAACTCACAGTGGAAACAAAATAGGATAAATTTGTATTAACTCAAATAAATACCTTTTTCAAAGTAAGTCACTTTGCCAATACCGAGCATAAGAGAAAACGAGAACCGAAAGCCAAACTTATTCATATGCGGGAACCTGACCTTCTCTAAGAGACCTGGGAGGTTGTAATGAGGAGGGAGGTCATAACAACAAGTTCTAGTGACTAAGAAATGTACAACACAGACAATAACATAGATATATCCCGTTTGGTTCAACATAAGCTATATGCCTAACCAGGTTAGCGATTCTGGCCCAACCTAGTAAATGTTTTACGCGCGACTTTAGTTTTCAGCCCAAAGCAATATTCCCAAATTATATTACCAAGATAGGACATTTACACATATTTTTGCGAAGCCTTTATGCCAGAGTTTAACTGGTTAATTAAATCAAGAGTGGGCCCCTTATTTCAGGGTTTCTATTTGTACCCTCGTTCTCTATTCTTTATTATCTAACGCCTCACTATCAAATGATAGATAGGGCGGATTCTCCCTGATCACTTAAGACCCTAGGCGGACCTATTAGTCACCTATTAACCCTCACAATATATTCAACATTAACATAAACTAGAGGGCACTAGCCACGAGCCCTACAAGTTAAGGCTTCCATCATTCTCGCGTGTACCCTTGCCCTGCATAAGGTGAGAGTAGGTATTTTATCGCTCGTCATACCTTCTAGCTGACCTCATTCGATAACCTCCTTAGTCACTTACTACTTCTCGTAGGATCGACGACCATATCTGACCCTTTTAATTTCCAGCTTTGGGTAGGCCCACAAGAACCTAGCATTTAAGACCCCTATACTGAAAAGCCTATTCCCAGGTGGACTCATCAACCCTAGCCACTTAAGACACAAGGAAGCGGACTATACGCGAAGGTTATTAGTTCGTCCCTCATTTGCCTTTAAAACCTTTCCCTTTTTAGGATAAAGTAGGCTACGTTATTAAGTCATTCCTATTTAGTTTCCTTATACAGAAATACTATACATACACCATTTATTTGTATCACGAGTTTATTGGTTAATAGCATCTCATATTATTAACCTACTAAGTCCAACTATATTTTTAAATATAAGTTTTATTGACATAAATAAGGAAGATTATATTCCCTTTTCTCTAGTATATTTATTTAATTTCTTCCCTAACTTGGACTTAGTATTTAAACGACAATCAATATCCGTTAATTCCCCCTTTTTGACACCCATTTCTTTTTATTTCCTTTTTATTGCCCTTTATGACTCTAACGGTCATATTTTCCTAAGGCAACTATTTATCAATCCCAAGTTATCTATTTGTTGTACCCCAACAGGCAATTACTATACTTATTCTTTATTTTATTTCATTTGTTTATTGGTTTATATATATATATATATATATATATATATGCATTAGGCCTCTCACATTAAGTTGACTACGTGTGGATGCTAGATTTGTCGGTCGGTTCCGAGAAGACTTCAACCACAAGTGAACTTACCCTCATTCCTTAGTACATTTATTTTTATGCATTTGACCTCTCACATTAAACTGACTACCTGTGGTTGCTGGATTTGCTGGTCGGTTCCGGGCAGGCTTACACCACAAGTTTAGTTTAGGCTAATGTTTATTTGTTGTTATAATTTAAATTTCCTAATTGGGGTCCACAACAATTATCCTAATTGATTTTAGGAATTGTAACCGTTTTCCTATCACATTTATTTCCCCCCAACCAATATTGGTTACAATAATTATTTCTTTATTTGCGGTCTCATTTATGGCAATTAATTATATTTATTGCTACAAAAGGTCACCACAAATATATTAATTAAATATGGATTATACTTACATATAATTCCACCATTGAATCTTATCCAAACATTCAACATTTGTCACAATTGCTAATTATTTATTTATGGCCTCATTTATACCAATCAATTATACTAATTGCTAAACGGTCACCATAAATATATTCATTAAGTATGGAATATAATTTTACATGTATGATTCCATAAATGAATACCATTCAACATTTAATACAATGCATATTTTTACCATTTTACGCTGATTAGGACAGATAATATGTATATATTTATTTTTATGTTTGCGTGCGGTCAACGTAGTTATTATTATTTTTATTCTTATTCTTAAATTTAAATTAATGATTTGGTATAATCAATTAACCAATCATTCCCTTTTTACATTCAAGCTTTCCAAAAAGGTTTCAAGTCTCACATGGACTGTTAGCCAAAATCATTGTAAATCATGCATATCTTGTGGAATTGAAATATCTCCAAATCACAAGAAATATACATAATGTAATTTTATTTTGGAACAGTTGATGCAAATTACATAAAAAAAAATATATATTTATTTTTATATGTACCTTTGCACCACTTTTACCCTTTTTGATTCTTTTTGTCATACTTCTTGTGATTCTAAAATAATGCCTCTCTATTTAACAATGAGTAAAATGACATAATTTACAATGCTTAAGCCAAAAACCCAACAAAACTGAATGTAAACAAGGAATATTTCTTTTTATTATTAACATCACATAATACACAATTTTCATCTTTTTACCCAAATTCACATATTTCATATTTCAGATCTGAACTAAAGATCTGGAACATAACTACAACAAATTTATGTTTAATTAGACTGATTTCCAGATCCACAATGCTATGCGGCATAAACAACATATTTCATAATTCATGACATAACTTGTAGGAATATATGGGAATATATATAAAAATCCTACAATCCATATTTATACATAAGCAAAACTTGTCATTTACCAATTTTAAGCATATTCATAATTAGATCTGATGGTTATCACAATTTACAATTATTTAAATAACAGATCTGATAAGCATAAAACATATATTGGATTCAAACGAAATAGATAAGTCATTATAATTGCATTAATAAATTTCTCACTCGCCTTATAGCCTCCAAATTATAATTTTTGAACCCTTTAGGCTTACAATCATCAAATTCTTTTAAATCTACAATTTATCTAGAAAGGGGAAGATTCTAGATCTGTAGAAATGTGAGAAAAAGGGAAGAGAGCGAAGAATCTATCGTTGAGCGTCGATTTGCCTTCTTTTCCATTAAATCTATTTATTCTCTCAATTGTATATACATTTGATTTGATTTGTTTTACGCATATATTTTTTAATTGAAGAAATTATGTTAGAAGAGTGTGAGAAAAATGGCATAGCTCCGCTGCTATCATAGATTTGAATGGAAAAGAAAGAGGCTCTACCCATTTATTTATAGGGGTGTAAATGGACTTGGACCATTAGATCTATTTTAATTGTCGTCCGTCCATTTGTTTTATAAAATATAACAAGAACACCCCTAAAAACCTAGCCGTGATGGGTGAGATGGCTGGGTAATTATATATTACTATATATATAATGTTCTATTTTATTTATTTTCCGTCTGTTTTGGTATTTCGTCCGTAACTTTTTCATACGGACTCCATTTGCGGAACTCCAAACATTAAAGTTGACCAGAATTCCGAGACGAACGCAACGGTTAAAGTTTCATGGTCTAATTCCATCATTTGCAGAAATTCCTATTTTTGAGCTTATAAATAAATAACTATTTATTGTCAAAATTTTCGGGTTGTTACATTCTTTCCCCTTAAAAGGAATTTCGTCTCGAAATTCTAACACCTAGTTATCATATCCTACACAAACAATTTGTGTACATCCACTTTGCAACCACGTTTATATGTGCATGGTGTACATAATGTATTTCAACCATAAAACATGCATGCAAAATGATTCTAATTCGGGCCCTCTACATGTATGCAATAAATTTTTAAAACACTTTTAATAACATGGTGCAAAACATCTTAAATATACTGGTAGTTCTATATGGATGCAAATTTTGAAAATTCTTTTTCATCCATAACCTTCACACAATTACTAATAAAAGTGTGAAGCAACCAATTTTGCATCCAAACCATACCATCCAAAACGTCACGCAATCTAATTGTTTCCTATTTAATTTCTCCTAAACCAGAAAAAGAAAATCAAAGCGAAATTTTTAACATTTCCTCCGCTTACAAATATTCCATTTCCCGCCCTCCAGTGGAATTTTCACCTCAGTTACCCAAAATAATCCAAAAAATTTCATTTGTAGACTGTAAATGAGGCTTAAAACAAGCTATAAAACGTAAAACAAATTAATTAATAGCTCGTGCGCATCATTGACAAGGTATGGAAACAACGACTCCAAGGATAAAACATCTTTTCCTTGTCATCGTTAACGTTTTTATCATATCGTCGGTGCTACTACACCGCTAAAACGTGCACATAATTCATCCAAATGTCTTTCTTACACCGTTCATGTGACCAAAAATCAAAAAAATTCATAAAAATAAACTTCGGCTTAATGACTTTTTGTGTTTATTTTGGAAATTTCTTTTCTAAACCGTTTCACTTTCTTATGAAATAAGAAAATGAAAAAAAAATCAAACAACATTTTCCGAAAACTTTCAAAAATGTATTTTGCGGAAATTTAAATGATCCAAGCCACTTGTTGGCGAAAAAGGAAGTCAGTCACGCCAAAAATGCTAAAACTGAAATTACACACAAAAGAACAAAATAAATTTTAGCTTGAAAAGGAACGGTGATTTATTTATTTATATACCCATGACGAAAACAACGGAAAAGCGGTCCTTTGCTATAATTTATCCAACATAGAATTCTATTCTTTTCAGCTCTAGGACAACTGTTAGTTTATATATGAAATGAGATTTCTTTCGAACAGGTATGCGTGGATGACATAAACGTTTCCAAACTCAGAAATCTCATTAACCTATGTCGTGAGATTTAAACAATAATAACAGTTACAAGCACGAATCACCACAAAACCAAAAACCCGATGTTGGAAAGGGATAACAACGACAAAACAACACCAAAACCTGCTAGAACAATGGATATAAACAACGAGATGTTTTTCCCTATGGTTGGAGCTCAAACCATTTTTATAGTCTTTGATTAACCATAACATGGTAGCAAAAATGCTCAATCTCGTGTTACAAAAACTATTGGTGTTGATGGAGGTTTCCACATCACCATCTCTGCTAAGAGAAAATTTATGATGAGAAAAGAAACCTAACATAAAGCTGCTTGTCATGGAAATCCACCAAATATTGTCTAAAGAAAAAGTGAATATGTGAATTTACATAAAGAAACTCTATGAGACAACACACAAGAACAACAAGCCGAATCGAATATGATGCGGTACTAAATGATGGTTACGCCACCGATCAAGCAAAGGATTAAATTCTCGCATCATTAGACAAATTTAATCATAACTTCCCATTTATAGAACGATGTGCTAAATGGGACACATGACTACATGGGAAGTTTGAACATAGTTTCCCGACATCAAGAAAAGTTATTTGCTGCAAAAATCTCTTTAGCTGGTCAAACAAGAAACCATTTAAGGCCACGTTCAACATGGATTCTTCTAAAATCTCATCGAGATTCTCCTCAGAAAAAACATCAAAAGATAGCTTAATCTTCATCTCTAAAACGGCGATCGCCTTCGAAAGAACCTATTCGAACAAGGTATAGCAAAGGCGGATGCAACACAAACACAAATCCTATTCTAGGATCTCAAAGCAATGGGTCGGTGCAAGTCCAACTGGCATACCAAATTTTCTTAGCATTAAAGTGGTAAGACCTTTTTGCTCATTCCAATCCAACCAAATGATCTATACCCCAGAATGAGACTTAAAAGGCGTGAGTAATATCAAATATTGCAATAAGGTATTATAGGCCAAGAAATGGTCGGAGAGAAGAAATAAGATCTTGGAGTATTTGTGAGGCAACATCTAATGCGCAAACAAGCAGGAAAAAGAGGAGACGAGGCGGCAAAGAAAGAGAAGAAGGATAGAGATATGGTTCTGCTAGATGAGGAAGAAAGGACGAAAGAAAGAAGTTAAGGGGTAATTTGGATGCAACTTTTACGATTGAGTCCTTGGTTCTAGTTGTACCAAAACTCATCAACTAATTGACTATCTTAGTATCACACCAAACAGTCAACTACCAAATGAGCTTTGGACAGAGGTTGGACCTTGACCTTATTAGGTCGGATTAAAATATTAATCGTCCCGGATTGTCTTGTAATATTAGTCATCCACATTACCGCGGTATTTTAAGACCGTAGTTAAACTCCGAACCAACTCCAAGGATTTATAGTCTCAACAACGATGCTTCGACTACACAACGAACGAACGGATTTCAAAAATAACTCAGCTAGAAATCCCTAATATAAATCAAAATGGATTTTCCCCTTATCTAGTTGACACAACAGACGATTCATAAAATCAAATATCCCAAAATCTGGAGGAAGGATTTTCGTTAGCCTCTCCGAAGAAAAATTTAAAACTTTTCCAAAAATGAGATTTGTTTATAACTAATGGTTTCGTATTTATAATTCTATATTGTTATTACTTATACCCAGTTTGTATTTTAAACTGGAAAAACCTTTTCGTATTCAAAAATGTTGGAGCTTTAGAATATTAAGGATTAATTGTTATCCAGTATATAAAGGAAGAGGGACACTAAAAATTACAAGGAATAAATATTTATTATTTTAAAGTTTAGTGGCATATTATTTGTCATTTCTAACTCCATCTTTCCTACCAATCAGACTATATTTATTAAAATTACACAATAGCCCTAAAATTTTGAATCACGAATATATTAAGAATTTAAAACCATATCTTCTCAAACTATTTTCCGAAACCGTATTACAAAACGGTTGAAATCCATTTTTATTTTTCAAATAGTTTTAAAAATAAAATTTCTCGAATACAAGGCTAAGAACTCAATTGAATATCTCATCAAAGGTTAATTCAGAGTTTTACAAAGCAACAAATGGATATACCTCATAATTCTATTCCCGGAATGGATACGACATATTAATGTGGGCTCTTTCCCCCTTTTGGATCGAAACTGGTCTTAACTGGAACTACTGACGAAACCAAAAACCAGACATCGCGATTATCTCGGTTGTAGCTAGATTATTATATTATTATTATTTCCAGCTTCCAAATCTCGAATAAACGGAATCCATCATATGTCATATCATGCTCTTCACTACGAGATTGCCAACGTACCATGGGTAAGACATATTTGGCTAGAAACCTGAACTCGGCATATTTCAACTCTTAGTCGCTCAAAGCCCATTATATATAATTAGGCCCACGACTAATCGAAAATAAATTGAAGTCGAGTTAGAAAGATGAAAAAAACAGAAAAGAAAATTGAATTAAGTTCTCTTACGAGTTCTGTAACACCCCGTATTTTCGAGAAAGACGTTAAGTTACGAATTAAACTACATTTAATTATAAATGCGAGAATCAAGGGAAACGGGTGACGCCATTGCATTCGTCTCGAAATTCTGCTTGAGATAGAGTCCAAGTTTGTGAGAATTGGACTCCGTATGAAGAAGTTATGACCTTCGGAAGTTTCAGGAAATTCAAACGGTTTAATTTAAATTCAAAATTCAAATCCAGAAGCAAGATCGGGCTAGGCGGGAAATTTCCTGCCCGGAGATCAGGTCGACGAGGGGGTCGACCCTAGTGTCGACCTCTCCTATACAGGTCGACCTTAGTGTCGACCTACCCCACTCGGGCAGATTTGTTTTCCAGCCAATTTCGACTCACTGCTGAGTCATTAGGACTGAGTTGGTTGTTCTGGATAACTCTATCTTGTCTTAATGGTCTTGATTGATTATGAGATGATCTGACGGCTCCTATTCAATCAAATCTCTATAAAAGCAACCTAATACCTCAACCCTAAATCATATTAAAATTAAACCAAGAGCCGTCATGCTGCCATTAGACAACCTAGAGTAGCCGCCACTTGAAGTTAACAAAGAGACGAACCAAACTAAATTAAAACAACGATTGTCTACACCAAAGGCGAGCATTTCAACTTCAGAATACAGATTCCAGAAATCAAGATCTTCATTTGTTGTAAGAGTAGTTATCTTTTAGATGTAAATAAATTTAAGACGTGATTTGATATAAAGTGAAAAATAGAATTATACCATGGTGTATAATATTGACGATGCTAATTAATGTTTGTTTCTTATGATGATTTTATCATGAATTGTCTTGGAATGTTTGTTACTTATTGGACTTGGTGTTGGATCTATTAAGAACTGAGAATGAAACTATCAATATCATA
The DNA here is from genome assembly GCA_030737875.1 of Allium sativum. Taxonomy (NCBI): domain Eukaryota; kingdom Viridiplantae; phylum Streptophyta; class Magnoliopsida; order Asparagales; family Amaryllidaceae; genus Allium; species Allium sativum. The sequence continues at coordinate 254,909,225 of CM060922.1, forward strand.
TGCAAGTTATATGTTTCATGTTGAGATCTACATATATGTGTTTATATGATTAATGCAAGTTGTATGTATTATGTTAGATCCAAGTCAAGATCTATATATATATATATATATATATATATATTCATGTGCTTTATGTTAGATCCATATACCTATATATATATGTTCATATGTTCATATGCAAGTTACAAGTTTTATGTTGGATCCATGTCAAGATCTATCCAGGTTCATATGATTAATGCAAGTTATATGTTTTATGATAGATCAAAGTCACGATCTAATTATACATATGTTCATATGCAAGTTACATGTTAGATCCAAAACTAGATCAATATTTATACGCATGTTTGTAAAGTGGATTTATACAAGTTCACCTTGTTAGATCCAATTCACACCTATATGTTAATGTTAAAATTATACATGCTTTGGAATTGGACATGTTATGATTATGTCATATGCTAGTTTGTAATTGAGGTTATGTTCACACATGCCTAGACCTACATATTAACATCTTTTAGGCTTATGATTATTTAAGTCTAAATTATATGCAAGTTCATGTGACATGTTAAATTATATGAATAAAGTTTTATGCAAAATTTACACGTTGGATTGAATCTGTATTATGCATGTTCCCTTCTTTACCTCTTGTTTATAAATTGGGTTAATATGCGGGCCCAATGACTTTATGTGTTTAATACGAACAAACGAACGGGGGCAACGTTGGGATAGTTATTAAATCAAAACATGTTAATAATGTAGGTGGGCCCAAAACCATGTAAATGGTTAAGGCCATGAATGGTATAATTTATACCATTAGTCTTGAACATAATTAAGTATGTGACATGAAACACTTGTTCAAAGTTTACATATATAAAATGTAAAAGATGAATATGCCTAACCCGAGGTTAGACTGAGTTGTGGTGTAAACCTGCCCGAAACCGACCGGCACATCCAGTAACCACAACAATACCTGTCTAATGTGAGAGGTTAGTGCATCAAGCCCAGAAAGACCCGAGGTTAGACTGAGTTGTGGTGTAAAACTGCCCGGAACCGACCGGCTTATCCAGTAACCACAACAATACCTGTCTAGTGTAAGTGGTTGGTGCTTTAATTAATTAATTAATTAAAGCTCATGAACAATCAAGCTAGAAATAGTGAGGTTAAGTAATTAAGGAAACACTTAACCAACTTAACGTGTTAACAAGGCAAGATTGGTGGGGTTAAGTAATTGGGAAAACACTTAGCCAATTCAACATGTTAACTAGACAAGATTGATAGGGGTTAAGTCAAACCAAGGACACTTAACCAATTTAGCATGTTGACTAGAAAAACCCTAGTAACGGGGACCCGTTTCAGCAGTAACCCGCATGGATGTATCAAGGTACCCTGAACTAGGTAGGGAGGGGCACGATTACTGGGCTGAATATAAGAGGTCAAAAGGGCGGCGGTTAGGTGCGTCAGTGTAGGTTCCGGCGAAGTACGAGCATGCACGGGCTCCGGAGTGAAAAAGCAGGCACTGGGCACCAGGCGTACACTTGTGCATCTTTGAATCGTGTCAGGGTTGCCATTATAGGACTTGATTCACCCTATACTGGAACCAGCACAAGTACTTGAAAATCACGTGGGGCCGCATGACACTGGGAATACATGAATGCGAGTAGGAGCCGATCAATACATGAATGGGATCACTTTATCATGAACATACATTGCTAGTTAAACAGCTCTGAGTGGGTGCAGAGAAGTAAAAGTGGGTGCGGTAGCCAAATCTAGTTAAATCTTACCTTACCTCGTTTTAGGACTACCCTATCCTTGTGTTATCATTCTAAGTTCAGTTTATTCATGTCATCGTCTTTTACTTGTTTACATGCTATTAAATAACTGGACTTACCAGACTTATGTTTGACCCATTTTCCTTTCGCTTCTTTTCTTCCGTTTCCCCCCTCCCCCCCCCAGGTCCGCAGGGAGGAAACACCTCTGGTTAGTCCAGGCTAGTCAAAGCTTGAAGACCGTAGATGTCAGGCTTGGACTTTCCTTTTTGAGCTATGGCTATGGTCAAGCACTTGTTGGGGATTTATGTTATTTTATTTTCAGTATTGCTTCTTCATGTTTTCAAGATAGATGAAAAGTTGTAATAATTTGGAAGGTTGAAACAGTTGTTGAATTGTTGTGTTGAACAAGTATTTATGAAATAATATTGATCTTTTTCCGCTGCTTAAATTTTCTGTCTTGTAATTTATTATTATCTTGTACCTTAAAACGCTCCACCGAAGTTAAGGCCTTCCCTTTGAGAGTGACCTTAAAGGAGGTGGGGTGTTACACTGGTATCAGAGCTAAGGTTTACTAGATCAAATAAGAGTTTTGAAAACTATTTTTAAAAAGAAGTATAAAGAAGCATTTTTCAAGAAAAAGTGTTATTTTACTTTAAAAGGCATAATCCCCCAAAGCCATATGCCCTATCTTTCTATCCTTTGTTTTGAATCTTTCCTTTTTCGTTTCAGCATGTCTGGGAATCTTAACCTTCCAGAGGGCATAACGATACTTGGCTGGTTCAGGAGGTACTTAGAGGCTAGGGCCAACGACGTGGGCCCAGCAGATATTCCTCCTCCCCCAGCTGCAGCGGTTCCTCCTCCTCCTCCTCCTCCTCATGCAAATGCTTTCTCAAAAATTTGTAGAGACTTTAGAGCCATGGGTGGAAAGGATTTCAAAGGAACTGAATCATTCGTAGAAGTAAGGAACTGGCTCAAAGAAACTGAGGATCTATTCATTATCTTCGAGGTGGATGATAGACGAAATAAAAAGTTGGCAGTATGGTTGCTCAAAGACGAAGCTTCCTATTGGTAGGAAGTTACCAACGCTGAAAGACCAATTGAAACATGGATGGATTTCAGAGTGAGGTTTGAGATGAAATTCCTCTCACAAGCTGAACGAAGTCTACAGGTGGAAAAGTTCTTATCTCTTAAGCAAGGAAGTATGACGGTCAAAGAATACGTCAACCAATTCAACCAGCTAGCCAGATTCGGATTGGACTTAGTGAAATCTCCTCATAAGAAGGCTCTTCGCTTTGTTAAAGGGTTGAATGAGCCACTACACAGCCTAGCTATGACCCACATACCCATGGGTTCGACTTATGAGAGGTCGGTGGACATGACACTCTTAAATGAGGAAGACAAGGATGGCAAGAAGGAGGTGAAGAAGGAAGAGCCTCAAAACAAGAAAGGAGATGGATCTCAGAACAAAAAGGCAGACCCCAAGAAAGGCGGGAAGAATAACAAATCCCACGAGAAGAGGAAGTGCAATTTCTATGGCATACCCGGACACTTGGCTAAAGATTGCAGAAAGAAGAAGAGGAAATTGGGCGCTTGTTTCCAGTGCGGGGATACTGGACACCTGGCTAAGGACTGCCCAAAGAGGCAAGGACAGGGGCAGAGGGCTGGATCATCTTCTGGAGGGCAAGTTCACGCTCTCGTAGTACCTCTGCACGAACAAGGTAGAAATATTTATGTCGAAAGTTTAGTCTGTATTTTTGATCATCCTGTTTGTACACTATTTGATTCCAGCGCATCGCACTCATTTGTATCTGCTGCTTTAGTTGAATCTCTGCACCTAGACACTAGTTTAGTAGAGGATCCCTTGGTTGTTTCAAATCCAATTGGGGGCTCAACTTATTTGTCAATGATTTGTTTGGATTTGGAAATTTCTATACAAAGTGTGGGGTTTAAATGCAATGCCTATGTTTTGGGCTTCACGGGCTATGGGTAGATTCTATTCATGGATTGGCTATCCAGTAATGGTGCCATCCTCGATTGTGTAAAGAGAGTGGTTAGACTCATGACTCGCCTCGGTAACACTCTCGAAATTTCTTGTAATCCCATGAACCAAGTTATGCTAAGTTATCTAGAATCTCTTGATGCGTCTGTTGAGAATTTGTAGTCTGTTAGAGTGGTCCGTGAATACTCGGATGTGTTTGAAGAGGTAAAGGGCTTACTCCGAAGCGCGAGATAGACTTCCGCATATACCTCGTTGACAATGCAAAATCTGTTGCTTTACCCGTTAGACACATGACTCCAAGGGAGAGGAAAGAACTCAGCAAGCAAGTTAAAGAGTTGCTTGAGAAGGGGTTCATAAGGCGGAGTATCTCTGAATGGGGTGCTCCAGTAGTGTTCACAACTAAATCAGACGGATCACTTCACCTGTGCGATGATTATAGGGAGCTAAACAAGCTGACCAAGAAGAATAGGCACCCACTACCAAGAATAGACGACTTGTTCGATCAGCTTGTAGGTGCATCGGTTTTCTCCCAATTATATCTAGCTACCGGGTTTCATCAGCTAAGAGTGGCTGAAGACAACATTGATAAAACCGCGTTCAGATCTCCGGATGGTTTCTTCGACTGGCTTGTCATGCCTTTTGGCTTGACAAATGCACCCGCTTACTACGTTGATTTGATGAGCAGGGTGTTCCGAGAGATCCTCAATAAGTTTGTGGTGGTCTTCGTGGACGATATTTTGATCTTCTCGAAGAGTGAGGAAGAGCATGCTCAGCACTTAAGGGAAGTCATGGATACTCTACGTGCACATCAGTTGAAAGCCAAATTCTCCAATTGCCATTTCTGGAGAGAAGAAGTTAGATTCCTTGGACATGTGGTGTCTAAAGAGGGGTTAGCCGTGGACCCCGTAAAAGTGGTTGTTGTGCAAGATTGGAAGGTTCCACAAAACGCAACTGAAGTCCAAAGCTTCCTCAGGCTGGCAGGCTTTTACCGAAAATTCATCAAAGATTTTGCGAAAATCTCAGCTTCGCTTACAAAGTTGACAAAGAAGAACCTAGCTTTCAATTGGGATTTGGATTGCGATATTGCTTTCCAACGATTAAAGAGGGCTCTGACAACAGCCCCAGTTCTGACATTGCCAGATGGGAGCAAGATGTTCACCATATACACGGACGCCTGTGGTATGGGACTTGGTGCTGTCTTGATGCAAGAAGGAAAGGTAGTAGCTTATGGAGGCAGACGATTGAAAGTACATGAGAAAAACTACCCAACCCATGATCTAGAGTTGGCTGCCATCGTCTTTGCACTTAAATCTTGGCGCCACTATCTCCTAGGTGAGAAATTTGAATTGTATACTGACCATAAATCGTTGAAGTACCTTTTCTCGTAGAAAGATCTCAACTTGAGGCAGCAAAGATGGATGGAGTTTCTTGCCTTATACGATTTTGAGATTTCCTATACTCCTGGTAAGGGAAATGTAGTAGCAGACGCTTCGAGTAGAAAGAAGTTGACCCTAAGCCCTCTCTTGGTAGAAATACAAAGCTTGGAGTACATAGCCAACTTTGATTTTAGACTCTCTGTCAATCGTGTGGCAGATTTGTTGGCATCGCTAGAAGTGCGTCCCACTCTTTTGGACTCAATACGGACCGCACAACGTGAAGACCCTCAGCTAGTTGATATGATAGATAAGCTGATTAGGGGTGAGACCTCTAGTCACCTCAATAGATACTCCATCGATGATATGGGTTGGTTGAGGCGGGATGGAAGACTATGCGTCCCACAAGCAAGGGATTTGGCGAAGAAAGTTCTTGAAGAATCACACCATTCCAAGTTGACCATACACCCCTGTGGATACAAAATGTACAAAGACATCAAAAGGGTTTTCTTTTGGAATGGCATGAAGAGGGATGTAGCTGAATTCGTTTCTAAGTGCATGATATGCCAACAAGTCAAGGCAGAACAGAAGAAGCCTGGTGGTTTGCTTCATCCTCTGGAGGTCCCACAGTGGAAGTGGGATAGTATCTCGATGGACTTTATTGATGGGCTGCCTAGGTCAAGGAGAGGCAATACCAGTATTTGGGTAATAGTGGACATGCTCACAAAAAGCGCTCACTTCATACCCGTTAAGAGTAGAAGGACTGCCTCATCTCTAGCATCCATATATCTTAAAGAGATAATTCGACTCCATGGGATACCCTCCAGCATAGTGAGTGACCGAGATCCTATCTTCACGAGCGAGTTTTGGAGGAGTTTGCAAGAAGCTGTAGGCACACAGTTATGCTTAAGCACGGCCTACCACCCATAAACTGATGGATAGACGGAAAAGGTGAACAGAGTCTTAGAAGACCTCTTGAGATTGTGTGTTCTTGACTTTGGAGGGATATGGGAAGATCATCTTCCTCTGGTGGAGTTCGCCTACAACAATAGCTACCAAGCTACAATAGGCATGGCACCCTTCGAAGCCTTATACGGGAGACTGTGTCGATCACCAACCTGTTGGTGGGAATCCACAGATAAGCTTATACTTGGGCCAGACATGATTAGGGAAACCTCAGAAAAGGTGGACTTAATAAGAAGACGAATGAAGACTGCTCAAGATAGACAGAAGTCTTATGCAAATGAAAGAAGGACCGACCTTGAGTTTGAGGTTGGAGACAAGGTGTTCCTTAAAGTATCTCCTTTGAGGAATATCGTTTGCTTTGGATCCATAGGGAATTTAGCACCAAGATTTGTAGGGTCGTTTCCTATCATTGAGAAGATTGGAAAGATGACTTACAGAGTAGAGCTGCCCGAAATATTGGACTTGGTCTGCGGAAGTGCCTACATGAGTCTGCGGAAGTGGTGGAACCAAGCATATTAGAGGAAGTAGAAGTAGAGCGAGAGGCGACTGTGAGGAGAATTCCAACTCATATCGTGGGAACGGAAGTCAAAAAGCTACGCAACCGTGAAGTCAAGCTTGTTAAAGTTCAATGGAGCAACAATGAGGAAGACACGACTTGGGAAACTGAGGACAAAATACGCATAGCCTACCCTTTTCTTTTTGAGGGTACATCTTTGATCTCTTTTTCCTTAAGTTTATGCTTGTACCTATCTTTTTCTAATTATATCTCCTCGGTCCCATCCTTATTCTTGGGTAGAAATCAATGGATGTAAACATGTATTTGAAACATGTTATGATTGATGGTTACAAGTGGTTGCAAGTGGTTGCTAGTGGTTGCTCGTGGATGCATATGCACACACTTATTAGGTTCTAGATTGGCTCAGTCACTTTTCATATTGCATATGCATATGTGAACTTGTATATGATTGAAACTTGATGTGTTAGCATTTGGATGTTGCATATGTATGAATGATTGTGCACTCATGTAGAAGTTGTTTAAGTACGATTAGGAATAATTGCATACATAATGGATTCATGGCACAGTCATAATTCGCATTAAGGAGGTCAACTGAATCAATAGACCGCCTAATTTTGCATTAGATAAGGACTTATACACACACTATGCATATCATCATGAAGCATTAGAAGTCTTTTAAGGACAATGGACGCCTGTGTTTGATGAGTAGATGGACGATTGGATGGTAGGATATACATTTTTCCAGACTTGGAGATTTCAGGGACGAAATCCTTTAAGGAGGGGAGAATGTAACACCCCGTATTTTTGGGAAAGACGTTAAGTTACAAATTAAACTATACTTAATTATAAATGCGAGAATCAAGGGAAACGGGTTACGCCATTGCGTTCGTCTCGAAATTCTGCTTGAGATAGAGTCCAAGTTTGCGAGAATTGGACTCTGTATGAAGAAGTTATGACCTTCGGAAGTTTCAGGAAATTCAAACGGTTTAATTTGAATTCAAAATTCAAATCCAGAAGCAAGATTGGGCTGGGCGGGAAATTTCCTGCCCAGAGATCAGGTCGACCAGGGGGTCGACCCTAGTGTCGACCTCCCCTATACAGGTCGACCTTAGTGTCGACCTGGGGGTCGACCTACACCCCTCGGGCAGATTTGTTTTCCAGCCAATCTCGACTCCGCGCTGAGTCATTAGGGCTGACTTGGCTGTTCTGGATAACTTTATCTTGTATTAATGGTCTTGATTGATTCTGAGATGATCTGACGGCTCCTATTCAATCAAATCTTTATAAAAGCAACCTAATACCTCAACCCTAAATCATATTAAAATTAAACCAAGAGCCGTCATGCTGCCATTAGACAACCTAGAGTAACCGCCACTTGAAGCTAACAAAGAGACGAACCAAACTAAATTAAAACAATGATTGTCTACACCAAAGGCGAGCATTTCAACTTCAGAATACAAATTCCAGAAATCAAGATCTTCGTTTGTTGTAAGTGTTGTTATCTTTTAGATGTAAATAAATTTAAGACGTGATTTGATATAAAGTGAAAAATAGAATTATACCATGTTGTATAATATTGACGATGCTAATTCATGTTTGTTTCTTGTGATGATTTTATCATGAATTGTCTTGGAATGTTTATGACTTATTGGACTTGGTGTTGGATCTATTAAGAACTGAGAATGAAACTATCAATATCATATGCAAGTTATATGTTTCATGTTGAGATCTACATATATATATATATATATATATGTTTATATGATTAATGCAAGTTGTATGTATTATGTTAGATCCAAGTCAAGATCTACATATATATATATATTCATATGCTTTATGTTAGATCCATACGCCTATATATATGTTCATATGTTCATATACAAGTTACAAGTTTTATGTTGGATCCATGTCAAGATCTATCCAGGTTCATATGATTAATGCAAGTTATATGTTTTATGATAGATCCAAGTCACGATCTAATTATATGTATGTTCATATGCAAGTTACATGTTAGATCCAAAACTAAATCTACATTTATATGCACGTTTGTAAAGTGGATTTATGCAAGTTCACCTTGTTAGATCTAGTTCACACCTATATGTTAATGTTAAAATTATACATGCTTTGGAATTGGACATGTTATGATTATGTCATATGCTAGTTTATAATTGAGGTTATGTTCACACATGCCTAGATCTACATATTAACATGTTTCAGGCTTATGATTATTTAAGTCTAAATTATATGCAAGTTCATGTGACATGTTAAATTATATGAATAATGTTTTATGTAAAATTTACATGTTGGATTGAATTTGTATTATGCATGTTCCCTTCTTTACCTCTTGTTTATAAATTGGGCTAATATGCGGGCCCAATGACTTTATGTGATTAATACGAACAAACGAACAGGGGCAACGTTGGGATAGTTATTAAATCAAAACATGTTAATAATGTAGGTGGGCCCAAAACCATGTAAATGGTTAAGGCCATGAATGGTATAATTTATACCATTAGTCTTGAACATAATTAAGTATGTGACATGAAACACTTGTTCAAAGTTTACATATATAAAATGTAAAAGATGAATATGCCTAACCCGAGGTTAGACTGAGTTGTGGTGTAAACCTGCCTGAAACCAACCGGCACATCCAGTAACCACAACAATACCTGTCTAATGTGAGAGGTTAGTGCATCAAGCCCAGAAAGACCCGAGGTTAGACTGAGTTGTGGTGTAAAACTGCCCGGAACCGACCGGCACATCCAGTAACCACAACAGTACCTGTCTAATGTGAGTGGTTGGTGCTTTAATTAGTTAATTAATTAAAGCTCATGAACAATCAAGCTAGAAATAGTGGGGTTAAGTAATTAAGGAAACACTTAACCAACTTAACATGTTAACAAGGCAAGATTGGTGGGATTAAGTAATTGGGAAAACACTTAGCCAATTCAACATGTTAACTAGACAAGATTGATAGGGATTAAGTCAAACCAAGGACACTTAACCAATTTAGCATGTTGACTAGAAAAACCCTAGTAACGGGGACCCGTTTCAGCAGTAACCCGCATGGATGTATCAAGGTACCCTGAACTAGGCAGGGAGGGGCACGATTACTGGGTTGAATATAAGCGGTCAAAAGGGCGGCGGTTAGGTGCGACAGTGTAGGTTCCGACGGAGTACGAGCGTGCACGGGCTCCGGAGTGGAAAAAGTAGGCACCAGGCACCAGGCGTACACTTGTGCATCTTTGAATCGTGTCAGGGTTGCCATTATAGGACTTGATTCACCCTATACTGGAACCAGCACAAGTACTTGAAAATCACGTAGGGCCGCATGACACCAGGAATACATGAATGCGAGTAGGAGCCGATCAATACATGAATGGGATCACTTTATCATGAACATACATTGCTAGTTAAACAACTCAGAGTGGGTGCAGAGAAGTAAAAGTGGGTGCGGTAGCCAAATCTTGTTAAATCTTACCTTAACTCATTTTAGGACTACCCTATCCTTGTGGTATCATTCTAAGTTCAGTTTATTCATGTCATAGTCTTTTACTTGTTTACATGCTATTAAATAACTGGACTTACCAGACTTATGTCTGACCCATTTTCCTTTCGCTTCTTTTCTTCCATCCCCCCTAGGTCCGCAGGGAGGAAACACCTCTGCTTAGTCCAGGCTAGTCAAAGCTTGAAGATCGTAGATGTAAGGCTTGGACTTTCCTTTTTGAGCTATGGCTATGGTCAAGCACTTGTTGGGGATTTATGTCATTTTATTTTCAGTTTCACTTCTTTATGTTTTCAAGACAGGTGAAAAGTTGTAATAATTTGGAAGGTTGAAACAGTTGTTGAATTGTTGTGTTGAACAAGTATTTATGAAATAATATTGATCTTTTTCCGCTGCTTAAATTTTCTGTCTTGTAATTTATTAGTATCTTGTACCTTAAAACGCTCCACCGAAGTTAAGGCATTCCCTTTGAGAGTGACCTTAAAGGAGGTGGGGTGTTACAAGTTCTAATTTAACTAATTACTTTGATCGTTTAATCTAAGCTCTGATACCAAATGTAACACCCCACACTTTTCAGCACCCAAATTTTGACTAAAATCAAAACTTGAATACATCTAAGCATATAGCGTATATCTGGTACATACAATAAATGAGCATGAGCATAATCAAAGTAGTATAAAATAACTTACAGCGAAAACAAAATAGGATAAACTAATATTAACTCAAGTAACTACCTTTTTTAAAGTAAGTCACTTTGCCATTACCGAGCATGAGAGAGAATGAGAACCTAAAACCAAACTTATTCATCTGTGGGAACCGAGCCTTCTCTAAGAGACCTGGAAGGTTGTAATGAGGAGGGGGGTTAGAACAACAAGTTCTAGTGACTAAGAAACGTACAACATAGACTATAACACAGATATATCCCGTTTGATTCAACTCAAGCTGTATGCCTAACCAGGTTAGTGAGTCTAACCAAACTAGTAAATGTTTTATGCACAACTTTATTATTCAGCCAAAAGTAGTATTCCCAAATTATATTACCGAGATAGGACATTTACACACATTTTTTTGAAGCCTTTATATCGGAGTTTAACTGGTTAACTATATCGAGAGTGGGCCCTTATTTCGGGGTTTCCATCTATTCTCTATTCTTTATTATTTAACGTCTCACTATCTAATGATAGATATGGTAGATTCTCCCTGATCACTTAAGACCCTAGGCAGACCTATTGGTCACTTTTTAACCCTCAACAATATATTCAACGTTAACATAATCTAGAGGGCACTAGTTACGGGCCCTACTAGTGAACTTAACCTCGTGCCTTAGTACGTTTATTTTTATGCATTAGACCTCTCACATTAAACTGACTATCTGTGGTTGCTGGATTTGCCGGTCGGTTCCGGGCAGGCTTACACCATAAGTTGAGTTTAGCCTCGTGTCTAGTTGCAGTTATAATTTAAATTTCTTAATTAGGGTCCACGACAATTGTCCTAATTGATTTTAGGAATTGTAACTATTTTTCTATCACATTTATTTTCCCCTAATCAATATTGGTTACAATAATTATTTCTTTATTTGCGGTCTTATTTATGGCAATTAATTATATTTATTGCTAATGTTCACCACAATTATATTAATTCAATATAAATTATACGTACACATAATTCTACCATCGAATCTTATCCAAACATACAACATTTGTTACAATCGTTAATTATTTATTTATGGTCTCATTTATACCAATCAATTACATTAATTGCTACAAGGGTCACCATAAATATATTCATTAAGTATGGAATGTAAATTTACATGTATGATTCCATAAATGAATACCATTCAACATTTAATACAATGCATATTTTTACCTTTTTACGCTAATTTGGACGGATAATATGTATATATTTATTTCTATGTTTGCGTACGGTCAACGTAGTTATTATTATTTTTAATTTTATTCTTAAATTTAAATTAATGATTTGGTATAATCAATTAACCAATCATTCCCTTTTTATATTCAATCCTCCCAAAAAGGTTTCAAGTCTCACAAGGACCGTTAGCCAAAATAACTGTAAATTATACATATTTTGTGGAATTGACATATCTCCAAATCACAAGAAATATATGTAATATATTTTTATTTTGGAACAGTCGATGCAAATTACATACAAAAATATATTTTTATTTTTATATGTACCTTTGCACTACTTTTTCCCTTTTTAATTCTTTTTGTCATACTTCTTGTGATTCTAAAATAATGACTCTTTATTTAAAAATGAGTAAAACGACATAATTTACAATGCTTAAGCCAAAAACCCAACAAAACTGAATGTAAACAAGGAATATTTCTTTTTATTCTTAACATCACATAATACACAAATTTCATCTTTTTACCCAAGTTCACATATTTCATATTTCAATACTGAACTAAAGATCTAGAACATAACTATAACAAATTTATGTTTAATGGGAATGATTTTCAGATCCATAGTGCTATGTGGCATAAACAACATATTTCATAATTCATGACATAACTTATAGGAATATGTGAGAATATATATAAAAATCCTACAATCCATGTTTACACATAACCACAACTTGTCATCTACCAATTTTAAGCATATTCATAATCAGATCTGGTGGTTATCACAATTTACGATTATTTAAATAACAGATCTGATAGGCATAAAACATAATTTCCTACTCACCTAATTGCCTCCAAATTATAATTTTTGAACCCGTTAGGCTTACAATCACCAAATTCTTATAAATCTTTAATTTATCTAGAAAGGACAAAATTCTAGATCTATAGAAATGTAAGAAAAAAGGAAGAGAGCGAAGAATCTAACATTGAGCGTCGGTTTACATTCTCATCCACTAAGTCTATTTACTTTCTCAATTCTATATACATTTGATTTGATTTGCTTGTATGTACATATTTTTTAAGTGAAAAATTAAGTTAGAAGAGAGGGAGAGAAATGGCAGAGCCCCGCTTCTATCATAGATTTGAATGGAAAAGAATGAGGCTCTACCCCTCTATTTATAGGGGTGTAAATGGCCTTGGACCATTAGATCTATTTTAATTGTCATCCGTCTGTTCGATTTATATAATATAACAAGAATAGCCCTAAAACCTAGCCGTCATCGGTGAGCTGGCTGGGTAATTATATATTACTATATATAATATTCTATTTTATTTATTTTCCATTCGTTTTCGTATTTCGTCCATAACTTTTACATACGGACTCCGTTCGCGAAACTCCAAACATGAAAGTTGACCAGAATTTCGAGACGAACACAACGGTTAAAGTTTCATGGTCAAATTCCATTGTTTATAGAAATTCCTATTTTTAAGCTTCTAATTAAATAACTATTTATTGTCAAAATTTTCGGGTTGCTACATTCTGTATCCTTCGTAATATTTCTGTTCGTTATTTCTGCATCTATTTCTTTTTCTATTTACTGTAATTTCTAATTTAAGTACAGTTCTTTTCTATCTTTCTTATGCTTAGAACAAATGCACAAAAATTGCAGATATGTAATTGATAAATTTAGTATTAAAATTGCTGTAAAAGTAGCAAAATTTCAAAACAAGGGAATATAGAATAAAAATAGCATAATTTCATTAAAATAAGAATGTATAGGGAAACATCACTAAAACAAAACTTAATTTGGCTCACATCCCTCCCTAAGTATACTTTTTAACCTGCCCCCTATTTTTAGTTTTCCGCCTTTTTTGTTTTTTCCAGAAAGAAGTGCGGCACTCAATATTTTTTTTTCTAAATTCTCGAAATATGCCCAGAAGACTACGCAAAAAAAAAAAAAAAAGTTGCATACCTGTATGCAGCTTTTGCCAATAGTAGCATACATGTATGCAACCGTTGCTGAAGCTGATTTCTTTGAAAATTTTGTACCGAAACCTGCATACATGTGTGCAACTATTTGAAATAATTGCACACATGTATGCAAGTATTGCATGAAGAAAACTGGAATTTTGCCTGCAGATTGTTACACACTTGTATGCAAGAATATGTATAATTTGCTTACATGTATGAAAAAAGCCAACGCAGATTCAATGGTGAAATACTTGCACAGATGAATGCAAGAATGTCAAATATGTGCATGCTTTGACGCAAATTACTGCATTTTTCGCTGTTTTCTGTATATTTTTGATTTTGATGCATTTTTTGATTTTTTTATGAGCTGAATTTTTCGGCGAATACATGTTTAATTTAAATACGAATTTACGTGATTTTTTTAATATTTTTTGATGAATTTTTGGAAAATAGGGACTAAATTTACAATAAGTTTATGACCGGATGTGAGCCTAATTTAAAAACTTAAGAGGGTCATGTAAAAACCGCACCCAATAAGAATAGTCTAAAATTTGCAGATTAGTAGAGGTTTATGACTTGTTTCCATAAACTATTAGAAACAGTAGAAATATTATGATAATTAAAAAGAAAACAGAATCATAATAATAAGAAAATTATAGAAAAACCTATTATGATACTAAAAATATCGTACTCAGTCAGAAATTGGGCAAATAGGTTCGGGTCCAGATTTTCAAATTGGGCTAAAAAGAAAACATAGATATTTATGATCCATCCGACTACCTCCCATTTCAGACAGGACCTGATAGTTAAAGGATGATTGGGCATGAAACACCCACTCCCCTTGACGTCACCCATACAAGGATGTGTTAAGGTTTATGAAGCGCTTAGTATAAAGTAACAACACAGAGACTAAAATTCACAATACGAAAATATAAAACATAGTGGAAATATAAAAAATTATTTAAATAAACAAGTCAAATCACAATACTAATTACATTTCATAAATATTAAATGGCCACCAACATAAAGCAGTCTCGTGGAAAACCATAATATCAGAGTACATAAGTAAAACAATAAAAACTAATCCCTTTCACATGTCAATAAAATGATCAAAAACAAAAAGTGAACCAATACTTGAATCTGGAAAGAGTCTGAATCCAAGATGAACCGAAAAATCAAAAAATCAGCTGACGCCCTCTAACCTGTGAACCTGGAGGGGGAGGCGAAGGGAAGAGAGCAAGAGAAAACAAACTAGGTCATACATACATTTGGTAAGTTCAAGTAATTTACAGCATGAGCATAAGTTAAGGAAGCGTTTGGATAGATGAATAACTCTAGGAGAAATAGACATAAAACCATAAATGAAATAGCAAGAAAGTATACATGAATAAAGATAGGCTTTTCATTCATATCCGAGATTGCTGCACCAACTACCAAGATATCACAATTAGGCTTCACCTATTTTTTACCCGTCGATCGGCTCCTATACCTATAATGTCATAACCTGTGCCAGCTACGGTACTCGAGGTTGTCAATCCCAAGCCTATCAACCAAAAGGACATAGCTGTTAATCACACTTGTTACAGCGGCTTATCTTCCCTAATCGACATGATGCATGCTCATCGTCCCACCGGAACGCGCCCGTACCCACCTCGTTTGGACCTCTTACTACCCAATACAGTAGAGTGTGTCCTCGCCTCTACCTACTGTGAGACCTCCATGATAAAAAGGATACTAACTGATATAGGTTCCCAACCAAATATGCAATTGACACAAATCATCCTTAGACTGGCTCCCCATTCACTATTCTATTAGGCCTCTTATCTTCACTAATCAACCTCACGCTGCCGGAACGGACCTAAACTAGGATTTCATTATTTTATTAGGCCTCTAATCTTCCCCAATCAGCCTCATGCCGGAATGGACCTAATCTATGAGCCACTTATCTTTCCCAATCAGCGCCACGCTGCCGGAACGGATTCCCTCTATCTTAGCTCATTTGTTTCATCATCAATTTAACTTAACATAATTTAAGTTTATTAATAACCCCAATATAACATCATGTTATATCCCTAGGTTGTATTTACATTTCCAATTAATATTATTATTTTTGTGCAACCCATTCCACGTTACTTAATGTTCAATTAAGTTCAATCTATTCCAGTTTACATGTTATCCCATTACATGTTAAGTTTTATCCCCAATTTACTGTCCCGTATGATTACAATACCTAATCAGTTTCAGTATGCCCCAAAATCCCTTTTTATTCAATTTTAACATTATTCCAATTTAACGCAAAAATAACGATAAAGGCCTAGACTCACTTCAGGCCTAGGCTCAGTGTTAAATGAAATAGGGAAACAGTCTAGGCTACTCGTAAGGCCTAGACTCAAAAATAAACAAAACAAATAAAATTGGGCATAATCATAACTATAAATTATAACAAAGAAGGGGATAGAAGAAGGATAATTACTTTTAAAAGATAAACAACTGGAAAGAAATATGCATAAGCAGTTAATAAACTACAGCAACTTATAGAAAACCAAACATATAAATACTGTAAATAACTGTAAATATAAAACTTGCAAATTAAAATTAATTAACTATCTAAACTTTCCTAAGCAAATAACTAATCTAATAATTACATAAAAACTCACAGATCTGATGATCAAAACTTCTCCCATCACCTTCTTGAGGATAGGCCTGGGGAAGAAGAAGGAGAGGAGAGTCAGAATGAATGTGTTGAAATGATAGAGGCTCTACTAGTTTATTTATAGGGTATATTGAATGCCCTCAACCGTCCAAATCCAAGATTAGATCAAATCCAGCCATGTCATTGGACCAATAAGAAAGCGCCAAGTCATCTCTTAGTTTAAAATAGGCTAATCAACCCCAGCTAACTCATCAAAAATAACGACGAAATATAATAAATGTTGTCGCCTTGCGTGCAGGCCAAGCGCGCAGAATTCTCGACCTGGGTCGACCCACCCATTTCCCTTGGTTGACAAAGGAGTCGACCCAAGTTGGCTTGGGTCGATGCAGGTGTCGACGCAATTGGGCTGGGTCACCCAGTGATTATTTGTTCATATATATATATATATATATATTTTGAATTCTTCTTTAATTCATAACTAGTTCCCTTTAACTCCAATTTTAGCAAACCAAGTGTCCGTCTTCATTAGAAAATTACAATGGACCCAATGGTACTAGTCCCATTGTCTAATTCTGGATATTATTTTGATTAATATTTAATTTATTAATCTTTTATATTTAATTATTGTTTATTAAATTTCGGGTGTTACATTCTCCCTTTAAAGGATTTCTCCATGAAATCTCCAAGGTTAGAAGAATGTTATTAACCATTATCTACACCCATCTATTCGACCATCAACCACTAGCATCCATTGTCCTTAGATTTTCCAATGCTTTTAATGAATATATGCAAAGGTGTTGTGTATATGTCCCTAAGCTAATGAAAAAATCACGCGGTCCACTGATTTAGTTGACCTCCTTAATGCAATTCATGTCTGTGTCATGCATCCAATATATATGCAAGGAAATCTAACGATACTTATAAAATTTTATATGTGTGCAACTAGCATTCATTAAAATGCAACATCCAAGTAATAATTCAATCATTTTCATCCATATGCAATTATGTAAGTGTCCAAGTTTTTCCAATCTCTAACTAGTGCCTAGTGTGTGTATATGCATCCACAAGCTAACACTTGCATCCATGTGAATCCATTCAACCATAACATGTTCTATTAACATGTTTTAAATCATTTCCTACCATCCATAGGCTTCTACCTAAGAATTATAATTCAAACGATAGGAGAAATAAATTCAAATTCAAAGCTTAGGAAAGGATTAAGAGCATACTCTCAAAGAGAAATGGAAAAGAAGCGTGAATCCTATCCTCAGGTTCCCAACTCGCGTCATCGCTGCCTCTCCCCACTGAATATTAACAAGCTTGATCTCTTTATCCCATAATTTTTTCACCTCAGATCCTAGTATCTGAGTAGGAACTCTTCTGACTGATACCTCCCCCTCTACCTCAATATCCGACTCGGCTCTACCACTACCGCGGAATCATGTAAGCATTTTGTAAGTGCAAAACGTGGAATGCATCATGGACTTCTGCCAGTCTCTCGGGTAGTCTAACCCTGTAGGCCATCTACCTATCCTCTCTACTATAGGGAATGACCCTACGAACCATGGTGCCAACTTCCCTACTGAGCCGAATCGAACAACACTCCTCAAAGGTGACACATTAACAAAACCATGTCTCCTACCTTAAACTCTAAATCTACCCTCAGTTGGTCTGCATACAACTTCTGTATGTCCTAAGGTGCCCGCATCCACCTCTAAATCAAATCTATCTTCTTTAAGGTCTCTATAACCATCTCATGTCTAAGTAGAAGTCTATCCGTGGACTCCTACCAACATGTAGTTGATCTACAGGGCCGTCCATATAGCTCCTTGAAGGGAGTCATACCTATACTCGTTTGATAGCTATCATTTTATGCGAACTCTACCAACGGAAGATTCTCCTCTCAAGTCCCTCCGAAGTCTTGGATACACAGCCATAATAAATCCTAAAGAATCCTATTAACCCTCTCATATGTTTATACATCTTATCACCTCCCGGATGGATGGTCATCCGAGAGTAACGAGCCTCTTCTAAAACAGATCTCAACAAATCATCAACTCGAGGAGCACACAATCTCCCATCATGATGTAGCCACCCTCTCTCATCCACGGAATACCTAGAAAGTGACTCCTCTACTGAGTCATTCCATTATATCCGCTAATTGTTGATCCTCGCGCTGACAGGATCCAATGCGCTCTAAGAGAGTAGGTTGTACCTCCAACAATGCCAATAATCCTGGTGCATAGTCCGTAGATGGTCTAAAATCGATGATGAGATGAACTCCAAACTCTGCTACTCTACGAACAATGGACACAAAGTCATCCTCTACATACTCAATGCATCTGCTACTACATTCCCTTTTCCCGGGGTATATGCTATCTCAAAGTCGTAAGATGCAAAGAACTCCATCTAGCGCTGTTTTCGCAAATTAAGATTTATTTGTGAGAACAAGTACTTGAGAGACTTATGATCTGTAAATCTCAAACCTATCACCCAATAAATAATGTCCCTAAGACTTAAACGCAAACATTATCGCTGATATCTCCAAATTATGGGTAGGGTAGTTCTTCTCATGTACCCTCGATTGCCTACTTCCATAGTAGACAACTCTACCCACCTGCATAAGCGCTGCCCCTAAACCCATGCCGCAATCATCCATATACACAATGAACATCTTCGTACCATCAGGAAGAGTGAACACAAGATCCGATTTGAGAGCCTTCTTCAATCTCAAGAATGCATCCTTGCAATATACATCTTAAGCAAAAACTAGGTTCTTCTTTGTAAAGTAGGTAAGCGGAGCTGAGATCCGTGCAAAATCCTTGATGAACTTTTGATATATCGCACCAAAACTAAAAAGCTCTTCACCTTTGTCGCATTCTTGGGGGCTTTTCAATCCTATACTACGACTACATTAGCGGGATCCACCGCTATACCATCACAAGAGACAACATGCCCTAAGAACCTTACCTCTTTCCGCCAAAAGTGGCACTTAGAAAACTTTGCCTTCAACTGATGTGCATGGAGAGTACAAAGAACCTCTCCCAACCGCAAGGCATGATTCTTCTCACTCCTCGACAATACCAAGATATCATCAATGAATACCACCACGAAATTATTCAGGTACCCCCTAAATACCCGGTTCGTCAAATCCCCAAAATACGCCGGTGCATTTGTTAGTCCAATAGGCATAACCAGCCACTCAACGAATCCGTCAAGAGTCCTAAAAGTAGTCATGTATATGCTATCATCTACCACCTTAAGCTGATGAAAACCTATCTAAATCCAACTGCAAGAAAACTGAAGCACTCACTAACTGATTAAACAAGTCATATATCCATTGGATTAGGTATCTATTCTTCTTTGTGAACATGTTCAATTCTCTATAATCCACATATAGATGGAGAGAGTCGTCCGCCTTAGTCGTGAAGACGACTGCTGCTCCCTACTCAGAAATACTTTGTCTGATTAACCATTTCTCGAACAACTTACCCACTTGCTTACTAAGCTCCCTCCTCTCTCTCTCGAAGCCATGTGGCGAACTGGCAATGCAATAGGCTTATCATTCTCCACTAAGTATATCCGCAAACCTATCTCGCACCTGGGAGGTAACCCTCTTACCTCCTCAAATATGTTCGGAAAGTCTCTAACTATGGGCATTAAACTGAGATCGTTGACAGAAACATATAGGGAGCCCAAGAAACTGAGTATGACTGACCCTTATGGGTCACAAGAAATCTCGAGAGTCCTACCATGACAAGTCAAAAGCCTCACAACTCTCCTCTTATGATCAAGGATGGCTCCATACATGGCCAACCAATCCATCACTAGAATAAGATTTTAACTCAAAAAACCCAGTACATAAGTGTCACACTCAAACTCGATGCCAAGAATAAAAATAATCAAACCCCTTCACATCATAGATAGGTGAGTCATACCTCCTATGGGGTTTAAGACAACTACTGGATCACAAATTATAAAAGTATCTACGTGCACACTATCAACAATAGAACTAGATATGAACCAATAAGAAGCACCGAAATCGAACAAGGTCCTAGTAAGAAAGTCGAAAAGAGAAATCATACCACCTACAGTGACATTCCTACCTCTGTCCAGACTGCTACCACCAGCCTGAGTTGCCTCAAACACATGAACCTATGCTCTGTATGTACCTGCTTCCTGTCCCTACCTCTAATGGCATTACCTGCTATAATGTCCCATCTGTCTACATTAAAAACAAGCATCCTTCTTAGCCATCTTCTTGCAATCTTTGATGAAGTGTCCCATCATAACACACTAATGACACTTCACTTCCTTCTTGATCTACGCTTTATCTGACTTCTCTCCCTTTTTCATTTCACCTTTCTTGGGCCACCACTTTTTCTTTCCAATACCTATCTTGGATACTTCAGTCTTATCCTCTTGTTCACTCTCCTTTCCATCCTCATGATTAAGGGCTATATCCGAAAACTTCTCAAATATAGCTCCCATTAGAATATGCGTCAATGCTAGTCCTTAGAGGGGTTGGTTTAGTCCCCTCGCAATCCTCAAAGCCTTCTTATGAACAATATTAACATATCTAAGCCAAATCTGGCCAACTCGTTGAAGCTATTCACACACACCTTACCGACATATTACCTTGTCTCAGACTCAGGAACTTTTCCAACTGCATCCCTTCTTCAAGTTGTGCTAAAAACTTTTTCTTGAACTTATTCTTGTACTCATCCCATGTCTTTACGGCCCACCCTGCCTCGGCTACTTCCCACCAATATGACGCCTCTTCTTTCAGTTGCTAAGCGACTAACTGAATCCTCCTCCTGTCATGAAGATCAAATAATCCAAACACACAATCTGTCTCCCTAAGCCAATTACAAGCATGAACAAAACCCTCTGATCCAAGAAATGGCTTGCCGCCCATAACATAAAAATTCTTACAGAGCTTAGAGAAATTAACCACTGGATTTGGTGAAACTACCTTGGCTATCGTTGGAGGTAGGGCAAGCTTCAACATATCTACGGAACCATGCCGAAATGGGAACACCCTCTGGAAAATTGGGAGTCCCAGACATGCTGAAATGAAAAGAGACAAGGATTCAAAAAAGAATCGAGACAATATTGTAGTTGGCTTGAGGGGATACCCCTCAAAATTAAGTTTTAATTGAAAATTCTTTTCTTTTGAAAACACCTTTTCAAAAAAAGTCTCTATTCTTGTAACCTTAGGCTCTGATACCAAATGAAATGCCACACTCCCCTTAACGTCACTCATATAAGGATGCGTTAAGGTTTATGAAGTGCTTAGGTATAAAGTAATAACACAGATACTAAAATTAACAAGATAGAAATATAATACACATGGGAAACTTAAAACATTATTTAAATAAGCATGTCAAATCACAGTACTTATTACATTTCATAAATATTAAATAGTCACCAACATAAAACTGTCTTGTGGAAAACCATAATATTAGAGTACATGAGTAGAACCATAAAAACCACCCCTCGCATATGTTAATACAATGATCAGAAAACAAAAATTGAACTAATACATGAATTTGGAAAGAGTCTAAATCCAAGATGAACCGAATAATAGAATCACAGCTAAGACCCTTCACCCTACGAACCTGGGGGGAGAAGGAAGAGGGAATGAGAAAACAAATTTGGTCAGACATACGTCTAGTGAGTTCTAATAATTTCTAGCATGAGCATAAGTTAAGGAACCATTTAGACAGATGAATAGTTCTAAGAGCAATATACATAAAAGCATAAATAAAGTAGCAGGAAAGATAAACATGAATAAAGATATGCTTCTCATTCATATCCGTGATGGTTTCACAAACTACCAAGATATCACAATTAGGCTTCACCTATTTTCTACGTGTCGATTGGTTCCTATACCCATATTGTGATAACCTATGCCAGCTATGGTACTCGAGGTTATCAATTTCGAGCCCATTAACTAAAAAGATGTAGCTGTTAATCACAGGTGTTACAGAGCCTTATCTTCCCCAATCAGCACGATGCACGCTCATCGTTCCGCCGGAACACACTCGTACCTACCTCGTTTGGACCTCTTACTACCCAGTACAGTAAAGCGAGGGCTCGCCTCTACCTAGTGTGAGGCCTTCGTGATATAAGGGATACTGAATGATACGAGTTCCCAGCCAAATATGCAACTGACATAAGTCACCCCTAGACCAGGTCCCCATTTATTATTCTATTACGCTCTTATCTTGCCCAATCACCTCCACACTACTGGAAAGGATCTACTCTAGGATTTCATTATTTTATTAGGCTTCTTATCTTCCCTATTCAACCCCACACTACAGGAACAAACCTAATTTACGAGCCACTTATCTTTTCCAATCAGCGTCACACTGCTGGAAAGAACTCCCTCTATCTTAGCTTATTAGTTTTATCACTAATTTAACTTGACACAATTTAAGTTTATTAATAGACCCAATATAACCTCATGTTATATCCCTAGGTTGTATTAATATTTCTAATTAATTCTATCCTTTTTGTATAACTCATTCTCACATTACTTAATGTTCAATTAAGTTCAATCTATTCCAGTTTACATGTTCTCCTATTACATGTTAAATTTTATCCTCAATTTACTGTCCAATCTGATTACAATACCTAATTACTTTCAATATGCCCAAAAATCCATTTTTATTCAATTTTAACATTATTTCGATTTCATGCAAAACTAACGATAAAGGCCTAGGCTCTCTTCAGGCCTAGGCTCAGCAGTAAATGAAAAAAGGAAACTGTTAAAACTACTCGTAAGGCTTAAACTCATATATAAACAAAAATAATAAAATAGGACATAATCATAATTGCACATTACAATAAAGAAGGGGATATAAGAAGGAGAATTACTTATAAACAACTAGAAAGAAATAGAAATAGACAACAAATAAACTACAGTAACTTACGGAAAAACCAAACATATAAATACTATAAATAACTGTAAACATAAAACTTGCATATTAAAAATACCTAATTTACTGTCCAATATGATTACAATACCTAATCAGTTTCAGTATGCCCAAAAATCCCTTTTTATTCAATTTTAACATTATTCCAATTTAACACAAAAATAACAAAAAAGTCCTAGACTCACTTCAGGCCTAGGCTCAACGTTAAAAGAAATAGGGGAAACAGTCTAGGCTACTCGTAAGGCCTAGACTCGAAAATAAACAAAACAAATAAAATAGGGCATAATCATAACTGTAAATTATAACAAAGAAGGGGATAGAAGAAGGATAATTACTTATAAAAAATAAACAACTGGAAAGAAACATGCATAAACAGTCAATAAACCACAGTAATTTATAGAAAAACCGAACATATAAATATTGTAAATAACTGTAAATATAAAACTTGCAAAATAAAATTAATTAAATGTCTAAACTTTCCTATGCAAATAACTAATCTAAAAATTACGCAAAGACTCACAGTTCTGATTATCAAAGCTTCCCCTGTGGCCTTCTTCTTAAATCTAGTAGAACCTCCACCTCCAGAAGTATTTATAAAAATAAATATTTAAAACTTAAGAACTTCTTTATCCCCGTAAAAATTTAATTATTCGGATTTTGAGGATTGGCTGGGGAAGAAGAATGAAAAGAGAGAAAAATGGATGTGTAGAAATGAGAAGGGCTCTGCTAGTTTATCTATAGGGTTTACTAGATTCCCTCAACGGTCTAAATCAAAGATTAGAATAGGTCCAGCCATGTCATTGGACCAATAAGAAAGCGTCATGTCAGCTCTTAGTTTAAAATTGGCCAATAAAACTCAGCCAACTCAGCAAAAATAACAATGGAAAATAATGAACGTTCGCTACCTTGCGTGTAGGCCAAGCATGCAAAATTCTCGTCCTGGGTCGACCCACCCGCCTCCCTGGGTCGACATAGGGGTTGACCTAACTTGGCTTGGGTCGACACAGGTGAAGACTCAAGTGGGCCTGGTCGCCCAATGACTGTTTGTTATATATATATATTTATTTTAATTTTCTGAATTCTTCTTTAATTCATAACTAATTCATTTTAACTCCAATTTATTAAACCAAGTGACATCTTCATCAGAAAAATACAACGGGACCAATGGTGCTAGTCCCGTTGTCTAATTCTGAATATTATTTTTATTAATATTTAGTTTATTAGTCATTTACATTTAATTATTGTTTATTAAAATTTGGGGTGTTAGTGGGCACGCTTAAGTGGAACAACGGTATAAGTGGTCACAGAAAAAGTTTGGGATTGAAGAGTATCTTAGCTTTGTTTGGTAGGACCTATCTGACCACCTCCCATTTAGACTAGCTTTCCAATGATTGCAGGAGAATTATAGGCATCTTAAGTGGAACAACAATGTAAGAGGTCATCTTAGTTGAATAGTAAGTAGCATCTGACATTTTCTAATCATGTAGATTTCAGTCAGGGATTACAAAGGCATGCGGTTAAGAATGTGTCTTCTTTGCTAGTTGATAGGACCTTCTAGTGGTATGTAGACCCCTTTTTTGGGTCTGGCCCCTAGCTTTGGGATGCAGTTCGGGTTAAAAGCCGATCGAAGGGTACAATTAGGAAATTAATCCTAAGAACAGAAATTTAGTTTGAAAGAACAACTTTTAAAATAATAATTATGGATTAAATAATTTATGTTTACCCTAGTCACATTTGTGCACGCACATAAAACTATTATCAAGTCTAATTCCTTTTTTCTATCTAATATGCTATTAATTATCTCACTCGCCAACTTAAAGTTTGACTCACTCCACTTTCTCCTTTATTGTATCTAATATGCAATTGATTATCTCACTCACCAAACTTAAAAGTTTTACTCACTCTTCTTTCTCTATTTTACCCCAATTTAGGTTCACAAGCTTGAATTGGACCATCTTTTCTTTCGTCTTGGAGCATCTCTTGGAGTTCAAATTTGATGTATTTCCTCTATTTTCTACTATTTCCTGTTGCTTGAATTTTATCTGCATCTAAAAGGGATATTACTGTATTATGACATTGGTGAGATCGAGAGGCATGTACTTTTTACTTGGTGATTTGAGACATATGATGGTTTGACAGTGTTTTATGAAATGAAATAATTTATGTTTTGAATCTCCAGTAATTTACCACTATGTAATGTTTTAAATTTTTACATATTTGGTATTCTTGTCCTCTATGAGTTATATTCATTTTTACCAGCAATGCCCATCAAACCTTGGTTTTTCTTATTTTCAGAATGCTAAGGGCTACGGGGTGTTAGAAAATCAAAATTCTCTTCTTGTACATATTTGGTTTAGATCCCATATGAGATTTTCCTAGATACTAGGAAAGATCCCCTATCAAAAGCTACTTAAGAGAGAACCCATGAAAAAAGAAAGAAGATTTGAAAAAAGAATTTTCCATGAGTTAGATGAACATGAAACGAATGAGTGTTGAAACCTTCATGGTTTGATAGAAGAATTATTTCAAAGTAACTAGCTATAAAAGTACTTAAGAAACCAAACTACAATGGCATAGCTAGAGCATCTACCATCACCAACGAACGCTTTAAGACGTAACCATGGATCTAGCTCGAGAATTTAATCCCATGATCGAGATGGATGGGAATCAGCTTCGTTTTCCCATGTTTTGCTTTTCATTTTGAATAATTAAGACAGTAGAAACCTTGGACCACTTACAAGTATATCAAATCTTGATCAGCCTCTGGGAACACTTTGAGTTGGATGTCTGAGATGAATATATAAGATAATAATAACCATAGCCGCTTACACATGTATTATATTTCGATCGGTCTCTAGGAACTCTCCGAGTGGGATGCATGAGATGGATATGTCAGATTTAGGTTTTCTTGTTTGCTTTAATTTAAATATTTTGTTTTTGAAATGTTACTCATACGTGGTGACTGACATTGATCGTGGTAGTTCCGCTTAGTGAAACGGGGAAACTATCTTATGATGCAAGTTACCTTGTCAAAGAGCAAGTTAATGGATTTTTTTCAAAAAAGAGAACAGTCAACGAAGAATGAGCAAAAGGGTTTACTAAGAGTGAGTTAATGGACCTGCTTGGATGTTAAATCCCCCTGTCAAAGAAAAAGCATTTTGTTATTAGTAAGTATTCAAGAAATCAAAACCTAAATTGGAGGACAAACAATCCAGATTGATCGAACCTCATATCGAAATTTAAACGTTTTGGAGAGAATGGATCCTAAAATTAATGTTAGACAATCCAGCGAGATGAAATCCTGGAACAAACTCAGCTTGATAAACGATTAGATCGCCTTCCAATCAAGGAAAGAAGACAAATCCCAGCCCAACACATGATGATATCCAGGTACCACATGATAACTTCAGACATAGACATATTGTTCATGATTCGTGACTGACACTTAAACAAGGATCAAAATCTTGGAAGGACCTTCGTTTTGTAGAATAATTCGAGGAAACCAGATATTCACTAGGATTGGAATCATTTGATGGCCAAAGATCTTAACTTCCAAAGATTCACTTTGAAACTTGTTCTTATGCAGAGCATACCTCGCATTCATAACGCGTGCTTTCGGGGGTAAGTGTTAACCAAATTTTTTAGCCAAGAAAAATTCAATTGCAATTAGAAGGCGAAAAATGAAGATGATACAATTCACGAACCTGAAAACATACTTAAAAGTCCAAAAAAATCACATTCAAAAATATTAAAGTAAAATTAAGCGAAGCAGGCCCCTCGATACCGACGAGAACTGCTTGGTACCTAGTAGTTTTTCTTCTGCTTGGCACCTACCGAACCTCTTATACTCTAAGTACTTCTTAAAACAATTGTGGTTAAATGCTTTTCCAAAGGAAAAGGAGAATAACTCTAAGGATTTTGGATAAAAAAGCAGCTAAAGGGGGATTCAAAATTAACACTTTCTCCTATCTCCTTCCCAAAAAAGCTATAGAATCATAGTAAATTCAGGGCCCTTTAAATTGTGGTCGGGTCTAACAATATTAGTTATAATTGGAGGAGAAAACAGCTAATGACAAAGATTAAAGTGGACAAAGACAGGAGAATTTGTCTAACCACTAAGAAAAATATGTCTTCTCTACTGTTTTTTATTTTATTTTATAAGAACAACTACCTTAAGTAGATTATGAGAAGTTTATGCCAGCTTTGGTGTGAATAAACGCAGAATGCGTTTGTGTACAGCAAGCGGAGAATTTAAAATCTATCTTTTCATATAAAATTGATTTATATTTAATTAATTAATTATTAGTGATTTAATGAATAATATGTACCAATAATTTGCAAAAATAAACAATTACAATTATAAATTGTTTAAATTCTATTCAAATTGGATAATGTAGAGCACTTTGATCAATCGTAACGTAAAAAAGATCATTTCAAAACAAACTTCATTTGCATAGGTTATTCTTTTAAAAGAAGATTTGGTGTAAAGACCCGTAACTTCCCCGGTAAGGAAAGCGCGGATAGTTCGAGAACAACATACAAAAGAACGCAGACAGAAGAACATCTCATTGTATATTACAACAATTCCATCAGAATACAAGAATATACAGAGTATAAATGAATAAATATTACACAGAAAATATCAGAGATTACAATACATTACATAGCAGCGGAAAATAATATAAAATACTACAGAAGGAGATATACGGATACAAAGCTTTCCGGATATCGTTCCAGCTGTAAACCAGGATCCTGTGAATATAAATTTGCAAAACCAAAACTACTAGCTGCCCGTGTCAAAATAAGGCCAGCCAGAGTTTAGGTCAAAACAATAAACTCCAGGTCAGTCATGGGACTGGTGTGAGAAAAAAAAAACAGTTAATAGTATTTATTTTAAAGTTCGGTAAATCAAGGGACCACGCCGTATAACACGGAACGGGTTTCCTCCCAAGAATACCAGTGCATAAAACAACAGCGCAATGCTAAATAAAGAACAATGAAGCTATTATAAGACCCAGGTCCCATCACACAATGCAACGCAAGCCGGAGGATAGGGTTTTTACCTTATAATGGCCAAGGATGCTTGGTACGTGAAATTTCATGTTTTATTATTACTATAAGTGTATAGTGTCAAAACAATTTCAAATCATAAGTATCAATCATAGACGGCATGAGTGCCCCATCCCACTATGTCGCCATACTAGGCTCTACAAATAAAACCGTAAAATTACGTATTGGAAGTTGGATTTCCATCTGTGAACCGAGGCAAAAGATAGTCCTCTACCGATTCGAGACGCTCTAGTCCGCCCCTCAGGCAAACGCGCAGGCAAGCCTTGGATATTCAGGGCCGGTCCACCGATGTGGATTATTATGCCTGAACACTGCGTTTCCCCGCCCTATGGGACGTAAATGAGCCAACGAATGGCTTCTTCGGCTTCACATAGTCACCGGTATATCCGAGGCGCCTCGCAACAGCAACAACCACATAAGTCAAACTCGTCAAGGCGTGTAAAACCACTGACGCCACTTCTAACTAGAAAGAAACGCATGCCCTCCCTGATGTCCGCTCCCGTTTTTGGTTCACCACCAGGGTGTGAGGCTCGCGAATCAACGCTACACAAAGCGATGCCACAAAGGCCGTGCTTTGATCATCAACCACAAGACTCTGCTTTTCAACAGAAGTCTTGATCATTTGCATCTTAGCGTGCCACACAGGCAAACCACTCTATGCAACCGATATCAGTCACACAGAATGAAATCCAATGTCAGACACACAGTCCATTTACAAGTCCGTTCTGGGTCTGAACGAAACCGGAGGCACCTAGTACCCCGCATACCCATCGATCTCCAAGTACGTCTGGACGATCACCAACCGATTCCCTCCTATTGGGTGTACGACCCAATCAAGATCATCAGTAATTATCCAAACGACGTGAAGACCTCCGGTCTTCAACCACCGTCTTCATCTTCGACTAATCGTCGAATCAGTTATTCAGAATGGGATAAACCCGGTCTTTCTGAATAACTCGCGTATATAATAAACAAGTGTTACACAAACACAACATACGCCTCATTCCAATTTATCAGTCACTAACCGTAAATTAATCAAGAGAATAATCCCCCAAATATTAACCCCGAAGGCCGAAACCAACATCAGATCAATACCCAAGAAATCACTCTGCTTAGCCAACCTACAGTTAGTTTCCAAATTTCACATTCTTAGGGAAAGGTTCCCATTAATTTTATCAAAGATAAATTCTTTTAAATTTATTCTTTAATCATCCTTTGGATATCATTTCAAACTAGTCGGGATTAGCGAACCACATCGAAGTAATCATTTATTTTATTTCCCAATCCCAACCTATTTATCCCATGAAGTAAAACTGGTCATACTTCATATCTAACACCACGGTATTATCGATAAATTCAATTACCATTTCACGTTCAAATCTAATTAAAGATTTAACTATCGCCTGGAGCAAAACTGGTGATACTCCATTCTCGATCTTTTCAATCTAATCAAAGATTCATTAAAACTCCACTTAGTTTTAATCTGTGACTGGTTTAAAGAATCAGTGTCATTTAAAACACGGTTCACGATAAACCCCAAAATCACATTACATTTCAATTAGTCCTTGACCGTAAATTAGCAAGTGAGCAATTCCCTAAGCATTAACCCCGATAGCCGAAACCAACATCAGATCAATACCCAAGAAACCATTCAACTTAATAAATCTCCAGTTAGTTTCTGGTTTTCTTAACTCCATTGGGTCTAAGAACAGTATTATTGAAGATACTGTTCACAATAAACCCAAAAATCAATACCAATTCAATTCCAATTAAATATTATTTAATTGGTACACTTCATTAAATCCAAATAAAAAGATTTAATCTTTTCCTCAGCTGGCCTTAAGAACAGTGTTAATGAAGACACCATTCACGACAAACCCAAATCACATTTGATATTAAATACAAGGCTCTGAATAGAAAATATATCGGCTTATATCCAATATCAAATTCTACGACCATAAAATATCGTATTGGAAATAACGATATAAATATATCTTTCAAATTTCCATAACAATATCTGTGTAATCACGAAATCCAATATCGAAATAATCCAAAGACAATTTCGATTCAAATCCATTCCAATTCAATTATTGGAAATTCTGGTTACTTTTAAAACCCTTTTCAAACCCAATTTATTTATTTAAAAATAAATAGAATTTTAATTCTAGTTCCAAACTAGTTCATTTCGATAAAAATCTACTTTTATCTTTTCAAATATGGATTTTTTCATCCCGATTCTTCCCAAATCATTTCTTATGATTTTACACAAATTATTGATATTTTTAATAATTTTATCAAGGCCCGTACAGTCGATTTCCATCAACGGCCATCGAACTACACTTACAACGACCTTTTCCAAATTTGATTTGGACATAATTTCAAATCCAACCGTTAGATTTCTAATATCTAATATTCTTTAGAAAGCTCTTTTCGATACGAAACCGACGGTTCCGGTTTCAGGAGAATCCGACGGTCGTATCTCCCGCAATATCCATTTGAAGTCAATGGTCGAAATTCACGAACTACAGCGGCGCGGCGCGTTCTATTCAGGCCATTATATTATATATATAATATATACTTCGTCGATTTCCTTTTTAAAACGTAGTATATAAATCATTTTAAATTCGTTTTCAAAACGATTTCAACTTATGTTGGCTAGCTTTTTGACCAAGCCACCCAGGATCATTCATAAGAAGAAAGTATGAAACCACGTTCTCTAAGTACATGAAGGAACGGATCGCATCATCGACTCGCCAGATGTCAGATCGCACACTATCGACTCGCCCACCATCAGATCGCATCTCGACGGATCGCCCCCATCCCATCAGCGAAACGAAACCCCTATGCGACTCGATCCGAACTTATATTGTTGCCCAGCGTAGACCGATCCGATCCCCTGATGCATGGCGAACCCTCCGACCCGTTCAAGCGTGAGCTAGTCTTCAGCGATCCGAGTCGCATGGATCTAGCGACACGTGTCCCTAACCGTCATTTTGACCAATTCTCTCCATCTGCACGATCCGATTTTCAAGCAGATCGCGACACCTGTCCACAACGGCTAATTTGACTATTTCCTCAACGGTGGCGATGCGATCCGATGTTCTCGGGATTCGTGCCACGTGTTACCACGACCCGCCTTACAAAATCAGCTATAAATAGCCCGGAGCTTGGCATTTTTTGGGATCTTTTTGGCAATATTGAGAACTGAATCCGCCATTATTGTCAAATTATTAGAGTATTGAGAGAAATCATTGATTGTATTAACTTTCAAAGTATAATCAATAATATATAAAGTGGACGTAGGCTCGTTAACGCTGAACCACTATAAATTCTGTGTGTTACTTTCTTTTTTCTCATTCTTCAGTTGAAACTCTATAAGATTCAGAACAATTTGGGTGTTAGGTCCAAATTTTGATCTAACATTTTGGTGCTTTCACTGAGAAAAATCCTAAAGTATCACTATTCGGTTCTTTGAAGATTCCAGCGATTCAGATATCATGGCTGGAAAAAGATCTAAAGCTTCGCAAACCAATGAAACAATTGAAGAAAGTGTGCACGAGCTAGGCAACGAGGAGACTCTGGATCGCGGAGCGTAGGGGGCGAACCGATCCGATGAAGACACCACGCTCCGACTCGACGAGAACGAGGCGATCCGGACTGCTGAAGGGGTTGTTAATCGATCCCGAGGCAACGTCTCGAATCCTCCATGCACCGCGATCGCGAATCGATCTCAGGGGGCATTGCGAGCCTCCATCCTCGAACCACAACGATTCGAATTGATGATCAGACTACAACTCGACCTGGAAAGGAGCCTATGGCTCGCTCCTACCGTCCTGGCCCCTCCGCTCGACCTGGCTCAAGCTCTTTGCGCATAAGAGAAAGTGATGATGATCAATATGATCCTGCTGCTCCCGTTACTGAGGGGGATCTCTCTCGCTTTTCCGAAATGTGGGAGAGGCTGTTTGATGAATTGGCTGCCCAAAGGCAGGAAAGCTCCGTCCTATGACAAAATTTGACTGCTATGGATAGAAGGCTTGATGAGCTCGCAAGGCAAAGGACGCCGCCGGTTCGTCCACTCACTCCAGGATATTCTTCTTCGTCTGAGGAATCGCCGAGACCTCCGCGACGACCGTATGAGAGAGCCGAAAACATAGAGCAGCTTCAGTTCGGAACCCTGCCATCACGGGAAGAAGAAGCACTGGGGGCGGGGCCCTCAGACCGTAATGTGAACGATCAAGCCACAACTCCCAGGACTCGAGATGTGGACAGTCCTGTACATAACAGACTACCTTAGCCCCATCGCCGCGCACATGCTCATGGTAACAGGGGGCAACGGAGCCCTATCCGAGCCCCGGATTTTGTGACTGCTCCCGGAAGAGAGATTAGAGAACCCCGCCGAGCCAGAGGCACTGACCCTGAATCTCCGCTGACCAGTGCAAATGTTGCAGCCATGATCCATCAGATTCTGGCAGATAGCCGTGGACAACGGAACGAAGATTGGGTAATCGACCGCAGTCACACCCCTTTCACTGATGATATTTTGGATGCGACTTTCCCAAGGCGTTTCAACATGCCACAGATGAACCGATACGCGGGCAGGTCTGATCCCGTCCAGCATCTAATGAGATACTCTTGGTCAATGACCGCTGCCGCAGCTTCTGACGCTGTCAAGTGCAACGCATTTCCCATATTCCTGGAGGATGTAGCATTGTTATGGTTTACTCGCTTGCCAGCAAGATCGATTTCTAGCTTCAGGGAGTTGAGTGAGAAGTTCGTAGAACAATTCCGTATCTATGCACAAAAAACAAAAAGTGTGATTGACTTGTTCCTTGTCAAGCAGCGACCAGGCGAGAGTTTGAGGGTGTACCTAGACCGTTTCAATTTGGCCGCTACTGAAGTTAAAGATCCCCATGAACCAACCGTTGTTGCAGCACTGATTGACGGAGTAGATAAAGACACTGAATTCGGGAGATACCTGGCAGGCAAGCCACCCCATACTCGAGAATTATTCTACGAAAAAGCCAACGTACACTTGCGCCGGGAAGAAGTATATGCTAACCGAAAGGCAAAAACGGCCGATAAGGAGGAAATCCAGAGCAATGTCGCCATTAAGCAGACAGGAGACAGCTCAGGGAAGGTCGAAGTTAATGTTGGAAATCGGAATCAGGGTGGTCGTCAGTCGGGGAACAATGATAATAATAGTAATGGCAACAACCGGAAGAGGAACCGAGGGAACGACTCCCAGAGGAGGACTTGTCCCAGGGCCTTTGAGAGTTATACGCCACTAAATGATACTCTGGAAAACATCATCGTGGATTCTTACAATGTCCTCCAGAATAAGAGGCCACCTCCCAGAGAGTCGACAGAAAAAGAACGTGAAACAGGGAAGTTTTGTCTCTTTCATCAGATTCACGGCCATTCGACAAATGAATGCCGTCACCTAAGAGATGTAGTCGAAAGACTGCTTCGAGAAGGAAAGTTAGATGAATACAGAGTAACGCCCAGAGACAGGGGGCAAGCAGTACAGGCCCCAAATCAGAACCAGAATCAACTTGCTGCTAGGCCGACTGCCCAGCAAAAGGGAAAGAACATTGTTATCAATACCGTAATCGGAGGACTTTATCTCGCCGGGCATAGCTCCAAGTCATTGGATCAATACATCAATGCAGCCAAACAACACCTCGAGGTAGGGGAGTGTAGCAACCCTGAGGACAATATCCCGGTAAAGCAACAAAAGATGATGACCGATGATGTCGTTTTCTGAGAACGAGAAAGCATTGGAGCCCATGCTCCGATAGAAGATCCATTTGTAATTACATTACCTATTGGACCAGCCACTGTTCATAAGGTTTTGGTGGACAACGGGAGTTCCGTCAACATTCTTTTCAAAAGGACATTTGACCACATGAACCTCGAAATAAAAGACTTGAAGCCTTGTCAAGGATGGATCCGTGGATTCAACGGAGCATCTACTGCTCCAATAGGTTATGTAGAGTTACACTTGGGGAAGGAAAACGCCAGAGAGTGAGAATCCTTCCCTTCGTGGTTTTGGACGTTGAATCGCCCTACAATGACTTCTTGGGCCGACCGGCCCTCGCAAAGTTTAGAGCCTGTATAGCCCCCTGGTGCTTGTTATTGAAATTCCCCACAGAAGCCAGCATTGGTATCGTCAGAGGAGATCAGGTTGCTGCGCGAGCATGTTATGTTGCCGAACTAAAGTTACTTCGCAGTGGAGGGGACATTGAAACTAAAGGCGCTTCTCCCCCTACGGGGGCGGAGACCTTATAGCAACTAAAGAGGATAGTTCGTTGGAGAGTCGCCCAGAGAATTGCCCGAGGATATAGATCCCAGAGAGGATCAAGAACCCGGGGGCAGAATGGCGACTCCCAACGAGACAACTGTGGATGTACCGATCGATGACAGTGACCCGGAGAAGGTCCTTAAGATTGGATCCCAGTTAAATCCGAATCTCGCTAAAGAATTGACGGATTTCTTAAAAGGCAACTTGGATGTATTTGCTTGGACCCACGCGGACATGTGTGGGATATCCCCATCAATCATGAGTCATTCATTAAGCATTGACCCTAAGCATCCTCCAGTAAAGCAAAAAAGGCGAATGTTAGGCCCAGAGAGGTCCGCTGCCTTGAAAGAAGAAGTTGGAAAGCTAAAGAGTAATGGATTTATCAGAGACTCGACCTACCCAGACTGGATTTCGAATCCAGTCCTGGTAAAGAAGGCCAACGGGAAGTGGCGAACGTGTATCGACTTATCGGATTTGAACAAAGCATGTCCAAAAGATAGTTTTCCGTTACCCCGGATTGACCAGTTGGTGGACTCGACGGCGGGTCATGAGCTTCTCTCATTTATGGATGCATATTCAGGATATAACCAGATTCCGATGCATGTTCCAGATCAAGAACACACTAGTTTTATCACGGATCTGGGATTATATTGTTATGTGGTAATGCCCTTTGGCTTGAAGAATGGTGGCGCTACATATCAACGTTTAGTCAACAGAATGTTTTACAACCAGATCGGGAAAACAATGGAAGTATACGTTGACGATATGTTGGTTAAGTCTAAGCAATCTTCCCAACACACTACTGACTTGGCAGAGATGTTCGGCATTCTTCGAAAGTACGGAATGAAACTCAACCCAACTAAATGTTCGTTCGGTGTTGCCTCCGGAAAATTCTTGGGATTCATCGTCAGTTCCCGTGGTATTGAGATTAATCCAGACCAGATCGCGGCAATCAGAGACATTCAGGAACCTAGGCAAATTAGGGATATTCAAAGCCTTGCAGGAAAAGCGGCCGCATTAAGCAGATTTATCTCCAGGGCTACGGATAAGTGCATCCCATTCTTCGAATTAATAAAGCGATGGAAACGCCACTTCAAATGGACACCCGACTGTGTAGAAGCATTTCAGAATTTACTCAGGCACCTGGAGAAACCTCCGATATTATCTAAGCCAATGGATCACGAGGACTTATTCGTGTATTTGGCAGTGTCATCCCATGCGATCAGCTCAGCGTTGGTAAGAGAAGAGGATAAGGTCCAAAGACCTGTGTATTACGTGAGCAAAAAATTGACGGCAGCAGAGTGTAATTATCCAAGGATAGAAAAGTTGGCGTATAGTTTGCTGATCGCCTCTAGAAAGCTTCGACATTATTTTCAGGCGCATCCTATTACCGTATACACCGATCACCCGCTCAAGCAAGTCCTACAGAGACCAGAGGCATCTGGAAGGTTACTCAAATGGAATATTGAGTTAAGTCAATTTGATTTGAACTTTCAGCCCAGACGGTCAATTCGGGGGCAAGTGATAGCCGACTTCATAGCAGAGTTCACTGTCCCCGAGGAAGATATAGCAAACGAAGAAGTTGATCCTTCAAAGTTACTTCTCGATCCCAATGCCTGGGGATTGTATACTGATGGCGCTAGGAATGACGAAAGATCCGGCGCTGGAATAGTGCTTGAAACTCCCGAGAAACGATTGATAACCTATGCAATCCGGATGGAGTTTCATGCCACTAACAACGATTCCGAATACGAAGCTCTGATAGCCGGATTAAGGATCGCAAAGGAATTAGAGGTCACAAAGCTGAACATCTTCTGCGACTCCAAGTTAGTTGTGAACCAAGTTACTAGAAAATTCCAGGCTAAAAGTGCAAGATTGATTTTATACTTAAAGAAAGTAAAAGAGTTGCTGAACGATTTTGATCACTATAGCATATCTCACATTCCGCGATCAGAAAATCAGCAGGCGGATAAGTTGGCAAAGATGGCTAGTTCCGACGATCCTGAAAAGACCGGGCTAGCCCCTGTTGAAGTACTTCGGTTCCCTAGTATAGATCAAATGGAAATCGATCTAACACTAGAGACGGAACCAGAGAGGGAGTCGTGGATGACCCCTCTAAAGAATTTCTTGATGAATGGAGCGCTTCCGACCAAGAAAAGCGAGAGGCATAAAGTAATTCGTAAAGCTGCCCGATACGTTCTGCAGGGCGGAGTTCTTTACAGACAAGGATTTTCAATGCCCCTCCTCCGGTGCATAGCTCACGATGACATCGAGCGTGTGCTGTAGGAGGTACACGAAGGCGAATGCGGCGACCACACTGGAGGGCAAACTTTGGCAAAGAAGGTGTTACGGCATGGTTATTTCTGGCTTACCATAAACAAGGATGCGGCCAGATACGCACGACGGTGTGATGCGTGCCAGAGATTTTCAAAAATACCTAGAGCACCTCTTAACCAGTTAAAAACAATGATGAGCCCATGGCCTTTCGCTATGTGGGGAATTGATATCATTGGAAGTCTCCCCATAGCAAGGGGCGGAGCAAAGTTCGCTATTGTGGCCGTGGATTATTTCACTAAGTGGGTCGAGGCTGAAC
The DNA here is from genome assembly GCA_030737875.1 of Allium sativum. Taxonomy (NCBI): domain Eukaryota; kingdom Viridiplantae; phylum Streptophyta; class Magnoliopsida; order Asparagales; family Amaryllidaceae; genus Allium; species Allium sativum. Next base: position 254,946,743 of record CM060922.1, read on the forward strand.
CACTAACTACAATCACAACCAAACGAGTGATCAATTTTATCGTTCGAAACATCATTTGCCGATTTGGGATTCCAAAGATTGTGATAACGGATAACGGAACTCAGTTCGATAGCGCTGATTTCAGAAATTTCTGCCAAAAATACCACATTGAGAATCGGTACACCTCTGTGGCGCACCCGCAATCGAACAGACAAGTCGAAGCGGCAAATAAAGTAATTAAGTCCATTCTGAAAAGAAGAATGAAGCGGGCTAGAGCCATGTGGGCTAATGAATTGCCCTTGGCACTATGGGCCTACAGGACAACATATAAATCGGCAACAGGACATACCCCGTTCTCCCTTGCTTTTGGAACGGAAGCAGTCATCCCGGTTGAGATAAAGGTACCTTCTCACCGGGTGACTTATTATGATCCGATGACCAATAATGAATTGCTCCTTGAGTCCCTGGATATGATCGAAGAAAAGAGGGATGAAGCAGACCTGCGTGCCTTGAGATGCAAACAACAGGTCGCCCGATATTACAACAAAAAGGTTCGAGCCCGAACCTGGGAACCCGGAGACTTGGTTCTGAAACGTGTCTTTCCACCCCCAACTCATATGGGAGCGAAGTAGGAAGGACCGTACTCCATTCTGAGCAAGCTTGATAATGGAACCTTCAAGCTGGCAACCGTAGACGGAAAGGAAATCCCCAGAGTGTGGAATGCCCAACATTTACGGCCATACTTAACATAAAAGTTTCAAACCTGTTCTTTTGCTTTGTTGAAAACCATGTATAAGGCACGACTTGCCTAGAATAGTTTGATTTCTTGAAGCAAAGAATTATAAAGTGGACGTAGGTCATGATTCGACCGAACCACTATAAAAATATTGTGTGTCATTTACCCTTATTGCATCTTTATTTATTTGCCTATTTATTTTTATGGAAATCGGCGTGAATAATGCAGGTACCCGAAGTCTGGTGCCGACTGTTCCTCCCGTAGACAGTTCGGAGGAACTCAAAGCCTTGGCAAAAGCTCCAACTGCTTGTCTGACTGGTTTTAATCCTCGGAGCTTGGATTAAAATGTAAACCTAAGACGAGTTTGATGAGCGTGCATGATTGCAGACTGCTTGATCCGTGACTCTAACTCTCCAGAGTAGAGAGAGTATAAAGGACGCGAAGATGACATTCACAAGGCATGGCGGTGTACCATGATCGGAGCCTCCTGAGCAAAAGTCTAACCTCGGCAACCGCCGAGAGAATATAAAAGCGTCTCCGATTGAGCGCTGAGAAAGAGCTCCTTCCCCGCTGAAGGATCGGGGAGCAAATGAATTGCTGAGCTCAAACTCTAACTCTCCAGAGAGAGAGAGTATGAAAGCGTCTCCGATTGAGCGCTGAGAAAGAGCTTCTTCCCCGTTGAAGGATCGGGGAGCAAATGAATTGCTGAGCTCGAACTCTAACTCTTCAGAGAGAGAGAGAGTATAAAAGCGTCTCCGACTGAGCGCTGAGAAAGAGCTCCTTCCCCGCTGAAGGATCGGGGAGCAAATGAATCGCTGAACTCGAACTCTAACTCTCCAGAGAGAGAGAGTATAAAAGCGTCTCCGATTGAGCGCTGAGAAAAAAATTTCTTCCCTGCTAAAGGATCGGGGACCGACTGAACTACTGAATTCAGACTCTAACCTTGGCAACCGTCAGGAGAGTATAAAGAAGTATGTGATTAAGCACTGAGAAAGGTGCCAGAAATTCGGTACCACAAGAACGATTATTCTATGAAATCTTCTAAGTCCCCCATATTCAGAAATAGGGGGTAACCTGCCGACAATACTAGCCAATCCTTAGTAAACCCCAGTCAGGCGCTATGATAACAACTGATTGGGGGCACATATACTCATATACATATACTGAACTTTGATACAGCAACGCAGCACGAAATTTTTTCTTTCTGTTGTTTGAATGATCTGTAATTATTATTAGATGGCCTATGACTAAACATGGAAAATTTATTTGAATACAGGTACACAATGATGCAAAAAAAGTTAAACTTTCATTTATAAACTACGAACCAACAAAGTGAAAAACAACCTAGAAAGGAAAGTGAGGGCCAGTCTCACAATTACACTTCCTGGCTAGCGGAAAGCCTAAAGACAAAATATCAACAAGCAACAATATCCTATTTACGCTTTGGCCTCTTCTCCTGCTTCTGACTCTCCAGCTTTGCCTTGTCGGCATCGATCTGACCCCCTTTCTTCCTCTTCCTTTTGTCTATGAGAGGAACATCCGACTCCTCTGAAGATTCCTCTTCCACCTCTTTTCTCTTCCTTCTATCAGAAAGAGAAGCCGAGAAGTCATCGGGGTTTGCAAAGTGAAGCTGTCGGCTGATGGATTTGGGCTGTATTTTCACAATCATCCCAGTTTTGGGATCAAATTCTGCAAGAGGGACTACGTCCAAAGCCTCATCTCCCACCTTTTTCGAAGCCATCTCTTTCTCCTGCCTAGCCTTTCGGCTGGCCAAGGTTTCGTCGTCATCGTCATCGGCTTTTTTGGCGCCGATAATGTCTTCTTCATCATCTACATGGCGCCCATCCATGTCTTTCAAGGCTTCGATGGTCTCAGCATCTTTGGGGACGTCAGTACTAGGTACCGGGATGCTTCTTTCTGCTGTTGTGACCTCAGCCTGCTTTGGTATATCAATACCGGCACCTGGCGAGATAGCCTCCTTCTCCACTTCTTTTTCTTTTTCAGCACCCTTGTCGACGGGCTCACCACCTGTATCATGAGGAACACACATTACTAATTCAATTGGTTGTTCTACCAGACGACGACAATTCACAATTGCTTTGACAAATTGTGGGGAAAAGAGAGAGATACCTTCCACAGATGCTCCCTCTTGAGTAGTTGTAGAGGCTGCAATGACCACGGGAGTTAGACCCAAAGGGATTAATGGGTCATCGGGATGGTATTCCTCAACCCCGGAGGTCTTGGGCTCCACGGTTGAACTCGAACCCTCGTCAGCTTTGCCTTTACCCTTAGCCAAGGCCCTCTCCTTTTCCATCTCCGCTAAAATCAGACGACGACCCTCTGCCAGGTCCTCAGGCTCATTATCCCTTAAGATGCTCTTCATCAACTCATCCTCATCAATTTCTTCGACCCCCAATCTCTGCTTTTCACCCTCAACAATGGCATCCCATAAATTGGCTAAAGTAACGTGGTAATCTGGGATCCACGAAATGTTGCGAGTTTTGAGAACTTGGCCAAGGAAGTCGAAAATCATCTCTTCAAACCCCTCGATATCCTTTTCTCTTTCGAGGAGCTTGTTGTTAGAAGCAGTGGCCAGTTCGATGGCACTTTCAACATTCTTTTCGGCGAGAGCTGCCCGTCTCTCCGCGTCCGCGACCTGATCATTTAAAATCACCTTTTCTGCTTTAGCCAAAGCCAAACTTTCTTTTAAACTCGCTTTTTCCGCCTCCCAAGCAGCCTTCTCAGCTTCAAAATGGCCTTGTGCTGTTTTCAATTCGATATTAGCCGTTTTGAGATCTTCAACCTCTTTCTTTAAGGCCATTTTCTCTTGGCTATTGGAATCAAGTTCCGAATGAAAGCACTGCTTAGCATTCTCTAATTCAATCTTATAATTTTCAGCGTCCCTCCATGCTAAAGCAAGCTGGGATTGAGCATCTTCCAGGTCCTTCTCCATCTTTGTCCTGGCCCTTTCGTTGTTTTCAAGTTTCGCCTTAGATCTGCGTGCTTCTATTTCAAGCGATCGGATGACTTCTGAAAGGTTGACTGCATGTTTTTTCATCATCTCATATTGCCTGGCAACATGGCGGATGTGCCCGACAACTTCGCTATCCCAGTTCTTGGGGACTGGTTCCAAGGCTGGAACAAATGTCATCCGGTCAAAGAACATGTCTGGGAATTGTTCCCGCAGCTTTTCCAGCCTACCTTGAATCTCGGGACCATGCATGTAATCCCGTGACCCGGGGGCAGCCAACTCTGGCTGGCTGGAAGGGACGATGTCACTCCTCTCCTTTTCAGACTCTTTGGATGGATCCTTGCCCTTATCTTTAGATTCGTGATGCCTTTTTGACGACCGGCTATGGGAAGGTGCACTCTTTGAAGGAGTTAACTCTTTAGGAAGTTTCTTTCCCCCTGTAGGAACTGCCGGATAACTAGAAGGCTTGGTAGAGGTCGATTTTGGTGGAGACCGAGGTTGCGAGGAAGTCGGCTTGTGAGAATGGCCACGAGAGCGCTCAGTACCCGGATAAAGGCTAGGTGTGCCCTCACGAAGAGAACGATAAGAGTAAGATTTCCTGCGGGACATCGTTCCTGCAAAAAAGAGAAGAGCATATTAAAACTTTGAATACTCACGATATAAGAGTGCAGGGTCAGATAGTGTGTGTGATTTGTGCATCCCATATAATCCCCCCTAACAGACCCGGGCCTGAAGACAGGCTCATCTGACCAGTTTCTTGTTCCCTAGTTGGAGCGATGGCCTCTTCAGAAGCAGTGAAGAAAGGCCCCCCTTCAAAGTCCTTCTCTGTATATACGTCATCGGGTAGAGGAATTTTGTTCAGCTCGTCAAATAACTGCTCTTCTGTCAAATCATCGGGAGCGGCGGTTTCGATTGGAGTAGAAATCGGGATTTCCTTGGACATGTCACCGCGGACCTCATCTCCTCTATATATGTTCAGATCCTCATCGTCTTGGATGACTATCGGAGAAGGACTCTTGCGAAACTTAGTTGTTTCAACCGCTCGCGAAGTTCCCTCTCCCTCCGTTGGGGGCACGTACTTATAAGGTTTGCCGCCAGTGCCAAGTCCAAGTCTTCTATCCAGAAGATGATGCTTATGAAGATTTTCATCAGTAATGCATTTTTTGATCCTTAGAAAGTCGGATCTGCTTTGTAGAAGAATGGACAATCGATTGTTGTATAGTGGACCCTCCGTTTTCGGGAAGACGTGATCTGTTTAAGATAAAGAAAAAGGGGGGAGAATGTTAACGCCTAGACCTCTTGAACAAGATATTCGATTAAAAGCTTAAAGTTTACTTGATTTGAGCCATCTTCTTGAGCATCCGGCCTGTTTCTTTATATAAAACCAATCAGACTTAGGATCCCCTATATTGCTATATCCATCGTACAGAACCTTCCTATTCGCCACCGATTCAGAGAAAGAGAAATTTGGAGTTGCCGAAGAACGATGCTTGAAAAGAAAGAAGAATGTCAAATCTCTAAATTTAAGTTCGGCATGTAGGATCTCCGCGTATGCAACATATAGGGTGTATAGAGATGCGTAGGCGTTAGGATGAAGCTGCATTGGAGCAATACCCAGTCGTTTTAAAGTTTCGATGGCGATCGGAGGAAACGGAGGAATAGCTCCTACCAAGCACATGGTTCGACTGATTGCCATATATCCTTCCGGAGCTAAGTGGGGTCTATCTTCGTTACCGGGTGTCAAGACATCATCCCAAAGAATCCCGTGTCTCAAGCAGATTCTTCTAAGCTTTATATCGTCGAGCTTAGATGCTAAAGAATCAGAAAATTTATCTATTCCGAGCGCACCGGGAATCTCGTCGGGAGCTCGCCCATCTATCTCAGACTCTTCGCTAGATGAAGTACTTTCGGACGGATCTGATTCCGTGGCCTCGTACTCAGATCCAGAATCTTCACCTCCTGGATTAATTGGAGGAATCTCGGGGTTGTATTACTTAGGAACCTCGGATTCCGCTTCTGTTGCGGATCTTGAAGAAGATTGATTATTTGACATTACTGCTAGGACGAGAAAACATGAACAATGAGATTAATACTACCCGTCCCCCGTGTGTGCAAGTGCCGGTGTATGTGCTTGTGTGTGCATTAAAAATAAAGCGTGAAAGCTATCAAGATCATCAAAATATTAGTCGTCATATGCAGTCAAATTATGTGATCATTTAGTCCAGAAAGTCCCACATCAAGGCCCTAGCCTAACTGTTCAGAATTTTATGGTGACAAGGCATCGTTTAAAGTTTGAAATTTCTTTGGATCGTGAACTACGAGTCGGATCGCCATGTAGAGGGATCGCCCTCTTCGGATCGCAGGGTAGAGGGATCGCCCCCTTCGAATCGCAGAGCAAAGGGATCGCCCCTTTACGGATCGTGAAATTAAGTGATCGGGGTCTTTGCCGAATCGTTGCAGCCCCCCACGATACGCGCCTCTGCCGTCACCACGACCCTCGGTCTCGCCACTCGCCTTCGTCTTCTTCCTTTCCTCTCCTTGCCCACGATCCGAACCGGCCTTCCCTCTTCTCCTTCCTCCTTCGTCTTCCTCCTCTCCTTCTCATTTCCGAACTCCAACCTCTACGCTCATCAGCCATGGCGTCTCGCTGGTTCCCCCAGAAAATCGCGATATTCCACTGTTTCTTCCCTCAAGCTAATCGAAAAAATTCATAAACAACAGCGATTACGAGTAAGGGTGCTTTTGGTGGAGTTACCTTTCTAAAAATTGGGAAAGTACTCGGATTTTTGAAGGTTTGAAAAACTAGGGTTCGTTCCTCAACAATGCAGGCGAAACGATACGACAGAAAAAAGAAGGAAGAAAGTGAAGAGGGGGGTCAGCTTATATAGGCAAAAGGGCGACCGTTTGTCTCCCCTTCTTTGTCCTATTCGATCCACGAAAATCGGCGGGCCGCGAACCAAAAGCCCACCACGACTCGAGGAGGAGCCCGTTTCGTTCCGAGGCCCAAATGCACACCAAAGAACGAAACGAATGTCTTGCTAACAGACCGCGACTCGAGCCCGCGATCCGAATCGATAAATTCAGTAATGAAGACTCTGAAAAATCCCAGAAAGAGAATTGTTCACTGATTCGCGACTCGCTGTGAAGAGACGATTCTATAGCTTCGAAGCATGTTCCATCATCGATAAAACATACTTCGAGGGGGCAAAATGTTGGCTAGCTTTTTGACCAAGCCACCCAGGATCATTCATAAGAAGAAAGTATGAAACCACGTTCTCTAAGTACATGAAGGAACGGATCGCATCATCGACTCGCCAGATGTCCGATCGCACACTATCGACTCGCCCACCACCGGATCGCATCTCGATGGATCGCCCCCATCCCATCAGCGAAACGAAACCCCTATGCGACTCGATCCGAACTTATATTGTTGCCCAGCGTAGACCGATCCGATCCCCTGATGCATGGCGAACCCTCCGACCCGTTCAAGCGTGAGCTAGTCTTCAGCGATCTGAGTCGCACGGATCTAGCGACACGTGTCCCTAACCGTCATTTTGACCAATTCTCTCCATCTGCACGATCCGATTTTCAAGCAGATCGCGACACCTGTCCACAACGGCTAATTTGACTATTTCCTCAACGGTGGCGATGCGATCCGATGTTCTCGGGATTCGTGCCACGTGTTACCACGACCCGCCTTACAAAATCAGCTATAAATAGCCCGGAGCTTGGCTTTTTTGGGATCTTTTTGGCAATATTGAGTACTGAATCCGCCATTATTGTCAAATTACTAGAGTATTGAGAGAAATCATTGATTGTATTAACTTTCAAAGTATAATCAATAATATATAAAGTGGACGTAGGCTCGTTAACGCTGAACCACTATAAATTCTGTGTGTTACTTTCTTTTTTCTCATTCTTCAGTTGAAACTCTATAAGATTCAGAACAATTTGGGTGTTAGGTCCAAATTTTGATCTAACAACTTATTTTTCGAATTCAAATCAAAATTGAATTTTTCCTTATAAATTCGGTTTAAATTCATTTCAAATTGATTTCAATTCAAATCGATTTTTATTTCAATTTCAGTTCATTTTCAATTCAATTCAATTTCAATTCGAATTCCTTTCTATTCAATTTCAATTCGAATTCATTTCTATTCAATTTCAATTCGAATTCATTTCTATTTAGTTTCAGTTCGAATTTCAATTCTTTTCAAAATATCAGATTTTGAAATCACTTTTGATATTCATTATAAAATGAATAAAATCGATATAAATATCGTTCACGTCAAAATGGCGTCAATCTAATCAACACGGCTTCATATATTTCTATTTCCAAATATTCTATTTCAAATATTTCTATTTCAAATATTTCTTTTTCAAATATGGAATGAGGCCCAATCAATTACCATATAATGTTAATTATATGGATTTTCTACAACACATGTATACAATAACAACAATGAATAATCAACCATCATCGAAAGTGCATTCTACACTGTATAAGCATCAAATATAAATATTCAATGCTTATAACAGTCTGTCAATCAATCGATCGACATACAACTAAACAATCGGGATTAGTGTACGTCAAATATCATCCCAATACCTGTGAGGGGTTTCAAACAATCAAACACAGATTTTATTTGTGCAGTTGGGCGATGTGTAAAATTTATCGTCCCAATCAATACCAGTCAAATGTGTGTATATAAACAAATCGTCCGATTTGTTTATTTTTATTTCCTTTCATATACACGTTAAAAATTCTATTTTTAACTATAAAATATTTTTAACCATATAAATATTTCATTTCATTTCACATCACATCACACAATCAACTACACATCAAAATCAAACAAACAAGCATACTAGCCGTCCATGGTCTGTGGACGACGGGTGTCGGGTGCTACTAAACACCGTCTGCATCCTAGTATATATTTTAACTAGAAAAATTAAATTAAAGGTAAGGAGTTCTCACCAAAGCTAATCCAAACGCCACAACTCTTCATATGTAGAAAATCTTCATCGTTCTCCTCTTGTCACTTTCATCGTCCGCATATGCTACATATATAAAAATCGAATTTTTACCTTCACCTCATATATATAAAAATTGAATTTTTACTTCTCTATTCAATAAATCGAATTTTTACTTCGCTATTCAATATATAAAAATCGAATTTTTACTTCGCTATTCAATATATAAAAATCGAATTTTTATTTCGCTATTCAATATCGAATTTTTACTTTGTTATTCAATATATAAAAATCGAATTTTTACTTTGTTATTCAATATATAAAAATCAAATTTTTACTTCGCTATTCAATATATAAAAATCGAATTTTTACTTTGTTATTCAATATATAAAAATCGAATTTTTACTTTGTTATTCAATATATAAAAATCGAATTTTTTTAATTCACTTCACATATAAAAATCCCATTTTTATCGAAGTGAAAATCATATTTTTAATATGATTTAAAAATCCTATCTTTACCTCTTTAAAGATCATAGCTTTATCTTTTAAAAACAATCATGTCTTTTTGTTCTTCAAAATCAATTCTTTTCTCTAATCAAAATAATTTCTTTTATATACATATATATATATATATTTAACATAAACAAGATCAGATTTTAAAAACAAAACAAACAAAAAGCTCACCTTCACCGGCCTGGACGTTGACTGCACTAGAGGGGAAGGCGGAGGGGCGCGCTGGAGTCGAGGAGGTGGCGACTGGTGCTGCGGGTCTGGGTGGCGGCTTGGAAGCTGTCGCGATGGTTTTAGGGCTTTGGGGATATGGGGGAATCAAATGGTCGGATGGGAGGGGAAAAGCTGACGGACGGCGAGGGGATGGTGGCGGAGGTGATCTGGAGGAGGACGGCGGTCTTCTTAGGGAAAGAGGGGGCTGCGTTCTCGTTTTGGGGAGGAGGAGAGTAGAAGAGAGAGAGGCGTGGCAGAGGGGGGGGGATGGATCGTCGACGGTGGGTGACGGCGGCTAGGGAGGCGGTGGCATGGCAGATCTGTGGCGACGAGTTTATCGTTCGTGATTTTTTTTTCAGATCTAAAATCGACGTGGAAAGGGAAAGGAGAAAAAGGGGAAGTTAGTTATATAATAAATTATATTATTAAATTATTTATTTTCCCTAAAAGTTGACTTTTATATTCGACCTTAAAACGAGACCCACCGCCTATCATGCATAGCTAATTACCCCTATTCCAAACACAATGGGATATGTATCGTAAGCTGATTCGACTATTTCGATCAGTTTTCGCCAAAATCAACATATAACTCTATATATTGAATTTGAACGCGCATTTCAATTTACTGGGGTTACATACTAACTCGAAAAATTCCAAAAAAATATTTTCTAGCTTCGTATTGACGATACGGTCCTAACAAAACTAGTTTCATCGAATTCTGAGACCGTTTGATAAATGGCCATTTTCCAGTCGATTAAAATCAACTGAAACTGGTCAAACGCGTTTTCCTTTGCCACGCTCACATATTGATTCGAAAAATTACGAAAATTGGAATCTAGCAATAACTTGACATCACGGATCCAACAAAATTGGTTTCGTCGAAATCCGAGGTCGTTTGCAAAATTCTCATTTTTAAGGGCCGAAATTCCATAGCGACTATTCTGAAATTTCAACTGGACTTATCTTTTGATTCCTGCTATGAAATTTCAATTTTTCGGATTCGTTGGAAAGATATTCTCAATTAGATTCAAATATTTTTGGTTTCACAAAAATCCGTTTTATTTTGCACCCGGTACATTCATTTGAATTTTGAAACCGAATTATCGAACTACCGCGCCACTTTCAATTCCTTTTATAATTATAAATAATTATATATATTCTAACGACGACGAATATAAATATATACGTCCGAATTCTATTCAAAATAAATTTTCGTCATTATTATTTAAAATAATTCATTTTAAATATTCAAAATTCATTAAATTCGCCAAAATAAAAAATTTAAACTGGCCCAGAATTTCCGGGTTGTTACATTTGGTTAATATGCTAACATAGTGGTCATGATAGGCTAAGTATGTCTTTCCACTGTATCACACTATGTTAAATAATAAGTAATTAATTTTAGAAATTTATAAAAACCTCATATCTAACATTATCGATTAACTAATAACCCCAATCAAACAACTTTTTACTCTCTGCACTACAAGAAACACTGCGTATAGTGTCAGAAGCTTGCAACAACTAGCGATGGCTAAAAAAAGCGGTTGTTGCTAGTTGTTGCAAGTCATTACACGACCTGCATATTCAGACAGCAACCTGAGAACCATCATCCCCACTTCACTGATACGAAAATTAAAAGCCTAAACCCCAAAAATCTCCATTTCCTGTTGCTGCACGTTGCTGGACCTCATTACATGCCTCCTAGCCTTTAAAATCTTGTTGGTATGTCTTCAAACCTATTTTACGCTTAATTATGGTTTGTTTTAGGTTTAATTTAGATGCTAATGGGTATGAAAATTGGTTGTTTGTGGGTTGTTTTATGAGTCTGAAATTGATGTTTATGTGGTATAAGTATGATGATAATACTGTTGTAGATATTTGAAAGTAAAATTAGATAATTTTGAGGTTGAAAACAATAATTATCGTGTGTTAATTAGTTGTTGTTGTAACCATATACAATTAGAAAGCCATTAGAGGAGGAGAAAGAAGATACTTTTATTTATTCCAAAAATTTGTATTATATTTACATTACATAAGCTCCTTATATAAAGGCTTGGGAGCTTGGAGTAAAACTTACCCACAATGTGGGACTAAAAAGAATATGACAAAAACATATTCACTCATATATATTACAACACTCCCCCTTGAATATGCGTATGTAAAGATGATAAGATTAATTGCCTCATTAAAAACCTTTTTATGAAAAACCCCATGGGAAAAATCATAAACAAGGAAAAGAGTACAATTTTTATTTCGGCTCTAGGTAACATATTGACAATGTTCGAATGAGGGTTGACACTTCTAGATCAAAATGATGCCTCATTAAAAACCTTACTAATAAAACCCAGAGAGAAAAATATTAGTGAAGGAAAAGAGTACATTATAGCATAATATATGCTCCCCTGATTCGTAACGCATTATTCAAATAGTTTGGTGATGCAAGCGGCGCATACCAATTTTATATATCATCTTCTGCAATGTTGATTTTGGAAGTGCCTTCGTGAATGGATCTACTGGATTTTCTTGAGATTGGATTTGCTTCACTTCTATCTTATTGTTCTTTTTTGGAGCTCATGTGTAACACCCCGAATTTCAGTTAACACCGATATTCACTAATTACAGAATTAATAGTCTCAGATGTGAGAATCAGGGGAAACGGGTTACGTCATTGTGTTCGTCTCGGAAAAATACGCGAAATAGAGTCCGAAATTTTGTAAATCGGAGTCCGTATGACCCGGTTAAGGCCCAAAGAAGTTTTCGGGAAATTTGAATTTCGAAACATGCAGAAATGGGGGCCAGGCGGGAAAACTCCCGCCCAGCCAAGTCGACTTGGCTGTCGACAGGGCTGTCGACTTGCCTGTCGACATGCCTGTCGAATTGGCAGTCGACAGGGCTGTCGACTTGCCCTGTCGGCTGATTCTGGCCTGGGTGCACCTGGTTGAGTTTTGGGCTGGGTTGGAGGGCTTGGGACGAAATCTGACGGACCTAAACTAACCTAGGGTTAATCTAAGGGTCTAAAACACATCCTAATCCTATAAATAAGACCCTAAGCTAGCCCTAAATGATCATAATCCTATCCTCTAACTAAACTATGCCAAAATTTTCTATGATCATGGCCTCCACTCAAAACCCTAGCCTCCATCCTCTTTCTAAACTATTTCTAGGAAGGCTTTCATGTTCATACAAGCATTTTTAAGTTGTATGAGTGATCATTAGCTTGCATTCATCATCAAGTTGCAAGCTTTATTTTCAAGGCTAGAGTTTTTGGGTGATTTTTGGCAAGGGTTTGCTTATTGGAGTTTAGTGGTGAGTTTCTATAGCCTTAATAATCAATTGTTAAATTGATTATAATAGGATATGAGAAGATATGGCTATGTTTGTGGATCAATGTGTTTATGCAAGTTTAGTATAGTGTATGTTGTGTGTTTTGCGAGTTTTATGCTATATGTTATGCAAGTTTAATGCTATGTTTTATGATGCTCATTAAGCAAAACACTATGTTGAACATTGATTCATATGTAACATGTTATGCAAGCTATATGTGGGATTATATGCAAGTTCATATGTAACATGTTATGCAAGCTATATGTGAGATTATATGCAAGTTCATATGTAACATGTAATGCAAGTTATGTGCATGATTATATGCAAGTTCATATGTAACATGTTATGCAAGTTATGTGTTTGGTTATATGCAAGTTATGTGCATGATTATATGCAAGTTCATATGTAACATGTTATGCAAGTTATGGGTTTGGTTATATGCAAGTTATGTGCATAATTATATGCAAGTTCATATGTAACATGTTATGCAAGTTATGTGTTTGGTTATATGCAAGTTATGTGCATGATTATATGCAAGTTCATATGTAACATGTTATGCAAGTTATATGTTTGGTTATATGCAAGTTAACATGTGACATGCTATGCAAGTTCACACCTTTGTATGACATAAGAATCATATGCAAGTTACCCCCTTTGTGACATATGTGCTTCATGCAAGTTTGGGTTAAATGCTAGTTGGGTTTAATGTATGCTCATATATGCAAGTTGACACCTTTTAAACCCATGATAAAGTTATATGCTATGATTGGTTAAACCCATGGCATTTGTGATGAATCTTCCCTTTATTATGTCATGTTATGAAAACGAATTACGTGGGGAACGATGGGGTTAATATGCATGTTAATAAAATGGTGTGAAATGGGTATGCTTAAGCATAACATAAAGTGAATGGACATAATTGGGAATTTACTTATTAAGTTAGGTCTACCCATATTATGGAATTGGGAATTTACCTATTAAGTTAGGTCTACCCATATTATGGAATTGGGAATTTACCTATTGAGTTAGGTCTACCCATATTCTTGAAATTGGTAATTAATTAGGGATAATTAATACAAATTATGGGGGTGATTAATTAGGTGTAATTAATCGACTAAGACACGAGGTTGGACCCTTTTGTAGCATAAGACTGCCCGGAACCAACCGGCAAATCCAGCGGCTACAAATGATTGGCCCAATGTGAGAGGTCTTAGTCATAAACTAAATACGTGACAAGTGTAAAGACACGAGGTTAGACTCTGTTATGGTGTAAGGCTGCCCGGAACCAACCGGCATATCCAGCTGCTATAAAAGACAGTCTAATGTGAGAGGTCTTTACAAAGGATACGATCTTAATTAATTAAGAAACACTTAACCAAATTAGCATGTAGTGGGGCATGAGGGGTTAAGTGGGTGCCTTGGGTGGCGTGTAGTAACTAGTGGGGGTGCCTTGGGTGGCATGAGGAAACTAGTGGGTTGCCTTGGGTGGCAATAGAAAATACGATTAGAATACTTAACCAAAGTGGAACATGTAATTAAACATGATTAAAGGGTTAAGCAAGTGCCTTGGGTGGCATGTGGGAATCAAGTAAGTGCCTTGGGTGGCAGTGGAAATCTAGTGGGTGCCTTGAGTGGCAATTAAAATATGATTAAAAGACTTAACCAAAATTTATAACATGTAAGTGGACATGGTTAAAGGGTTAAGTGGGATTCACTAGAAATGACAAGCTTAGGTGGGTAGCTTGTGGGGGCCCATTTCAACCAGTATCCCAAACGTATCTTTGTGGGCTCGACCCAAGTCGAGGACGGGACACGCATATTGGGCTTGACTGTAAGAGGCCAAAACGGGTTAGCGGTGGCAACGCAAGTCCAACGGGTTTCATATGCGTGTGTGGACCCGGGCTGGTAAGTAAGACGTTGTTGCATCGTGTAGGTATAAGCCGTGCACCGTTGATATTATCAGGTTGCCACTTTGGGGAATGATACACCCCACTGTGGGGCCAGCACGGGTATCTACGTTAGGGAGCCGATCGCTTGGGGAGTAGTGGGTACACCTAGTGGAGATAGGGGCATACGGCACCTATGTAGTCAGCTAGGGGTACACGAAACTACTATTAAAAATTACTAAGTACACTTAGTGGGATCAACCTTAAGTAGGAATTTCCCTTGGGTGGGTAGAACTGGTGTGGTGCAGTGTAGGAATTATCCTTGGGTGGGTAAATGCGTCTTTTCGGTTATCTTAGTACATCCTGTGTTTAGTTGGCTACTTAGTGTAGTCATTATCCCCAGAGGTACCGTACCTTGTTTATATCATACCCTAATTACTTTAATGATTGTATTGTTAAGGTTATAGGACTCGCTCAGACTTATGTCTGACCCCGTTGTTTTTTTATCTTTTTCCCAACCCTCAGGTTTTCAGAGTGGGCCTAGCACTAGTGGGCTTGGATCAGACCGCTATATCTATCTTTTGGGGCTTGGACCATAGAAGTAAAGCTCGGTTTATCTTTTCTATTATGGCTATTATCTATGTAGTGGGATTATGTACTTCTATTTTATCAGGATGGATATTATGTACTTGACTCTTGTTATGGTTTTGTGATGTAACCAAACATGTTTTACTTTCCGCTGCAATGAAATGATGTTTTAATTTTCAAGTATTACTTATATCTGTCTTGTTGTAATTTTCCTGTTCTATACTCACTAAAAATACTCCACCGAAACTAAGGCATTCCCTTAGTGAGTGACCTTAGCGGGTGTGGGGTGTTACACGTGGTATCAGAGCTTAAGGTTACCAGAACAGATAATTTTTTTAGAAAAACTATTTTTTAAGAATATTTTTGAAAGGAGTATTTTCAAAAACATGTCTTTTAAGAGAAAAGTTTTTGAAAGAAAAGCATAATCCCCGATAGTCATATCTTTATCTTTCGAATTCTCCGTTTTGAATCTCTTCCTCTCTCGTTTTGAGTTTCCCCTCCGCGTATAGATGATCTTTCTAAGATAGATAAGAATGGAAAACCACTTCAAGGGACTTAGACATTAGTCGGACTAGAAGTTGGTTCAAGAAGGAGGAGGACTTGTAGGTACCTATTGGATAGACGATGGGAGGAAGGCTCAAATAGTTGTTTGGTTAATGAAGGATGAAACCTCATTGGTGGGAGGTTACGAGTGGAGAATGGGAAGAAGAAGGCGAGTAGTTATCCTTTTGGGAGGAATAGGACACCTTATTAGGATTGTCCAAAGAGGCAAGGGCAAGGTACGGAATCTCCTGGAGGGTAGTTGTATTCCCTCACGGCTAGTGTACCAGATGGGGATAAGACCGTCTAGGTTGGAATTTGGATTTCTTTATTATCCGGTTCGAACTTTATTTGATTCTGACGCATCGAGTTCGTTTATCTCATCGTTGTTAGTTGAGTCACTGCACTTAGACACCAGTTTAGTAGATGATCCCTTAGTTGTTTCAAACCCAATTGGGGGCTCCATGATGTGTTTGGGTTTGAAAGTTTCTATACTTAGCGTTGAGTTTAGATGTGATGCTTCTTGGGCTTCACGGGCTATGGGTTAGTTTTGGGCATGGACTGGTTATCCAGTAATGGTGCCGTTCTTGTTTGTGGAAGGAGAGTTGTTAGGCTTATGACCCGCTTGGGTAACACTCTCGAGATCTCTTGTAATCCCATGGAATCTATTATGCTAAGTTATCTAGAATCGCTTGACACGTCGGTCGAGAGTTTGCGATCTGTTAGAGTGGTCCGGGAATACTCGGATGTGTTTGAGGAGGTGAAGGGCTTACCTCCGGAGCGGGAGATTGACTTCCGAATATATCCGGTAGACAATGCCAAACCAGTATCTTGGCCAGTGTGCCACATGGCTCCTCGTGAGAGGAGGGAACTCCATAAGCAAGTAGGCGATTTGCTTGAGAAGGGGTTTAGAAGACGAAGTATATCGGAGTGGGGTTCTCCAGTAGTTTTTGCTATGAAGGCGGATGGGTCCCTCAGACTTTGTGTAGATTATAGGGAGTTTAACAAGATAACAAAGAAGAATAGACACCCATTGCCGAGGATTGATGATCTCTTTGATCAGTTGGTTGGCGCCTCAGTGTTTTCGTAGTTGGACTTAGCCACGGGGTTTCATCAGTTGAGAGTGGCTGAGGATAGTATAGAGAAGACTACCTTTAGGACTCCGGATGGTTTTTATGAGTGGCTGGTGATGCCATTTGGTTTGACGAACGCCCCCGCATACTTTGTTGATTTGATGAGAAGGGTGTTCAGGGAGTACCTAAATAAGTTCGTGATGGTCTTTGTAAATGACATCTTGGTCTTTTCTAGGAGTGAAATAAGTTTTCGTGTGTGCTTAATAGGTTGAGCAAAGCCAGTTATGGGAAAAATGGTGGTTTTGGAGCGAGACTGGCGAGGACATCCAAAGTTGGTCAAAGGCTTAATTGTTTAGCCATTTTTACTAGTATCATCTCATGGAGGTCTTCTGAACTCGAAGGAGATATCCCTTGGGTGTTTGTCTGATATTGGTTTAGGCCTTTGGGGCTTGCATTTGGGGGATGTCGAGTTCGACTAGGGTGGTCTGCGTGAGAGATGGACAGTTGTGATGATTTTGGATGGGGTAATATCCTGGTTTTCTCTAAAAGTGGAGAAGAGCATGCCCTACATCTTAGGGAAGTGTTGGAGACTCTTCGAGCGCATAGTCTTAGGACAGCAAAAGTGGATGGGATTCTTAGCATCCTATGAGTTTGAGATAGCGTATACCCATGGCAAGGGTAACGTGGTAGCGGACGCCTTAAGTAGAAAAAGGTTGTCCTTGATTTCATTGTTCGTTGAACGACGGAGCTTAGAGTTTATTTCTATGTTTGACTTTAGACCTTCCGTTGACTTTGTACCCGGTTAGCTAGCCTCCTTGGAGGTTAGGCCTACTCTTTTGGGGCGGATTGGCGGAGCGCAGCGAGACGACCCACAGTTGGTTGAGTTAGTAGAGAAGCTCATGAGGAGGGGGAGTCGTCCAGCCATTTGAGTAGGTACACCCTAGATGGTAAGGGGTGGTTGCGTAGAGACGGTAGACTTTGTGTACCGCAAGACAAGGGTTTGAGGAAGGCTATACTTGATGATGCACATCGTTCGAAGATGACCATTCATCCCGGTAGGGACAAGATGTACCAAGACATGAATCGAGTTTTCATTTGGGCCGGTATGAAGAAAGACGCAGCCGAGTATGTCGTTAGATGCTTGGTGTGCCAACAAGTAAAAGCGGAGCAAAAGAAACCCGGTGAGTTGCTTCACCCATTGGAGGTTCCGCTATGGAAGTGGGATAGTGTCTCGATGGATTTCGTCAATGGATTACCAAGATCGAGGAAGGGTAATACGGGAATTTGGGTTGGAGTAGACAAACTTACTAAGAGTGCCCATTTTATACCCGTGAAGAGTAAGAGGACTGCTCAATGGCTAGCTTCATGGTGTACCTTCCAGCATAGTGAGTGATCGAGATCCTATCTTCACTAGCGAGTTTTGGAAGAGTTTGAAAGAGGCGGTAGGGACTCAGCTGTGTTTGAGCACCGCAAATCATCCTCAGACGGACGGCCAGACCGGGAGGGTGAATCGCATTTTAGAAGACCTTTTGAGGCTATGTATCTTAGATTTTGGAGGTACATGAGAAGAGCATCTTCCATTGGTGGAGTTCGCATATAATAACAGCTTTCAGTCTAGTATTGGCATGGCTCCTTTCGAAGCTTTTTATGGAAGGCCTTGTCGATCACCTACATGTTGGTGGGAATCTACGGATAAGATCTTGCTTGGGCCCGATATGGTTAGGAAGACTTCGGAAAAGATTGATTTGATTCGAAGAAGGATGAAAGCGGCGCAAGACAGACAGAAATCTTATGCGGACAAGAGGAGAACAGAGCTTGAGTTTGATGTTGGGGACATGGTCTTTGTCAAAGTATCTCCGTTACGGAATGTGGTTCGCTTTGGATCTGTTGGGAAGTTAGCACCAAGGTTTGTTGGACCGTTTCCTATTAAGGAAAGGATTGGACAGATGGCCTATAGAGTGGAGTTGCCCGACAGACTTAGTGGTGTACATGATGTATTCCATGTGTCACATTTGAGGAAGTGCCTACATGAGACCGCAGAGGTTGTAGAGCCGAGCTTGCTTAGAGAAGTAGAGATAGAGCGTGATGCGACTATTCGACGAGCTCCTACACGCATCCTTGGGTCAGAGATTAAGAGGTTGAGAAACAGGGAGGTTCAACTAGTCAAAATGCAATGGGGAGAAGATGAGAGCAACGCTACTTGGGAGACGGAAGCGAAAATGCGTTCATTATACCCATTCCTTTTTGAGGGTATGTCTTTTAACTTCTCCTTTATCGTTTGTCTAGTACTTATCTTATCTTTAGTATGTCCTCTTGTTAGTGCCTTTGACCTTTAGATAGGGTAAACCTATGGTTGGAACATGTGTTTGAGACATGTTATGATTGACGGATGCATGTGGATGCAAGTGTTTGCTAGTGGTTGCTCGTGGATGCATATACACACACTCTAGACACTAGATCGGCTCAATCACTTCATATTGCATATTGCATATAATTGTGTGTAGGTAGCTATATTTATGGATGTATAATGGTTGTGTTATCATATGGATGATGCATTTTGGTGAATGATTGTGCACTCATGTAGATATAGTATGTGTCGATAGGGTTCTTTCGCATACATATTGGACGCATGGCACTATCACGGTTTGCATATGTTCATACATTAGATAGGGAACATATACACACACTTTTTGCATATGCTCATACATCATTAGAAATTGTTTTAAGGACAATGGATGCCCGTGTTTGATGGATTGAGTAGATGGTTGTTTGGATGGTAGGATATGCGTTCTCCTTAACTTGGAGATTTCGGGGACGAAATCCTTTACGGAGGGGAGAATGTAACACCCCGAATTTCAGTTAACACTGCTATTCAATAATTACAGAATTAATAGTCTCAGATGTGAGAATCAGGGGAAACGGGTTACGTCATTGTGTTCGTCTCGGAAAAATACGCGAAATAGAGTCCGAAATTTTGTAAATCGGAGTCCGTATGACCCGGTTAAGGCCCAAAGAAGTTTTCGGGAAATTTGAATTTCGAAACATGCAGAAATGGGGGCCAGGCGGGAAAACTCCCGCCCAGCCAAGTCGACTTGGCTGTCGACAGGGCTGTCGACTTGCCTGTCGACATGCTTGTCGACTTGGCAGTCGACAGGGCTGTCGACTTGCCCTGTCGGCTGATTCTGGCCTGGGTGCACCTGGTTGAGTTTTGGGCTGGGTTGGAGGGCTTGGGACGAAATATGACAGACCTAAACTAACCTAGGGTTAATCTAAGGGTCTAAAACACATCCTAATCCTATAAATAAGACCCTAAGCTAGCCCTAAATGATCATAATCCTATCCTCTAACTAAACTATGCCAAAATTTTCTATGATCATGGCCTCCACTCAAAACCCTAGCCTCCATCCTCTTTCTAAACTATTTCTAGGAAGGCTTTCATGTTCATACAAGCATTTTTAAGTTTTATGAGTGATCATTAGCTTGCATTCATCATCAAGTTGCAAGCTTTATTTTCAAGGCTAGAGTTTTTGGGTGATTTTTGGCAAGGGTTTGCTTATTGGAGTTTAGTGGTGAGTTTCTATAGCCTTAATAATCAATTGTTAAATTGATTATGATAGGATATGATAAGATATGGCTATGTTTGTGGATCAATGTGTTTATGCAAGTTTAGTATAGTGTATGTTGTGTGTTTTGCGAGTTTTATGCTATATGTTATGCAAGTTTAATGCTATGTTTTATGATGCTCATTAAGCAAAACACTATGTTGAACATTGATTCATATGTAACATGTTATGCAAGCTATATGTGAGATTATATGCAAGTTCATATGTAACATGTTATGCAAGCTATATGTGAGATTATATGCAAGTTCATATGTAACATGTAATGCAAGTTATGTGCATGATTATATGCAAGTTCATATGTAACATGTTATGCAAGTTATGTGTTTGGTTATATGCAAGTTATGTGCATGATTATATGCAAGTTCATATGTAACATGTTATGCAAGTTATGGGTTTGGTTATATGCAAGTTATGTGCATGATTATATGCAAGTTCATATGTAACATATTATGCAAGTTATGTGTTTGGTTATATGCAAGTTATGTGCATGATTATATGCAAGTTCATATGTAACATGTTATGCAAGTTATATGTTTGGTTATATGCAAGTTAACATGTGACATGCTATGCAAGTTCACACCTTTGTATGACATAAGAATCATATGCAAGTTACCCCCTTTGTGACATATGTGCTTCATGCAAGTTTGGGTTAAATGCTAGTTGGGTTTAATGTATGCTCATATATGCAAGTTGACACCTTTTAAACCCATGATAAAGTTATATGCTATGATTGGTTAAACCCATGGCATTTGTGATGAATCTTCCCTTTATTATGTCATGTTATGAGAACGAATTACGTGGGGAACGATGGGGTTAATATGCATGTTAATAAAATGGTGTGAAATGGGTATGCTTAAGCATAACATAAAGTGAATGGACATAATTGGGAATTTACCTATTAAGTTAGGTCTACCCATATTATGGAATTGGGAATTTACCTATTAAGTTAGGTCTACCCATATTATGGAATTGGGAATTTACCTATTGAGTTAGGTCTACCCATATTCTTGAAATTGGTAATTAATTAGGGATAATTAATACAAATTATGGTGGTGATTAATTAGGTGTAATTAATCGACTAAGACACGAGGTTGGACCCTTTTGTAGCATAAGACTGCCCGGAACCAACCGGCAAATCCAGCGGCTACAAATGATTGGCCCAATGTGAGAGGTCTTAGTCATAAACTAAATACGTGACAAGTGTAAAGACACGAGGTTAGACTCTGTTATGGTGTAAGGCTGCTCGGAACCAACCGGCATATCCAGCTGCTATAAAAGACAGTCTAATGTGAGAGGTCTTTACAAAGGTTACGATCTTAATTAATTAAGAAACACTTAACCAAATTAGCATGTAGTGGGGCATGAGGGGTTAAGTGGGTGCCTTGGGTGGCTTGTAGTAACTAGTGGGGGGTGCCTTGGGTGGCATGAGGAAACTAGTGGGTTGCCTTGGGTGGCAATAGAAAATACGATTAGAATACTTAACCAAAGTGGAACATGTAATTAAACATGATTAAAGGGTTAAGCAAGTGCCTTGGGTGGCATGTGGGAATCAAGTAAGTGCCTTGGGTGGCATGTGGAAATCTAGTGGGTGCCTTGAGTGGCAATTAAAATATGATTAAAAGACTTAACCAAAATTTATAACATGTAAGTGGACATGGTTAAAGGGTTAAGTGGGATTCACTAGAAATGACAAGCTTAGGTGGGTAGCTTGTGGGGGCCCATTTCAACCAGTATCCCAAACGTATCTTTGTGGGCTCGACCCAAGTCGAGGACGGGACACGCATATTGGGCTTGACTGTAAGAGGCCAAAACGGGTTAGCGGTGGCAACGCAAGTCCAACGGGTTTCATATGCGTGTGTGGACCCGGGCTGGTAAGTAAGACGTTGTTGCATCGTGTAGGTATAAGCCGTGCACCGTTGATATTATCAGGTTGCCACTTTGGGGAATGATACACCCCACTGTGGGGCCAGCACGGGTATCTACGTTAGGGAGCCGATCGCTTGGGAGTAGTGGGTACACCTAGTGGAGATAGGGGCAGACGGCACCTATGTAGTCAGCTAGGGGTACACGAAACTACTATTAAAAATTACTAAGTACACTTAGTGGGATCAACCTTAAGTAGGAATTTCCCTTGGGTGGGTAGAACTGGTGTGGTGCAGTGTAGGAATTATCCTTGGGTGGGTAAATGCGTCTTTTCGGTTATCTTAGTACATCCTGTGTTTAGTTGGCTACTTAGTGTAGTCATTATCCCCAGAGGTACCGTACCTTGTTTATATCATACCCTAATTACTTTAATGATTGTATTGTTAAGGTTATAGGACTCGCTCAGACTTATGTCTGACCCCGTTGTTTTTTTAATCTTTTCCCAACCCTCAGGTTTTCAGAGTGGGCCTAGCACTAGTGGGCTTGGATCAGACCGCTATATCTACCTTTTGGGGCTTGGACCGTAGAAGTAAAGCTCGGTTTATCTTTTCTATTATGGCTATTATCTATGTAGTGGGATTATGTACTTCTATTTTATCAGGATGGATATTATGTACTTGACTCTTGTTATGGTTTTGTGATGTAACCAAACATGTTTTACTTTCCGCTGCAATGAAATGATGTTTTAATTTTCAAGTATTACTTATATCTGTCTTGTTGTAATTTTTCTGTTCTATACTCACTAAAAATACTCCACCGAAACTAAGGCATTCCCTTAGTGAGTGACCTTAGCGGGCGTGGGGTGTTACATCATGTGTGAAAAATAAATTGGGAGAAATGTGTTTTGTCTTATCACCCTTGATATATCCTGCTTGAATCTGAGTTATGCACGCTGCATTGTCTTCATAAATAATTGATCTTTCTATAGTTGAGGGAAGTTGACATGTGCTTCGAATATGTTCAATTAATTATCTTAACCAAACACAATCTTGACTTGCTTCATGTAGTGCTAGTATTATAGAATGATTGGATGATGTTACTACCAATGTTTGCTTTATAGATCTTCATGAAATAGCTGCATTGTTGTTTATAAACACATATCTAGTTTGTGATTTTGCTTTATGTGGATCAGAGATGTAACTTTAACACTCCTTGAATATGTGTCTTCAAATTCTTGAATGCTCTTATAGTAGCTTGAAATTATCCCCTTTGAAAAATTATTGCTCCCCCTCATAGTATATTGCTTGAAAATATCTATTCGGATGACATAGCTATTGTTTGTTGCCTCGTTAAAAACCTCTATTAGGAAATCATGATGGGAAACACCTTGAACGAGGAAAAGAGTGCAACTCTTGAAATTGTAAATACCATATTAAAATGATATTTCTTCTAAGAGTTCGATACTTCAGAATTAATGTAAGGCTCATTAAAACTTTACTAAGAAAAACCCTATGGGAAAAATCTTAGTGAAGGAAAAAGAGTACAAAAACATATTTTTAATACTTTACTACATTAAATGTAGAATGATATTTCTGGATCAATATAATTCTTTCAGTAAAAAAAACCTTACAAAGGAAAACCCTGTGGGAAAAACCTTAGTTAAGGATAAAAATACAGATTCACTTAAAATAACATATTTGATATGTTATTCCTTGATGTGGTGCTATATTCTTCTAGATAAAGATAATGCTTTGTTAAAACATTCAAATATTACTTTGAGGATGATACTTCTGGATCAATATAATACCTCATTAAAACTTTACTAAGAAAAACCCGGTGGGAAAAATCTTAGTTAAGGAAAAAATGTGCATACTTTTTGATACCCCTTGATTTAATATCCTCTAAAATTATAATTATCCTTTGATATCTCAATTTCGTTATAGATACTTCTGGATCCATAAATATGTATCTCATGACAATATTACTCAAACAAATCTTGTATAGAAAATAAAATAAAGAGATAATAATCTTTAGTCTTCATACTTTCGATGTTCAACATTTATTAACACAAGTGTGAACCCGTGCTTCGCACACGGACTTGGAAAATAATTAGTATAAAATTAATGATTAATAATTATGAAAGTAACGGTTGAAAATAAATTGGAAAACTACATTTCAAATGAATTATCGCATACTATGCACATTAAAATCGTTCAACAGAAGAATGCTTGGCAGCTTTGTTTTAAAAGTTTCCACAGATTTATACTTGGATCATTACTGCATCTTTAGGTGTTATGGGCCTAATTTTGATTTGAACGCGAATTAATCATCCCCAACACGAACCTTCAATTAATTTGATCAATTTATTGATTGAAATCTCAGTTTTCATTACCACACACAAAAGGACGAAAGAATGATAAGTCCAACGCATGATAATATTACCAAGACAACATCATCACTCAACATGTAATGAAACATATACATTCATAACTTTTGTTAAGTTGAATGACAAACATTTTAAAAACATTATAGCAAAGGTTGGACATTGTTCACCTTCGGTCAATCAGAAATAAAAATACATTCTAGTACAAATTTATGCTAATTTTTCTGGAATAAACTACTTCTAATTTTATACCGAAACAAACAAATATTTGAGATAATTTTTCATGCTTAAATTGCTTTTACATATGTATGCACCCATGCTTTTCACACGAAGCAGCAAATTATATGTTGATTCATTGCTATTTTTGTATGGTATGGCAATTTAAAATATATTCAGAAGCAAGAGGAAGGTTATTATGTAACGTAAGAAGATGGATGCGTACAAATGTAACATTATAAGCTACTGCTCGGCTTCTACTATTAATGTTATTGTACAGTGATGATTGCAGTTTTAAACACATTAGTTAGAACAAATAAAAAGTAAGCAAAAAAAATTCGTAGGTTAAATAAATGAAACTTTGGAATGAATGTCCAATGATAAAGTTAATGCGTTAAATGCTGTCAGGTCAAGAAGGCTAAGCGTGTCACATAATGCAGCACTACGTTTAAGTGAGAAAGATGTAATAAAAATAGGTGTATTAGTATTACATGACTCAAATAAATGTTCTTTTTTAAGGCACATATGAAAGTTAAATTCCTTCTCAGCTAATTTATTAGTCTTTGGCATTTTTAAACTCTACTAACATAAGGCAGATCCAAAACTTCATGGGTCTACTAACAGGGAACACACGGGTGTGCGTAGTAGAAAATTTATATGCTTAACCATGAACGTAAAAACCAAATGAAAATGCAAAATATGCTCATGAATCGAAGAAGAAGAAAAGACACGGTATGCAAAAAATAAGTGAAACAAAAAATGGCAACATTAGTGAAGCAATGGAAAAAAAGTGATTTCAGTTACATACATTAGACTCATATTAGAAGGGATGACAATAGTTATACAAACTTTTATTTTCATTTGAGATACAATAAACATAAAAACTAATACATTATCAAGAACAAACAATTTAACTACATAACACAAAACTGAGCCTGCAAGATAGTTGATCAATTTCAAGTCTATGTGCTATACAAATATTTCCTTTTTCCTGCTGTTACAATTTTTCAGGACTCGTCAAGAAAGAAGGAAAAAAAAGGAAGAAAAAAAAGCGTGGATGAACCTTTGTATTTGGATTTGGAAGCCCGTACATGTTTCACTCAGTACTTAGTAAGCAACAACCATCTACATTATAGTTCACTATAATCCATAAGACAATTTTGTTAGCACTTTTTTGGGCGTAGCTTGTGTTCTGCCCATAGATCTACATTCCAATGAGTAGCTTCCCCTCTTGTTTTACATGAGCACCTTAAACCAACCTACCTTTACACAGTAGACAATTGAGTAAATTCATTATTGCATTTAAGCTGAAATATAAATTGAAAATCGCGTAGTGCATTACCATTATGTAAAGTTAAGACATGGTATTAATGAGGTCACTACAGGTGGCGTTAACTTTTAGGTGTCATTCGTTCACATTATGCATTGTACATTAGCACATTGGAAAATAAATAAAAATGCATGAATTATCATATAAAAGAATAACTGGTGAGTTTAATATAAGTAAAAAAACACCATTAATTTAATATCAAATTACTTGCTAAAACCATGAAGATATAACTAATAGCATCAAGGTTTTGAAGGGATGACCCCCCTCTAAATAAAAATACATTCATGATATTTACTACAACTAATGAACATTCAAGCCATCAAAACATCGACTGATAAGTTGACGAAACAAAAACCAATAGCAATATAGATTCATAAAGGAACCACAAACAAAAGGATTTGTTATCTTCATCTACAATTGAAATTTTTATAAACCAAATATCAGACCACACAATAATACCAAAGTTCACTACTAAATATTGACAACAACAACAAAGCCATATATCCCAAACAAGTTGGGGTTGACTAGATATGGAACCCAAAATTAAAATAAAATATAATTAATAATGATGATAATAATATATATATAAAGGGTTTAAAATAACCAATCAAATAAAAAGTCGTCTGATAAAGGGTTTTTTTAAATAATAATAATAAGTAAAAATGTTCAATAAAAGTGAAATAAAATCTAAAATAGTAATAAAAAGTAAAAGGTTCAGTAAACATGAAATAAAGTCTTAAAAAAACTATGGTTCTGGTACATGGATTGCCAATTTCCATGCACTCCTATCAACTACCAGCTCTTCCGATAAACTCCAATTACTTAAATCTCTCTTTATTATCTCCTCCTATGTCATTCTAGGTCGACCTCTACCTCTCTTTGGGCCTTCGGCGCGGCCTAGAACTCCAGCGCGTACAGGTGCATCATATGGTCTACGTTGGATATGTCCAAACCATCTCAAGCGGTATTGCACTAACTTCTCTTCAATAGGTGCAACTCCAAGTTTTTCCCGAATATCCTCATTTCTAATCCGATCTCGTTTGGTATGCCCACAGCTCCAACGCAGCATTCACATCTCTGCTATACTTATCTTCTGGACGTGTTGCCTCTTAGTAAGCCAACACTCTGCACCATATAACATTGCAGGTCTGATTGCTGTCCTATAGAACTTTCCTTTAAGCTTCTGAGGAATCTTCCGATCATAGAGAATGCCAGATGCTAGTCAACATTTCACCCATCCTGCTTGAATTCTAAAACTAACATCCTTATCAATCTCTCCATCAAACTGCAACATAGATCCTAAGTATCGAAACGATTCCTTCTTGGGTACTATTTTGCTGGCCAGGGTAACATCTCCGTCATCTGACCTGACACTGCTAAACTCACACTTCATATACTCTGTTTTAGTTCTGCTAAGCCTGAAACCCTTTGATTCCAAGGTCTCCCTCCACAACTCCAGTTGTCGATTAACCCCTATTCTACTTTCATCAATCAGCACAACATCATCGGCAAAGAGCATACACCAGGGAATCTCCCTTTGTATATCTTTTGTGATTTCATCCATCACTAATGCAAAAATATAGGGGCTCAAAGCCGAACCTTGATGTAACCCTATGTTAATTGGAAAGTCTCTTGTCTCACCATCGCATGCCCTAACACTAGTCACAACCCCCTCGTACATATCCTTAATAAAGGTAATATACTTTGATGGCACTCTCTTCCTTTCTAGCGCCCACCACATAACCCTCCTCGGTACTCTGTCATAAGCTTTCTCCAGGTCAATAAAACCCATGTGGAGATCTTTCTTTTGCTCCCTGTATCTCTCCATAAGTTGCCTAACCAAGAAAATCGCCTCAGTGGTTGACCTTCCCGGCATAAAACCAAATTGATTCCTAGAGACACTTGTCAACCTTCTCAAATGCTGCTCGCAAACTCTCTCCCAAAGCTTCATTGTATGATTCATAAGCTTAATTCCTCTATAGTTTGTGCAACTTTGAATATCTCCTTTATTCTTGAAGATTGGAACTAAAATGCTTCTCCTCCACTCATCTGGCATTTTGTTTGATTTGAAAATATTGTTGAACAACTTAGTTAGCCATTTTATCCCTGCATCTCCAAAGCATCTCCACACCTCAATAGGAATATCATCAGGCCCTACCGACTTGCCTGATTTCATACGTTTCAACGCCCCCTTTACCTCAGCTTCTTGAAATCTCCGCACAAAATGTCTATTGGTGCTATCAGCTAAGTCTTCCAACTCGACCGAAGAGCTATCACTTTCTTCGTTGAAAAGCTTATCAAAGTATTCTCTCCACCTATTCTTTATCTCATCTTCCTTCACCAAAAGTTTATCATTCTCATCCTTAATGCATTTAACCTGATTAAAGTCCCTTGTCCTCCTCTCGCGTAGCCTAGCTATTCTGTAAACGTCTTTTTCGCCCTCCTTTGTACTTAGCCTTTGATACAAATCTTCGTACGCTCGTCCCCTTGCTTCACTCACTGCTCTCTCTGCAGTCTTCTTTGCCACTTTGTACCTGTGCATGTTCTTCTATGATGGTACATGCATTTGTAGCATTCCTTCTTCTCTTTGATAGCCTTTTGCACGTCGTCATTCCACCACCACGAATCCTTGGGTTCTCGCTTGCTTCCTCTTGTTATCCCAAATACCTCAGTGGCGACTCTCCGAATGCAAGTTGCCATCGCATTTCACATGACATTTGCTTCTCCTTCCACATTCCAGGCTCCTTCTCCCATCACTCTATCTTTAAACACATGTGAAGCGTCTTCTTTGAGTTTCCACCATTTCGTCCTACTAATCTTCGCTCTCTTATCCTTCACACCCCGAAGACGAAACACGCATACCAACAGCTGGTGTTGTGAGATGACACATTCTCCAGGTATGCCCTTGCAATCAACATAATCTCGTTTACTATCTCTTCTAGTTAGGATAAAGTCAATCTGGCTAGCCTGTTGGCCACTACTAAAGGTGATCAGATGTGATTGCCTCTTTCTAAAGAAGGTATTAGCAATCATGAGATCAAAAGAGAGAGCGAAATTCAAAATATCTTCACCCTCTTGGTTCCTACTGCCAAATCCAAAACCACCATACACTCGCTCAAAACCTCCGCTAGATGAGCCAACATGGCCATTGAAGTCTCCTCCTATAAAAAGTTTCTCGCTACTATGCACATTCCTAACCATGACATCCAAGTCTTCCCAGAACTTCCTTTTGGCTTCTTCACTTAGACCTACCTGTGGGGCATATTCGCTAATGACATTCAAAACTGCCTCACCAACAACTAGCTTAACTAGGATGATCCTATCCCCTCGTCTTCTGACGTCAACCACATTGTTCTGAAGGTTCTTGTCAATCAATATGCCTACCCCGTTCTTGTTACGTACTTCTCCCGTGTACCACAATTTGAAGCCAGTGTTCTCCACCTCCTTCACCTTCTGACCCACCCATTTAGCCTCTTGAACGCACAAGATGTTAACCCGTCTCCTAATCATAGTATCCACTATCTCTCTTAATTTTCCTGTTAACGACCCAACATTCCAACTACCTAATCGAACCCTACTATCATCGACTAGCTTCCTTGCCCCTCGCATCCGCCGAGAAAAATGCGAGGACCCTTGCTCACTTATCACTACACCGGGGCGTCGGTGTAGCGCGCCACTAAGAGAATGGCGGCCCAGCACTTGCATATTTAACACCATATCTGAGCCTCGATATAGCGCGTCTCTAAGAGGGTTACGCCCCAATGATATATCATAAGGTTCCATATCCATAAGAGTGGCTAAGTTTTTACGTTGGCTCGTCAAGCCTATCATGACACTCCTCCTTTACCCTGGCTTGGGACAGGCTGCACAGAAAACTACACAGGCGGAGTTACTACTAAATATTGACATAGTAAAAAATAAATACTTGAAACATCATTTTAGCCTTTCTTGTACATTAATCGAGACTGTATGATGGTGTAAATAAGGTAGATATTTTATAGTGCTTTTGTGTTTAGGATAGTAGATTTGTGTTTGTGTTTTAGCAGTCAAAATTTTTAATGACACGATGAGTATTGAAAGTTAGTGGAAATCATGATGTCAGTCCATATACGCAGACATAAACGGTATTAAAACCTTGAAACCTTGCGATTGAATAGTTTTTTAAGCCTGGTACATTAAAATTTGTCATCTGGGAATCAGTCTACAATCACTTGACCCAATTTTCATAATTTAACCTAAAATGAGGTATAAAGCAAACAATAATTCTCGTTTAGTGCTATCAAGAGCGGGGTTTGTCAATAAAGTTTGCTAATTATGGTATGTTCAGGTAAAAAACTACTGACATGGTAAATTCTACGGTTTGTTTCTTAGTCGACCGTTGATTACGATTCTTTCCTGCTTAAAACTGTAATCATCAAAACTGTTAGCATAATCTTTGATATGCCTATACATAGTAATTTAATTTTGTGACATTACTATAGATTTTTCTTCTATTCTGCTACTTGCACAAAAACAACAAAAATATACATTTGTTTTTTTTTTCACTTCTGTTTGAGCTAAGGATAGGAACGTGGAAGTAATTAAATAGAAGACAATGTGGCTGACGCTATAAGCAACAGCTGACTCATGCTTCATGCAGCAGTGCATAGTTTACTAAATAAAAATTTTCAATGGTGTCAGTAAGGCCCAACCCTACAGTAAGGCTGCCGAGGAAGCCATCTAAGGAAATAGACAAGGGAGGGACAACAAATTGGAAAGACACAACAATCTGAGATTAAGTATGACTAATAAATCTTCATGCACCGCTGAAATGTCAAGTTAACTGTCAAATTATTTCAATTATTATTTTAGCAACCAAGTTCTTTTTAGTAGATATTATTATTATAGCATGACTTTGTTGTCCCTCGTGGAGAGTCTGAAGTAAGTACGAACAAATTAATATAAGAAACTGAGTACAATATTAATATTATACTCCTCAGTGATTACATGCACACTGCAATAAGAGTAGGCTAACAGTGCTGCAAACTGAAACTATTGCTAGGAAATAAAATGAAAACAAATTCATGTTTGCCTCGGGCAACCAAAACCTTTAGGCCGACTCTGGTGTCAGTTAAATCCCATGATCTTCACCGTTACATACTGTTGTAATGAGAGGCACTTTAGTTAGTTTGTGGAAACAATATTCAAACTATCTCAAATCTATTTTCAATTTCTTTAATGTAGTGCTATGTGCACATGCAAATGGTTTCTACATTCAAGATTTCCTAGGAAAAATGCAAACTGGTTTTTTATTTTATTACTGAGCTGGTCATACGAATATGCATGTAAAATAAGTAACTTGATAATACAATTTTCATTTTTTTTCCTTTCTATTTGCACATTGTCATCACTTTAAGTGAAGTTTGATTTTAGATTGGATAAAACTTAAATCATGACATTATCAATTAGACGTACATACCCTCAAGCGATATATCTGGTACAGTTGAAAATTGTTGCATTTACTATTATATATATATTTTCATTTATCTTATAAATTTTGAAATGGCACTTGAATCTCAAACATTTATGGAAACTTCTCTCCCCATTTTATAATCCATGTTCAGAAATTATGCCCAAGAAATTAAAAAAAATTAAGTAGCAAAAAATGTTGCTACATGAAAGCAGCACAAACTGCCACATAAGCAGCAACCTGTTCGTACTTAATATCAGCTTGAGATACCACATCCTTGCCTACTTGACTGTAGAAGGGAACCACAACATCATATAGTAGTTGTACTACTACATAATGGGCCTCAATTAAAAGATGCATTTTTTAAACCAAGTGGGAAAAAAATAATTGTTGTCTCAACAAATTTAGCAATAGGGGATTACTACAAATATGGGATAACTATTTATGTTTGCTAAGTAAAAGTGTTTGGAAGCATTTGAATCGCTTTATGTGAGAAAAACAGGAAACAATGGTCATGAAGGCCTTATATCTGATATGCCAGTTGTGTTTAATTTGTTTGGGTGACACGGTAATGAACCTTTATCATATATTGTCAGTATAGTATATTAATGAATATAATTAATTTATTTAGCAAAATAAATGCATCACTTATGTATGTATCAAAAAAAATGCAAAACTGTAAGATTAAAGCTTGATCAAGATTTAATATATCATTGTTCAGTTATTCACAAATGAGTTAGAACCAATTAATAAGAATTTAATAGAAATACATGAACTTCCATGGGATATAATTCTTTTTATAAAATTTTATATAAAAAAATTAAGTACTTGTTTTTTGAAGATATAGGTAAAGAAAATATGTACCTATATGTACTAAATTTATAAATATGTACCAAATTATTATTTGAAGATATAGGTAAAGAAAAAAATTCCCTCATTTATAAAATATTTATGCTATGACCAAATTATCATGTGGAAAAAGTGAATGATGAATTATTTTTTGAAGATACAGGTAAAGAAAATATATAGTGCATCTTGTGAATTCAGTTAATAAGTGCACAAAAAATTGCAGCTGAATTTTTTTTCCTTTTTCCCGCAATGTTTTATCTAACCCCAATTCGTTCAAGATATTTTGTAATGGATACTGTATAATGATCCTTTATCATATGAAAAAAAAAATCATGTAAAATTGCATTAAAGAAAGACTTTAAATACTAAGATAAAATGAATTACCTTCCATTTTTGTTGGTTTACATACATATTACAACCATGAACATTTGTTTAAATCCAAAATATGAATGACTACAAAGCTTCAAATATATGCATTTAAAAGTGAAACCCAATTTTGGATATACGACATCAGATATGACACTCGATACAGCACTTACCTAGCGCTTACATCTTAAAGCAACAAATATTAACTGTGCCAATTTTTGTGTATAGATATGTTAACTAAATTCATAATCTACTTATTTAATGTATGGCCTTACAAAGTTGAAACTACATCAATTGAACCGTATTATGAAATAGAAGTGATAAACGATAAAACATGAACGAATAAAACTGAAGAGCTTCCACAAAAGGCATTATATAGTAAGTAAAAGCAGTGAAACTCCCACGCAAGTAGAATTTACCAACATAATTAGCACATATCATTCTGATAATCCATATGATGTGCCTTGAATAAAAATATGTAAAATTAGGAATCCACTTTGTTACATGAGAGAAAGCGTATACTAACAGATTAGACAGCTATGCTTTAATGGAGAATATTCAAAAAATCATTTGCACATCATCTCTATACCATTGATTAAATATGAAAAATGATAGCAGATTTGAACACTAAAACAGTTGTTTTTTACCTTGTTATTATAGTGTTGAAAATGCACTCCGATAAACAATTAATCAACTAAAAATGTCTAAGTTATGATAAGGAAAAAGAAAGAAAGAACATTTTGTGTATTTATTCCTGTGTATCTAAAGCATAGTAAATAGTTTTTTTCCAATTATTAAAACCCATATATAAGTTATATATACAGGCATAAGCATGCTGTTAAAAGTTAAGTGAATCTTATGCAGAAATAAGGAATTAAAAGGTAAAACAAAATCATATATTTTATGAAATGTAAAAATCTCAAAAATCAATTTGCAAAAGCCGTAGTTTATTTCTAGGTTATTGGACTCATGTTTTTCTTACCAAAAGCCTACACTGTCGCTAATTAAATGATCACTATAGGATAGTAATAAGAAGTTGTCAAAGCTAGGGTGATTGTTTAAAGTGGACTATTCTTTACCTAGTTGTTTTAATGTTGAAAGTACGGTGGAGAACTATTTTACAACTATTGAAAAATATATATAAGTTATGTATGTCTACATGAGCAATATTTTCAATGTTTGAGCTTATTGTTTAATACACCAAAACAAACTATAAAGGTTTGATGAGTCATACAGAAATAAAAATAATGAAATGGTCAACTTATCATACTTTCTATGAAAAACACAAATTTTACAATAATACATAAAAATGAGTTGGTTTATTTATGACATTCATACAACGCCTATCAATAACTAATTAATCATTACAGGATATTAAAAGTTAGTTTTTAGAGCTGGGATGACTGGTTAAATTGGGCTGCTATTGTATATAAACTAACAGGCAAGTGTTTCATTAGACTTTGATATGATACAAAATTTTGCATTGCAGATAGTTCTAAATCTACCTCTTCATTTGAAAATGTGACGTTGTTTGCTTATCTGTAAGCTCGTAGTACTTCTAATCACATAACATCAACATTTAAATAAGCATAAAACCAACAATATTATCATTAAGCATCAAATTATATACTGCTGACTTTATTTTATTTCTCATTCTACAGACATATTTACCTGAATTCTATTAAAACCGAAACGTGCAACTATGATAACCCGCACTCACAACAAAATGGAAGAAACTATAAGTTATGCAAATGACATACAAATGAAGTTAAACTATGTAGGAAATAACAAAGGAATAATATTATCTATGGTGAAAATTTCTAAATCAAACCATGTTTCCCTCAAGTATACAATCAAGATGTTTACCACGATATTTACGTATTTTCCTATTATGTTAATCTATGCATCACAATTAACTATGTTACAACAAAATCACAATAAATAAACACATGATTGTTATGCTGACATTACATTATTACCACTACAAAAGGATCTCTCATAGACACGGTACAGTAAATCCCTGTAGAACAAATATCCTAGCAATAATGCTTGCTGCGGTATTGTGAAACAATTGTTTCATAGAAAAACTATAGATAGTGTGTTAACTGAGCTGACGAAGATAATGTGCTAATTAAACTGTGTTGGGTATTCCATCCCATATACGGCATAATTTTATGCACCCATATTTGGCATAATTTTATGCAGACATATTTGGCATAATATTATGCAGGCATATTTGGCATAATTTTATGCAGGCATATTTGGCATATCTTTTTATGTAGGCCATGCTTAATTTGTGGGAGAGATTTATTGGTTTTGTCTTTTTCCTAGATTTGTTGTGCAAGCATGCCTTTTGTGCAACAATATCTTTTCTTTTCAGGAAAGACATTTGGCAGATTACTCACATTTTTGGTATGCACATTAAAAGAAAAAGGGTTAATATAACCAGATCTGGTCACATAAGGCAGTAGCAGTTTTTGGTCATTTATCATATTCTTTAAGGTGTTTTGGTCTTCAAGATTGAGATTTATTCTTGCTCGATTCACCGCTGGCCTGAAGTGCACACATAGGGTGTTCTCTTACACCTTTTTCATCTCTTATTGTTTTTGGATTCCGGTGATTAGAAGAGAATCTTTTGTAAACATTTTGGGGCTGTTTTCCCCTTTTGGTTTATCAATAAGAGAAGAGGGTAGACTCCTTAAGAGGTCTCGTGGTTTTTACTCTTCACATCGAAGAGGTTTTCCACGTATAAAATTTTGTGTCTTGCTATTTTACTTTCATCGTATCTTTTTTATTTGAATGGTGTGTTGATTGATTGTCTTGTGTGTGATATTGTGGGTGTAGCTTGAAGTAACCCCTAATCGATCCTACCAAATTGGTGTCAGAGCTTGAGGTAGGTTATTTATCACACTATGGAGTCGAGCAGTCATAGCTCAATGATTAAGTTAACATCAACCAACTATTCTATTTGGAGACCTATGATGGAAGACTTGTTATATTGCAAGGATTTACATGACTCAATTGAAACCGTCACTAGTTCGAGTGGTATTATCTCTAAACCTTCTAAACCCGATAAAATGGAAGAGAATGAATGGATAAAGTTGAAAAGGAAAACTTTAAGAACCATTAGACAATGGGTTGACATTAGCATTTTTAACCATGTGTCACAAGAGACCGATCCATATGATTTGTGGAAGAAATTAGAAGGTTTGTATGAGAGGAAAACCGCCCATAACAAAGCTTCATTGATTAAAAGGCTTGTTAATCTAAAGTTGAAAGGTGGAAAGTCAGTTTCTGAGCATCTTAGTGATTTCCAAGATATTATTAACAAGTTGACAACTATGAAGATCATTTTTGGTGATGAATTGCAAGCTTGTTTCTTATTGAGTTCTTTGCCAGATAGTTGGGAAACTTTAGTTGTGACCATTAGTAATTCAACTCCAAATGGTGTGCTATCTTTGGATGTGATCAAAGAAAACATGTTCAATGAAGAAATTAGAAGAAAGGAGATTGGATTTGACAATTCACAAGCTCTTGTTGTGGAGAATAGAGGAAGAAGCAAGAGCAAAGGACCCAAAGGTCGTGATAACTCAAGAGGAAGATCCAAGTCTAGTGATGGAAAGAATTACTTCATATGCAACTATTGCAAGAAGCCTGGCCATATTAAAAAGTATTGCTTTCGTTGGAAAATAGAAAATGGGAAGAAGAATGATTTCTAGAAAGAAGGCGATGATAAAAATGTTGCAGCAGTAGCCTCTAAAAGTGATGATGATGTCACTTTAATTTGCGCAACTAGTGAATGTCATCATGTTAGCAGTACAGATTTTGAGTGGCTGGTTGATACACGTGCTTCATATCATTGTGTTCCTAAAAGAGAGTATTTTTTGAATTACCAAGCAGGTGATTTTGGCAGTGTCAAAATGGGTAACCAGAGTTCAGCAAGCATAGTTGGGATTGGTGATATTCGTG
Organism: Allium sativum; assembly: GCA_030737875.1. NCBI lineage: Eukaryota > Viridiplantae > Streptophyta > Magnoliopsida > Asparagales > Amaryllidaceae > Allium > Allium sativum. The sequence continues at coordinate 254,983,587 of CM060922.1, forward strand.
TGAAGACTAATGTTGGATGCATGCTTACATTGAAAGGTGCACATCATATTCTGGATTTGTGTCTTAATTTGCTTTCATCTCATATTCTTGATCAAGAAGGCTTTCGTCACACATTTGAGAGTAGCAAGTGGAAATTATCCAAGGGATCCATGACAATTGCAAGAGGCGAGTTGTGTTGTTCTTTGTATAAGACATATTTGACTGTATGTTTTGGTGAGCTCAATGCAGTGGAAGAAAAAGATTCTCCTAATTTGTGGCATCGAAGATTGGGACACATGAGTGAAAAGGGTTTGAAATACTACAATTTCTCTTAACCCTTGTGATCATTGCTTAGCGGGAAAACAACATAGAACTTCTTTTGCTAGAAAGTCTACAAGAAAGCAGGCTAAGTTGGAGCTTGTACATTCGGATGTATGTGGTCCTATTGAGGTTGAATCCAATGGTGGCAACAAATATTTTCTCACTTTTATTGACGATGCTACTAGAAAGACATGGATTTACATCTTGAAGACCAAAAGCCAAGTGTTTGAAACTTTTCAGAAATTTCATGTTATGGTGGAAAGGGAGACAGAAAGCAAGTTGAAGTGCCTTCGTACAGACAATGGTGGAGAGTATACCTCACATGAGTTCAAGAATTATTGTGCGCAATATGGTATTCGACATGTGAAGACAGTTCCAGGCACTCCCCAACACAATGGTGCAGCTGAGAGGATGAATAGAACCATTGTGGAGAAGGTGCGATGCATGTTGAAGATGTCCGATCTACCAAAGTCATTTTGGACTGAAGCAGTAAATACAACAGTTTATCTGATCAACCGTTCTCCATCTATTCCATTGGGGCTTGACATTCCAGAGAGAGCATGGAAGGGATGTGATCCTGTATATACACATCTTAGAGTATTTGGATGCAAGACATACATGCATGTGCCAAAAGACCAAAGGTCAAAGCTGGATTCCAAGACTAATCCATGTGTTTTTGTTGGCTATGGTGATGAAGAGTATGGGTTCAGACTATATGATCTAGAAAAAGGAAAGGTAGTAAGAAGCAGAGATGTAGTGTTCTTTGAGCATGAAAAAGGTGCAGAACTTTTGAGTGCTAGGTATCATACTAGCTCAGATTTTTTTATTGATACTACTGATGTTTCTTTGTCCCCTACTCGTGGTTTTGTTGTTACAGGCTGATCTTGATGCAACACATGAAGGTGTTGATGATGCACAGCTTGATGGTGCACATTTTGATGATGTTCATGATGAAGCTCAACCAAATGGAGAAGTGGCTTGTGAGCAGGGGGAGCAAATTGCCCCACAAGTGGATGATGCTCAAGTTAGAAGGTCAACCAGAGAACATAAACCATCTAAAAGATATCCAAGCACAAATTATATTTTAGTTACAGCTGATGGTGAGCCCGAGAGCTTCCAAGAAGTGTTGTCTAGTCGAGACAAGAATCTTTGGCTTGAGGCTGTAACGACCCGTGTTTTTCGACCATTTGAATCTGAATATTTAAATTAGTTTTAAATATTTTATTTGAAATAGAAATGGATTATTAATATTTAATCCGTTATTTTAAAACGAAGTTTGAACGTTAAATTTATATTTAATATAAATCGAGCTCGAAACGGCGCTGCAGTTTGTAATATTGAATTTTGAACTTTAATTGAATGTACAGGATCCGATATAAGTCGGATTTTTGTGAAACGAGAAACGTTAGAATCGTATTGACGATAATTTTCATATGAAAGAGAAAATTCAGATTTCGTGTTGTAATTTGTTAGTTATGGCCAAATCAAATTTTGAAATAGTCGATGTGAAAATCGTTATTTAAATATAGGCCGTTAAAATAGCCGTTTTGCAAACGGACTCAGATTTCGATGAAATTAGTTTCATTAGAACTGTATCGTTAAATTATTGTACGGTGTTGAATGGTGTGGCAAACCGATGTCGTATGTGACCACGGTAGTCGTAAACGCCCGTTCAATTCCTATAGCGCATAATTAAATTAATAAAGGGATAATTGGGCATAACTTGAACCGACGATCGAATTAGGCCACGAAACCAATTCCGTTGAGTTCGTATCGTCGATTAGAGTCAGGATAGGTATATAGTTTGTTATTTTTAGACATGTGTAATTTGGTGTCAAAAAGGGCATTGCGGTGCGCGTAAAAATAGCCTACCGGGGAAACAGTCTCAGAATGCGACGAAACTAGTGCCGTTGGGTTCGTATTGAAGAACTATTTTAGGATATCAAGGTTTCAAGTTGATTTGATTTATCAGGTGATCGTGAAAAAATTTAACGTGTGTTTATTTCTGGTTTTATAAAGGAAATTTTTTCATACGACCTCGGATTTCCACGAAACTTGTCCCATTGGGTCCGGAATATCTTTTTACACCAAGATTAGCTTTTTTATCAGTAAACCAAAATCGTTTGTAACGTTTTGATCGACTACTTCGTGACGTAGTTTCGCTGATAATATATATAAATTTAAGCTTCCTTTCGCATGAAGAGATCCACACATGGGCATGTCCAGTGAAGTACACAACAGACTAAGACAAGCCGCCTATAGTTGAAAGAAATTACATGCTGCAAATCTATCCTAGCTTTCTTTTCTCTTTCCAGCTACGACTGTACCATTGAAAGTGCGCCCTAAACACCGTACCGACCAAGGATGTGAATCTCTCATCCAAACACATGCCTTACACTCACTAGTACATTGTCATCTACATTAGCTATTCCCTCCTAACCTATTCTTCTGGGAAATTTCACATGCATATCATCATAAACGGAACAACGCAGCAGCGTTACTTCAAATCAAAACTGTGCAACCCTACACGCTACAGCGGACCTATACACCGTGGGAGACAAGGAAAACATTGCCTATATAAACTCATGAAATGTTCTTCCATCTACAATACATACTGCAAGCCTAAATGGCGATAAAAATATATTCAAATAACGATTTTATCACACTGAAAATCTTGAGTTTAACTTCAGAAAACTCGCGCTTACCTTCTCCGCACATTTTTGTGAATCTCGGGGGATTCAATGCATACTGTTCGAACTAGGAATAAGCCGCAGTGGCTTCAGGTGACTCATGATGTCCTGTGCGTGGTGGCTTATGTTGTCGGCAAGGCTAGCAGTAGCGAAGTACAAGGAAGTGGGTACGGTTGTTTCCGACATTCAACAAGATGGAGTTCGGCAAGGTTTCCGGTAATGAAAAGGTGGAGACCGGAGTTTGGTGGAGGCATATGGTAGGATCCGTTGTCAGAGGGTGTGCAACGGTGGAGCATGCGGACGCATGGAGCTGAGGAGCAGTTGCGTTTTGGTGACAGTTTTCATATGGAGATGATGGTCCGGACCACTGTGAGGACTTCGCGGATCTGTGAAGCGCAGGCAACAGGAGCAGAAATATGGTGAAGGGCGAGCAAGATGGGAAGTATCGGCTTGGGCTAAGCCCACAAAAAGAAAGAAAAGATGCGAAGTGATGCTGTAAAGAGAATAGTACTGTGAAAAGGACCAGGGAAGAAAGAGTTTGGGATGGGAATTGTTTCCTGAAGCAGTAGGACGCGGTGGATAAATCAAAAGGAAGAAGTATACTAAGTGAGTTTTAAACGCTTAGCTAATTACGTTTTCTAATATATATATATAAGTTGTTAGTAATAATATTAATATATTATTATCGTAAATATCATATATAATGTGGCCATTTGGAGTTAGTGCTATACATAAGACTGCCTAACCGCTTACTTAAGTATGCCTGGGATAATTCAAGAGCGCCTAATACAATAATTATGGGATGGGCGTTCTTGCTCTCCTCCTATGTTAGTACTATTAAATCCTATGTTGATACGATTTTTCAAGTGTTTTCTAATGCTAATTGTATTTGGCATTAATTGTCTAGGGCAATGATTTAGAAGGTCAAATATAATGTTTAACCATTGGTAAATAACAAGATGGATATTTCAGGGGCTTTCATAACTAACAGAACAGTATATATAAGCTTGTTAAAGGTTGGCTATTGGAAGTACATTGGCAGGAGTGTCATTTCTATTGTTGTTACTCCGACCAAACCATTCACCAGTAATAATACTATATTATAATTAAAGGTTATAATAATTTAAATACCGAATATTATATTGAGTGTATAACTGTGTCAGGCAGTAAAGGAAGTGGGTGAAACCAGGAAACATTGGAACCGTATCGACGTGCATGGCATTTTGAGGCTGGATTTGGACGGAATTGACAGCAACTGAAACATTCGATTAAAGTAAACGCTGGTTTAATTTAATTGAAACAAGCCGTTCCGACGACGAATGGATATCAAGGTGAGTTAAACTCACTCAGTTTTCCCATTTATATTTGATATAAATTGGGTTCTTTATTTTGTGTGCTCTGCTTGCTGATGGTTGCTTATTTGCTAGTTATACAATTGTTTGTTGATTTAACTGATGAAATTAAACCATCGTTTAATTTCAATGAAATGCCAAATCGTTATTCTAACGATTGGTTCCAATAAAGGTAACTTACCTTATTGGTCACGTTTATCAATAAACGTGTTTAATGGTTTGGATTGTTTGACCTGTTTGAATTGTTTGATCTGTTGGGATTGTTTTGAACTGTGTGGAGATAACCGTTTGTATACAGAGAAGAACAGGTTGGATGGATCCAACCGGATTCCTCAAATATATTATTTATTTTCATATTATCATATATGACTGTCATGATTGGGTTACTGATTTTAGTAGTGATCATTGACTGAAAAGTCAACATGTGTTGTGTTCTAACCAATGGGCTATATTGGTTGAGTAATCGGCAGTAAATGGCCTAAAAGTAAATCGTTTTCTTTATATTGATTCACCGTCAGGTGAGACGATAGAACTGAAGTTATAAAATTAAACTTTTATAACTAAATATGGGTTTTGAAATATATTGTTGAATAAAACTTATTTAAAAGAAAATGAACATGTATGTTTATAATTAAGTGATGCATATAAAGAAGTTGCTTAATTTTAATTATTGAATTAAGGGAAGGGTGGGCATATCCGAGAGAGAGATTTTCCAAAGTGTAAGAAGGTTTTTCAAAAACCGTATTTTGAATAGTTCAGTTAAATGAAATTTATATTGATATTAGAATGAAATATGTTTTTGGTATTACAACTCGTATTTGTCCTTAGATATGAACGTTGTTGATCAAGGTCTGAGAGGTAATTAAAATACCCCAACTTGAACGACTTCAGGATTATCTGGGGATGATATGAGTTGAAATGGTAAAAGAGGTTGGTGATAGTTTATTATTTCCGTTAGTGAAATATTAATGAAATGTTTCGATGGAAAATTTGGAATATATATATAATGAGGATTTCCAAAGAAAAGAAAAAGAATAAAAGGAGCTGTCGAAAATATAACGTTATTTTCGAATTAGAAGGAAAACGTAAGGCTGAGTTTTATTCGATCAGAATAAACTTGTGTATTGTTTTCAAGTAATGAAATAGATAATATTTCATAACATCGTTTTATGAGTAATGAGTTAAAGTGAATTTTCAATATTATATAATATAATAATGTGGCAAATGTTTTGAAAGTGAAATTTGAAAACTGAATATGATATAGAATTTTACTAAGTATGAACTTGTTTAAAGAAAAATCTTATGTTAAATAGAAAGCGAGGAAACGATATTTAAAATATCGAAAGATGTAAGAGTTGAATTTACTATTGTTTTGAAATAAAAGGCCAAGTGGTGTTGAATACTGAACCAGTGAACTCATTGGGTTGTCATGATTGAAACATTGTTCATTTTGATAGTTAAATCACCGACTATCAAATCTGTCCAATACGATTGTTGGTACGGAAAGACCGGGATCGAATTTATATTCGAAAACCATTCTGACCAACAAATACGTGAAGATATTAGAGATGGTCGAGATGGAGCATTGAAGACCGTGGATTTTCGTAAACGGAAGAACTGCTAATAATCTCTGGTCTGCAGCCAGAGATGTACTGTGGTTCTGTCGTGGTCAGAATCTACGGGTTGCAAGGACTTCTCGCTACTGATCCATGGGGTGATTCCTATATGAGATGCAGTAGGAAAGTACCTTCGGTTCATCCTGTTCCTGGATGACTTGTATGGACGAGTGTGTGACAGAGTATTTCCAAAGGATCACGTACGTTGATTTCTTCAAACGTTCTATAGTGGGTTAGCTCCCAATTAGAGTTTTTTTGTGGATGTCAATTGGTGATATCTGGCGGATCTGACGATGTGGCATTCAAAGTGAATGGTGGCCAGGTGTTGTAAAGGAACTCAAACCTCAAGCCTCATCAACCGGGAAATGACAGAAATCGGGCAGGCAGCAGGGCTATGTGGGTCGCTCCCATTAGGGTGTATAATCACCTATCTAGAGAAATTCCTTTTGCTTCTTTAATCTATCAATGCTGTCCCTTGTCGGGAAGACGGTGGCTAGCTACCTCCGTTGGTGATATACATTCGATACACTCAAGCGAAATGAGTGGTCGGTCATGTGAGGGCCGGGTTACAAGACGTTCTTGTTGAACCCAGTGTATTCGCCTCTAGAGATACACGATCGGCAGGTGGTCCCATACCTTGTCATGGATGGAATCCAATCTCCAATAAGCGCCCGCGGTTTTGTTTGTATACTATATATGTAGAGCGTGAGATGCAAGCGTTCTACTAGATTCTATTTACTTGTATTTAGACATTATTATAATATCAGACAAGATATTAATTTCAAAAATATTTTGGGTTATCGTAAGGTAAAAACCGTCCGTGTTTATGTGTGGATTCGGTCTTACGATTATCCTTTTCTTTGAAAGATTTTAACTTTAAAATCAGGTTGTGTGATACCCTTAATACTGTGTGAGTTTTTCTCACTCTGGTTCACCAGACTGACCCGGTGTTTTGTAAATGCTCGGGTTAGCCCGGCGTGTACAGGTTCAGGTTATCGAATGCTGTAAAGAGACAAGCTGGAAGAGTTCAGACGTATGATATTTTACTATTCCGCTGTGTGTTGTATACGGGAACAGGTTATTATAACTGTCCCAGTGTGTGATGTACTCTGATATGGTAAGTTTTATTTAAAGCTCTCAATAAAGTTATTTCTATATTATATTTTGTTCCGCTGCGATGTGAGACTCTGTGTTGTGTTGGTTCTTCTTCTTCTATTCTAATATTTCTTTCTTCCTTATCTCACCCTCTAATTTCTTTCTAATAACGTCCAGTGTTTTCGGTTTTGAAAGGTCGGCATGAGTTACGGTAAAGGTATTTTTGTCGATTTTAGGGCCGAAAATCCCTGGGTCGTTACAGTGGTATCAGAGCTATTGGTTTAGTAATAACCTTGGCTCTGTGGTGTAACTCGATAGAGATGGGGTTAGTGATACCCTAGATCGAGATTGAGTGTATATATATATGAGAGCGTATTTGTAAATTTTATATACAAATGTTTTGTATTGTGTTTGTTGATCAGTTCAAGTGTTGAGAAGCATATAACTGGTAATGGATACAGTATTGTTTGGAAAAGAGGGTAAATGAAATAATTTTACCCAAATTATATTTTTGTATATAAAGGAAATAATTTATCAAATTATTGAGATAATAGTATATTTGATCAATTTGAATGTGATTCAAATCGGATTGAAATTTGAATTGAAACTTAACGTCGTTAAGTGTAATTAAATTCAGAATGATATTGTAATTAAAGTAAATAAATTGGAAATTTAATGAATGAATAATAATCAAATATATGAAACCAAAATAGACGTTAATATTGAATGTGAATTCAATTGATTTGGTTGTGTATTGGTTGTTGGTTGTGATTGGTTTATTATTGGATGATGGGTTGTTTGAATGGAAATAATCAACAAATTTAATGAAGCCAAATGAATTATAAACTGAAGAATAATTTCCGTTATAATTAAATTGGAATGAAACCACGTATGGATTGGAATTTAGGATTCAACCCTGTAGTTGATAATGGATCGATGTTATCTGCTTGGTTTTTGAATTAATATGGTTATATTGTTGATTAATAAGATAGTACTTGAAAATTTCACATATTTATTACTGATATGTGAATTGAGTTAAGTACAGGTACCAGAGGGCTAGGCAGATTGAGATTGATTGAGAAAATCGCATATAAGTTGAGCAAATATGCTCAATAACGCTCGCAAAAAGGTACGCCTATGCCGAATATGAAATTTATATTTGGGTTTTGAGTTTGGTTTTTGAATTTTTCCGACCTTGTTGGTCGATGGATACATATTTCTTGAACCTGTGATATAGTAGATGTCCTCCGTACAGGGGAGACTCTGCCAAAAAAATTTTCCAAAATTTAAGGTGTTAGAAAATTTTGAAGATTTTTGGAAAATTCTTTTATTTGAATTAAATTGGTTGTAAAACCAATTAGATTAGCTTTGGGAATAAAAATCTCGAGTTTTAAGGGGTTTGTAACGTTCTTTCTTACCTTAGCAATTTCGAGGACGAAATTATTTTAAGGGGGAAAGAATGTAACGACCCGTGTTTTTCGACCATTTGAATCTGAATATTTAAATTAGTTTTAAATATTTTATTTGAAATAGAAATGGATTATTAATATTTAATCCGTTATTTTAAAACGAAGTTTGAACGTTAAATTTATATTTAATATAAATCGAGCTCGAAACGGCGCTGCAGTTTGTAATATTGAATTTTGAACTTTAATTGAATGTACAAGATCCGATATAAGTCGGATTTTTGTGAAACGAGAAACGTTAGAATCGTATTGACGATAATTTTCATATGAAAGAGAAAATTCAGATTTCGTGTTGTAATTTGTTAGTTATGGCCAAATCAAATTTTGAAATAGTCGATGTGAAAATCGTTATTTAAATATAGGCCGTTAAAATAGCCGTTTTGCAAACGGACTCAGATTTCGATGAAATTAGTTTCATTAGAACTGTATCGTTAAATTATTGTACGGTGTTGAATGGTGTGGCAAACCGATGTCGTATGTGACCACGGTAGTCGTAAACGCCCGTTCAATTCCTATAGCGCGTAATTAAATTAATAAAGGGATAATTGGGCATAACTTGAACCGACGATCGAATTAGACCACGAAACCAATTCTGTTGAGTTCGTATCGTCGATTAGAGTTAGGATAGGTACATAGTTTGTTATTTTTAGACACTGTGTAATTTGGTGTCAAAAAGGGCATTGCGGTGCGCGTAAAAATAGCCTACCGGGGAAACAGTCTCAGAATGCGACGAAACTAGTGCCGTTGGGTTCGTATTGAAGAACTATTTTAGGATATCAAGGTTTCAAGTTGATTTGATTTATCAGGTGATCGTGAAAAAATTTAACGTGTGTTTATTTCTGGTTTTATAAAGGAAATTTTTTCATACGACCTCGGATTTCCACGAAACTTGTCCCATTGGGTCCGGAATATCTTTTTACACCAAGATTAGCTTTTTTATCAGTAAACCAAAATCGTTTGTAACGTTTTGATCGACTACTTCGTGACGTAATTTCGCTGATAATATATATATAAATTTAAGCTTCCTTTCGCATGAAGAGATCCACACATGGGCATGTCCAGTGAAGTACACAACAGACTAAGACAAGCCGCCTATAGTTGAAAGAAATTACATGCTGCAAATCTATCCTAGCTTTCTTTTCTCTTTCCAGCTACGACTGTACCATTGAAAGTGACGCCCTAAACACCGTGCCGACCAAGGATGTGAATCTCTCATCCAAACACATGCCTTACACTCACTAGTACATTGTCATCTACATTAGCTATTCCCTCCTAACCTATTCTTCTGGGAAATTTCACATGCATATCATCATAAACGGAACAACGCAGCAGCGTTACTTCAAATCAAAACTGTGCAACCCTACACGCTACAGCGGACCTATACACCGTGGGAGACAAGGAAAACATTGCCTATATAAACTCATGAAATGTTCTTCCATCTACAATACATACTGCAAGCCTAAATGGCGATAAAAATATATTCAAATAACGATTTTATCACACTGAAAATCTTGAGTTTAACTTCAGAAAACTCGCGCTTACCTTCTCCGCACATTTTTGTGAATCTCGGGGGATTCAATGCATACTGTTCGAACTAGGAATAAGCCGCAGTGGCTTCAGGTGACTCATGATGTCCTGTGCGTGGTGGCTTATGTTGTCGGCAAGGCTAGCAGTAGCGAAGTACAAGGAAGTGGGTACGGTTGTTTCCGACATTCAACAAGATGGAGTTCAGCAAGGTTTCCGGTAATGAAAAGGTGGAGACCGGAGTTTGGTGGAGGCATATGGTAGGATCCGTTGTCAGAGGGTGTGCAACGGTGGAGCATGCGGACGCATGGAGCTGAGGAGCAGTTGCGTTTTGGTGACAGTTTTCATATGGAGATGATGGTCCGGACCACTGTGAGGACTTCGCGGATCTGTGAAGCGCAGGCAACAGGAGCAGAAATATGGTGAAGGGCGAGCAAGATGGGAAGTATCGGCTTGGGCTAAGCCCACAAAAAGAAAGAAAAGATGCGAAGTGATGCTGTAAAGAGAATAGTACTGTGAAAAGGACCAGGGAAGAAAGAGTTTGGGATGGGAATTGTTTCCTGAAGCAGTAGGACGCGGTGGATAAATCAAAAGGAAGAAGTATACTAGGTGAGTTTTAAACGCTTAGCTAATTACGTTTTCTAATATATATATATAAGTTGTTAGTAATAATATTAATATATTATTATCGTAAATATCATATATAATGTGGCCATTTGGAGTTAGTGCTATACATAAGACTGCCTAACCGCTTACTTAAGTATGCCTGGGATAATTCAAGAGCGCCTAATACAATAATTATGGGATGGGCGTTTTTGCTCTCCTCCTATGTTAGTACTATTAAATCCTATGTTGATACGATTTTTCAAGTGTTTTCTAATGCTAATTGTATTTGGCATTAATTGTCTAGGGCAATGATTTCGAAGGTCAAATATAATGTTTAACCATTGGTAAATAACAAGATGGATATTTCAGGGGCTTTCATAACTAACAGAACAGTATATATAAGCTTGTTAAAGGTTGGCTATTGGAAGTACATTGGCCGGAGTGTCATTTCTATTGTTGTTACTCCGACCAAACCATTCACCAGTAATAATACTATATTATAATTAAAGGTTATAATAATTTAAATACCGAATATTATATTGAGTGTATAACTGTGTCAGGCAGTAAAGGAAGTGGGTGAAACCAGGAAACATTGGAACCGTATCGACGTGCATGGCATTTTGAGGCTGGATTTGGACGGAATTGACAGCAACTGAAACATTCGATTAAAGTAAACGCTGGTTTAATTTAATTGAAACAAGTCGTTCCGACGACGAATGGATATCAAGGTGAGTTAAACTCACTCAGTTTTCCCATTTATATTTGATATAAATTGGGTTCTTTATTTTGTGTGCTCTGCTTGCTGATGGTTGCTTATTTGCTAGTTATACAATTGTTTGTTGATTTAACTGATGAAATTAAACCATCGTTTAATTTCAATGAAATGCCAAATCGTTATTCTAACGATTGGTTCCAATAAAGGTAACTTACCTTATTGGTCACGTTTATCAATAAACGTGTTTAATGGTTTGGATTGTTTGACCTGTTTGAATTGTTTGATCTGTTGGGATTGTTTTGAACTGTGTGGAGATAACCGTTTGTATACAGAGAAGAACAGGTTGGATGGATCCAACCGGATTCCTCAAATATATTATTTATTTTCATATTATCATATATGACTGTCATGATTGGGTTACTGATTTTAGTAGTGATCATTGACTGAAAAGTCAACATGTGTTGTGTTCTAACCAATGGGCTATATTGGTTGAGTAATCGGCAGTAAATGGCCTAAAAGTAAATCGTTTTCTTTATATTGATTCACCGTCAGGTGAGACGATAGAACTGAAGTTATAAAATTAAACTTTTATAACTAAATATGGGTTTTGAAATATATTGTTGAATAAAACTTATTTAAAAGAAAATGAACATGTATGTTTATAATTAAGTGATGCATATAAAGAAGTTGCTTAATTTTAATTATTGAATTAAGGGAAGGGTGGGCATATCCGAGAGAGAGATTTTCCAAAGTGTAAGAAGGTTTTTCAAAAACCGTATTTTGAATAGTTCAGTTAAATGAAATTTATATTGATATTAGAATGAAATATGTTTTTGGTATTACAACTCGTATTTGTCCTTAGATATGAACGTTGTTGATCAAGGTCTGAGAGGTAATTAAAATACCCCAACTTGAACGACTTCAGGATTATCTGGGGATGATATGAGTTGAAATGGTAAAAGAGGTTGGTGATAGTTTATTATTTCCGTTAGTGAAATATTAATGAAATGTTTCGATGGAAAATTTGGAATATATATATAATGAGGATTTCCAAAGAAAAGAAAAAGAATAAAAGGAGCTGTCGAAAATATAACGTTATTTTCGAATTAGAAGGAAAACGTAAGGCTGAGTTTTATTCGATCAGAATAAACTTGTGTATTGTTTTCAAGTAATGAAATAGATAATATTTCATAACATCGTTTTATGAGTAATGAGTTAAAGTGAATTTTCAATATTATATAATATAATAATGTGGCAAATGTTTTGAAAGTGAAATTTGAAAACTGAATATGATATAGAATTTTACTAAGTATGAACTTGTTTAAAGAAAAATCTTATGTTAAATAGAAAGCGAGGAAACGATATTTAAAATATCGAAAGATGTAAGAGTTGAATTTACTATTGTTTTGAAATAAAAGGCCAAGTGGTGCTGAATACTGAACCAGTGAACTCATTGGGTTGTCATGATTGAAACATTGTTCATTTTGATAGTTAAATCACCGACTATCAAATCTGTCCAATACGATTGTTGGTACGGAAAGACCGGGATCGAATTTATATTCGAAAACCATTCTGACCAACAAATACGTGAAGATATTAGAGATGGTCGAGATGGAGCATTGAAGACCGTGGATTTTCGTAAACGGAAGAACTGCTAATAATCTCTGGTCTGCAGCCAGAGATGTACTGTGGTTCTGTCGTGGTCAGAATCTACGGGTTGCAAGGACTTCTCGCTACTGATCCATGGGGTGATTCCTATATGAGATGCAGTAGGAAAGTACCTTCGGTTCATCCTGTTCCTGGATGACTTGTATGGACGAGTGTGTGACAGAGTATTTCCAAAGGATCACGTACGTTGATTTCTTCAAACGTTCTATAGTGGGTTAGCTCCCAATTAGAGTTTTTTTGTGGATGTCAATTGGTGATATCTGGCGGATCTGACGATGTGGCATTCAAAGTGAATGGTGGCCAGGTGTTGTAAAGGAACTCAAACCTCAAGCCTTATCAACCGGGAAATGACAGAAATCGGGCAGGCAGCAGGGCTATGTGGGTCGCTCCCATTAGGGTGTATAATCACCTATCTAGAGAAATTCCTTTTGCTTCTTTAATCTATCAATGCTGTCCCTTGTCGGGAAGACGGTGGCTAGCTACCTCCGTTGGTGATATACATTCGATACACTCAAGCGAAATGAGTGGTCGGTCATGTGAGGGCCGGGTTACAAGACGTTCTTGTTGAACCCAGTGTATTCGCCTCTAGAGATACACGATCGGCAGGTGGTCCCATACCTTGTCATGGATGGAATCCAATCTCCAATAAGCGCCCGCGGTTTTGTTTGTATACTATATATGTAGAGTGTGAGATGCAAGCGTTCTACTAGATTCTATTTACTTGTATTTAGACATTATTATAATATCAGACAAGATATTAATTTCAAAAATATTTTGGGTTATCGTAAGGTAAAAACCGTCCGTGTTTATGTGTGGATTCGGTCTTACGATTATCCTTTTCTTTGAAAGATTTTAACTTTAAAATCAGGTTGTGTGATACCCTTAATACTGTGTGAGTTTTTCTCACTCTGGTTCACCAGACTGACCCGGTGTTTTGTAAATGCTCGGGTTAGCCCGGCGTGTACAGGTTCAGGTTATCGAATGCTGTAAAGAGACAAGCTGGAAGAGTTCAGACGTATGATATTTTACTATTCCGCTGTGTGTTGTATACGGGAATAGGTTATTATAACTGTCCCAGTGTGTGATGTACTCTGATATGGTAAGTTTTATTTAAAGCTCTCAATAAAGTTATTTCTATATTATATTTTGTTCCGCTGCGATGTGAGACTCTGTGTTGTGTTGGTTCTTCTTCTTCTATTCTAATATTTCTTTCTTCCTTATCTCACCCTCTAATTTCTTTCTAATAACGTCCAGTGTTTTCGGTTTTGAAAGGTCGGCATGAGTTACGGTAAAGGTATTTTTGTCGATTTTAGGGCCGAAAATCCCTGGGTCGTTACAGTGGTATCAGAGCTATTGGTTTAGTAATAACCTTGGCTCTGTGGTGTAACTCGATAGAGATGGGGTTAGTGATACCCTAGATCGAGATTGAGTGTATATATATATGAGAGCGTATTTGTAAATTTTATATACAAATGTTTTGTATTGTGTTTGTTGATCAGTTCAAGTGTTGAGAAGCATAGAACTGGTAATGGATACAGTATTGTTTGGAAAAGAGGGTAAATGAAATAATTTTACCCAAATTATATTTTTGTATATAAAGGAAATAATTTATCAAATTATTGAGATAATAGTATATTTGATCAATTTGAATGTGATTCAAATCGGATTGAAATTTGAATTGAAACTTAACGTCGTTAAGTGTAATTAAATTCAGAATGATATTGTAATTAAAGTAAATAAATTGGAAATTTAATGAATGAATAATAATCAAATATATGAAACCAAAATAGACGTTAATATTGAATGTGAATTCAATTGATTTGGTTGTGTATTGGTTGTTGGTTGTGATTGGTTTATTATTGGATGATGGGTTGTTTGAATGGAAATAATCAACAAATTTAATGAAGCCAAATGAATTATAAACTGAAGAATAATTTCCGTTATAATTAAACTGGAATGAAACCACGTATGGATTGGAATTTAGGATTCAACCCTGTAGTTGATAATGGATCGATGTTATCTGCTTGGTTTTTGAATTAATATGGTTATATTGTTGATTAATAAGATAGTACTTGAAAATTTCACATATTTATTACTGATATGTGAATTGAGTTAAGTACAGGTACCAGAGGGCTAGGCAGATTGAGATTGATTGAGAAAATCGCATATAAGTTGAGCAAATATGCTTAATAACGCTCGCAAAAAGGTACGCCTATGCCGAATATGAAATTTATATTTGGGTTTTGAGTTTGGTTTTTGAATTTTTCCGACCTTGTTGGTCGATGGATACATATTTCTTGAACCTGTGATATTGTAGATGTCCTCCGTACAGGGGAGACTCTGCCAAAAAAAATTTCCAAAATTTAAGGTGTTAGAAAATTTTGAAGATTTTTGGAAAATTCTTTTATTTGAATTAAATTGGTTGTAAAACCAATTAGATTAGCTTTGGGAATAAAAATCGAGTTTTAAGGGGTTTGTAACGTTCTTTCTTACCTTAGCAATTTCGAGGACGAAATTATTTTAAGGGGGAAAGAATGTAACGACCCGTGTTTTTCGACCATTTGAATCTGAATATTTAAATTAGTTTTAAATATTTTATTTGAAATAGAAATGGATTATTAATATTTAATCCGTTATTTTAAAACGAAGTTTGAACGTTAAATTTATATTTAATATAAATCGAGCTCGAAACGGCGCTGCAGTTTGTAATATTGAATTTTGAACTTTAATTGAATGTACATGATCCGATATAAGTCGGTTTTTTGTGAAACGAGAAACGTTAGAATCGTATTGACGATAATTTTCATATGAAAGAGAAAATTCAGATTTCGTGTTGTAATTTGTTAGTTATGGCCAAATCAAATTTTGAAATAGTCGATGTGAAAATCGTTATTTAAATATAGGCCGTTAAAATAGCCGTTTTGCAAACGGACTCAGATTTCGATGAAATTAGTTTCATTAGAACTGTATCGTTAAATTATTGTACGGTGTTGAATGGTGTGGCAAACCGATGTCGTATGTGACCACGGTAGTCGTAAACGCCCGTTCAATTCCTATAGCGCGTAATTAAATTAATAAAGGGATAATTGGGCATAACTTGAACTGACGATCGAATTAGGCCACGAAACCAATTCCGTTGAGTTCGTATCGTCGATTAGAGTCAGGATAGGTATATAGTTTGTTATTTTTAGACACTGTGTAATTTGGTGTCAAAAAGGGCATTGCGGTGCGCGTAAAAATAGCCTACCGGGGAAACAGTCTCAGAATGCGACGAAACTAGTGCCGTTGGGTTCATATTGAAGAACTATTTTAGGATATCAAGGTTTCAAGTTGATTTGATTTATCAGGTGATCGTGAAAAAATTTAACGTGTGTTTATTTCTGGTTTTATAAAGGAAATTTTTTCATACGACCTCGGATTTCCACGAAACTTGTCCCATTGGGTACGGAATATCTTTTTACACCAAGATTAGCTTTTTTATCAGTAAAACAAAATCGTTTGTAACGTTTTGATCGACTACTTCGTGACGTAGTTTCGCTGATAATATATATATAAATTTAAGCTTCCTTTCGCATGAAGAGATCCACACATGGGCATGTCCAGTGAAGTACACAACAGACTAAGACAAGCCGCCTATAGTTGAAAGAAATTACATGCTGCAAATCTATCCTAGCTTTCTTTTCTCTTTCCAGCTACGACTGTACCATTGAAAGTGACGCCCTAAACACCGTGCCGACCAAGGATGTGAATCTCTCATCCAAACACATGCCTTACACTCACTAGTACATTGTCATCTACATTAGCTATTCCCTCCTAACCTATTCTTCTGGGAAATTTCACATGCATATCATCATAAACGGAACAACGCAGCAGCGTTACTTCAAATCAAAACTGTGCAACCCTACACGCTACAGCGGACCTATACACCGTGGGAGACAAGGAAAACATTGCCTATATAAACTCATGAAATGTTCTTCCATCTACAATACATACTGCAAGCCTAAATGGCGATAAAAATATATTCAAATAACGATTTTATCACACTGAAAATCTTGAGTTTAACTTCAGAAAACTCGCGCTTACCTTCTCCGCACATTTTTGTGAATCTCGGGGGATTCAATGCATACTGTTCGAACTAGGAATAAGCCGCAGTGGCTTCAGGTGACTCATGATGTCCTGTGCGTGGTGGCTTATGTTGTCGGCAAGGCTAGCAGTAGCGAAGTACAAGGAAGTGGGTACGGTTGTTTCCGACATTCAACAAGATGGAGTTCGGCAAGGTTTCCGGCAATGAAAAGGTGGAGACCGGAGTTTGGTGGAGGCATATGGTAGGATCCGTTGTCAGAGGGTGTGCAACGGTGGAGCATGCGGACGCATGGAGCTGAGGAGCAGTTGCGTTTTGGTGACAGTTTTCATATGAAGATGATGGTCCGGACCACTGTGAGGACTTCGCGGATCTGTGAAGCGCAGGCAACAGGAGCAGAAATATGGTGAAGGGCGAGCAAGATGGGAAGTATCGGCTTGGGCTAAGCCCACAAAAAGAAAGAAAAGATGCGAAGTGATGCTGTAAAGAGAATAGTGCTGTGAAAAGGACCAGGGAAGAAAGAGTTTGGGATGGGAATTGTTTCCTGAAGCAGTAGGACGCGGTGGATAAATCAAAAGGAAGAAGTATACTAGGTGAGTTTTAAACGCTTAGCTAATTACGTTTTCTAATATATATATATATATATAAGTTGTTAGTAATAATATTAATATATTATTATCGTAAATATCATATATAATGTGGCCATTTGGAGTTAGTGCTATACATAAGACTGCCTAACCGCTTACTTAAGTATGCCTGGGATAATTCAAGAGCGCCTAATACAATAATTATGGGATGGGCGTTCTTGCTCTCCTCCTATGTTAGTACTATTAAATCCTATGTTGATACAATTTTTCAAGTGTTTTCTAATGCTAATTGTTTTTGGCATTAATTGTCTAGGGCAATGATTTCGAAGGTCAAATATAATGTTTAACCATTGGTAAATAACAAGATGGATATTTCAGGGGCTTTCATAACTAACAGAACAGTATATATAAGCTTGTTAAAGGTTGGCTATTGGAAGTACATTGGCAGGAGTGTCATTTCTATTGTTGTTACTCCGACCAAACCATTCACCAATAATAATACTATATTATAATTAAAGGTTATAATAATTTAAATACAGAATATTATATTGAGTGTATAACTGTGTCATGCAGTAAAGGAAGTGGGTGAAACCAGGAAACATTGGAACCGTATCGACGTGCATGGCATTTTGAGGCTGGATTTGGACGGAATTGACAGCAACTGAAACATTCGATTAAAGTAAACGCTGGTTTAATTTAATTGAAACAAGCCGTTCCGACGACGAATGGATATCAAGGTGAGTTAAACTCACTCAGTTTTCCCATTTATATTTGATATAAATTGGGTTCTTTATTTTGTGTGCTCTGCTTGCTGATGGTTGCTTATTTGCTAGTTATACAATTGTTTGTTGATTTAACTGATGAAATTTAACCATCGTTTAATTTCAATGAAATGCCAAATCGTTATTCTAACGATTGGTTCCAATAAAGGTAACTTACCTTATTGGTCACGTTTATCAATAAACGTGTTTAATGGTTTGGATTGTTTGACCTGTTTGAATTGTTTGATCTGTTGGGATTGTTTTGAACTGTGTGGAGATAACCGTTTGTATACAGAGAAGAACAGGTTGGATGGATCCAACCGGATTCCTCAAATATATTATTTATTTTCATATTATCATATATGACTGTCATGATTGGGTTACTGATTTTAGTAGTGATCATTGACTGAAAAGTCAACATGTGTTGTGTTCTAACCAATGGGCTATATTGGTTGAGTAATCAGCAGTAAATGGCCTAAAAGTAAATCGTTTTCTTTATATTGATTCACCGTCAGGTGAGACGATAGAACTGAAGTTATAAAATTAAACTTTTATAACTAAATATGGGTTTTGAAATATATTGTTGAATAAAACTTATTTAAAAGAAAATGACCATGTATGTTTATAATTAAGTGATGCATATAAAGAAGTTGCTTAATTTTAATTATTGAATTAAGGGAAGGGTGGGCATATCCGAGAGAGAGATTTTCCAAAGTGTAAGAAGGTTTTTCAAAAACCGTATTTTGAATAGTTCAGTTAAATGAAATTTATATTGATATTAGAATGAAATATGTTTTTGGTATTACAACTCGTATTTGTCCTTAGATATGAACGTTGTTGATCAAGGTCTGAGAGGTAATTAAAATACCCCAACTTGAACGACTTCAGGATTATCTGGGGATGATATGAGTTGAAATGGTAAAAGAGGTTGGTGATAGTTTATTATTTCCGTTAGTGAAATATTAATGAAATGTTTCGATGGAAAATTTGGAATATATATATAATGAGGATTTCCAAAGAAAAGAAAAAGAATAAAAGGAGCTGTCGAAAATATAACGTTATTTTCGAATTAGAAGGAAAACGTAAGGCTGAGTTTTATTCGATCAGAATAAACTTGTGTATTGTTTTCAAGTAATGAAATAGATAATATTTCATAACATCGTTTTATGAGTAATGAGTTAAAGTGAATTTTCAATATTATATAATATAATAATGTGGAAAATGTTTTGAAAGTGAAATTTGAAAACTGAATATGATATAGAATTTTACTAAGTATGAACTTGTTTAAAGAAAAATCTTATGTTAAATAGAAAGCGAGGAAACGATATTTAAAATATCGAAAGATGTAAGAGTTGAATTTACTATTGTTTTGAAATAAAAGGCCAAGTGGTGCTGAATACTGAACCAGTGAACTCATTGGGTTGTCATGATTGAAACACTGTTCATTTTGATAGTTAAATCACCGACTATCAAATCTGTCCAATACGATTGTTGGTACGGAAAGACCGGGATCGAATTTATATTCGAAAACCATTCTGACCAACAAATACGTGAAGATATTAGAGATGGTCGAGATGGAGCATTGAAGACCGTGGATTTTCGTAAACGGAAGAACTGCTAATAATCTCTGGTCTGCAGCCAGAGATGTACTGTGGTTCTGTCGTGGTCAGAATCTACGGGTTGCAAGGACTTCTCGCTACTGATCCATGGGGTGATTCCTATATGAGATGCAGTAGGAAAGTACCTTCGGTTCATCCTGTACCTGGATGACTTGTATGGACGAGTGTGTGACAGAGTATTTCCAAAGGATCACGTACGTTGATTTCTTCAAACGTTCTATAGTGGGTTAGCTCCCAATTAGAGTTTTTTTGTGGATGTCAATTGGTGGTATCTGGCGGATCTGACGATGTGGCATTCAAAGTGAATGGTGGCCAGGTGTTGTAAAGGAACTCAAACCTCAAGCCTCATCAACCGGGAAATGACAGAAATCGGGCAGGCAGCAGGGCTATGTGGGTCGCTCCCATTAGGGTGTATAATCACCTATCTAGAGAAATTCCTTTTGCTTCTTTAATCTATCAATGCTGTCCCTTGTCGGGAAGACGGTGGCTAGCTACCTCCGTTGGTGATATACATTCGATACACTCAAGCGAAATGAGTGGTCGGTCATGTGAGGGCCGGGTTACAAGACGTTCTTGTTGAACCCAATGTATTCGCCTCTAGAGATACACGATCGGCAGGTGGTCCCATACCTTGTCATGGATGGAATCCAATCTCCAATAAGCGCCCGCGGTTTTGTTTGTATACTATATATGTAGAGCGTGAGATGCAAGCGTTCTACTAGATTCTATTTACTTGTATTTAGACATTATTATAATATCAGACAAGATATTAATTTCAAAAATATTTTGGGTTATCGTAAGGTAAAAACCGTCCGTGTTTATGTGTGGATTCGGTCTTACGATTATCCTTTTCTTTGAAAGATTTTAACTTTAAAACCAGGTTGTGTGATACCCTTAATACTGTGTGAGTTTTTCTCACTCTGGTTCACCAGACTGACCCGGTGTTTTGTAAATGCTCGGGTTAGCCCGGCATGTACAGGTTCAGGTTATCGAATGCTGTAAAGAGACAAGCTGGAAGAGTTCAGACGTATGATATTTTACTATTCCGCTGTGTGTTGTATACGGGAACAGGTTATTATAACTGTCCCAGTGTGTGATGTACTCTGATATGGTAAGTTTTATTTAAAGCTCTCAATAAAGTTATTTCTATATTATATTTTGTTCCGCTGCGATGTGAGACTCTGTGTTGTGTTGGTTCTTCTTCTTCTATTCTAATATTTCTTTCTTCCTTATCTCACCCTCTAATTTCTTTCTAATAACGTCCAGTGTTTTCGGTTTTGAAAGGTCGGCATGAGTTACGGTAAAGGTATTTTTGTCGATTTTAGGGCCGAAAATCCCTGGGTCGTTACAGTGGTATCAGAGCTATTGGTTTAGTAATAACCTTGGCTCTGTGGTGTAACTCGATAGAGATGGGGTTAGTGATACCCTAGATCGAGATTGAGTGTATATATATATGAGAGCGTATTTGTAAATTTTATATACAAATGTTTTGTACTGTGTTTGTTGATCAGTTCAAGTGTTGAGAAGCATAGAACTGGTAATGGATACAGTATTGTTTGGAAAAGAGGGTAAATGAAATAATTTTACCCAAATTATATTTTTGTATATAAAGGAAATAATTTATCAAATTATTGAGATAATAGTATATTTGATCAATTTGAATGTGATTCAAATCGGATTGAAATTTGAATTGAAACTTAACGTCGTTAAGTGTAATTAAATTCAGAATGATATTGTAATTAAAGTAAATAAATTGGAAATTTAATGAATGAATAATAATCAAATATATGAAACCAAAATAGACGTTAATATTGAATGTGAATTCAATTGATTTGGTTGTGTATTGGTTGTTGGTTGTGATTGGTTTATTATTGGATGATGGGTTGTTTGAATGGAAATAATCAACAAATTTAATGAAGCCAAATGAATTATAAACTGAAGAATAATTTCCGTTATAATTAAACTGGAATGAAACCACGTATGGATTGGAATTTAGGATTCAACCCTGTAGTTGATAATGGATCGATGTTATCTGCTTGGTTTTTGAATTAATATGGTTATATTGTTGATTAATAAGATAGTACTTGAAAATTTCACATATTTATTACTGATATGTGAATTGAGTTAAGTACAGGTACCAGAGGGCTAGGCAGATTGAGATTGATTGAGAAAATCGCATATAAGTTGAGCAAATATGCTCAATAACGCTCGCAAAAAGGTACGCCTATGCCGAATATGAAATTTATATTTGGGTTTTGAGTTTGGTTTTTGAATTTTTCCGACCTTGTTGGTCGATGGATACATATTTCTTGAACCTGTGATATTGTAGATGTCCTCCGTACAGGGGAGACTCTGCCAAAAAAATTTTCCAAAATTTAAGGTGTTAGAAAATTTTGAAGATTTTTGGAAAATTCTTTTATTTGAATTAAATTGGTTGTAAAACCAATTAGATTAGCTTTGGGAATAAAAATCGAGTTTTAAGGGGTTTGTAACGTTCTTTCTTACCTTAGCAATTTCGAGGACGAAATTATTTTAAGGGGGAAAGAATGTAACGACCCGTGTTTTTCGACCATTTGAATCTGAATATTTAAATTAGTTTTAAATATTTTATTTGAAATAGAAATGGATTATTAATATTTAATCCGTTATTTTAAAACGAAGTTTGAACGTTAAATTTATATTTAATATAAATCGAGCTCGAAACGGCGCTGCAGTTTGTAATATTGAATTTTGAACTTTAATTGAATGTACAGGATCCGATATAAGTCGGATTTTTGTGAAACGAGAAACGTTAGAATCGTATTGACGATAATTTTCATATGAAAGAGAAAATTCAGATTTCGTGTTGTAATTTGTTAGTTATGGCCAAATCAAATTTTGAAATAGTCGATGTGAAAATCGTTATTTAAATATAGGCCGTTAAAATAGCCGTTTTGCAAACGGACTCAGATTTCGATGAAATTAGTTTCATTAGAACTGTATCGTTAAATTATTGTACGGTGTTGAATGGTGTGGCAAACCGATGTCGTATGTGACCACGGTAGTCGTAAACGCCCGTTCAATTCCTATAGCGCGTAATTAAATTAATAAAGGGATAATTGGGCATAACTTGAACCGACGATCGAATTAGGCCACGAAACCAATTCCGTTGAGTTCGTATCGTCGATTAGAGTCAGGATAGGTATATAGTTTGTTATTTTTAGACACTGTGTAATTTGGTGTCAAAAAGGGCATTGCGGTGCGCGTAAAAATAGCCTACCGGGGAAACAGTCTCAGAATGCGACGAAACTAGTGCCGTTGGGTTCGTATTGAAGAACTATTTTAGGATATCAAGGTTTCAAGTTGATTTGATTTATCAGGTGATCGTGAAAAAATTTAACGTGTGTTTATTTCTGGTTTTATAAAGGAAATTTTTTCATACGACCTCGGATTTCCACGAAACTTGTCCCATTGGGTCCGGAATATCTTTTTACACCAAGATTAGCTTTTTTATCAGTAAACCAAAATCGTTTGTAACGTTTTGATCGACTACTTCGTGACGTAGTTTCGCTGATAATATATATATAAATTTAAGCTTCCTTTCGCATGAAGAGATCCACACATGGGCATGTCCAGTGAAGTACACAACAGACTAAGACAAGCCGCCTATAGTTGAAAGAAATTACATGCTGCAAATCTATCCTAGCTTTCTTTTCTCTTTCCAGCTACGACTGTACCATTGAAAGTGACGCCCTAAACACCGTGCCGACCAAGGATGTGAATCTCTCATCCAAACACATGCCTTACACTCACTATTACATTGTCATCTACATTAGCTATTCCCTCCTAACCTATTCTTCTGGGAAATTTCACATGCATATCATCATAAACGGAACAACGCAGCAGCGTTACTTCAAATCAAAACTGTGCAACCCTACACGCTACAGCGGACCTGCAACTTGAAGAAAGATTTGTCCAAGTCATTTGACATGTTGGTAGTTGGACAAAATTTAGAATTGATTAGCAACTTGAAGAAAGATTTGTCCAAGTCATTTGACATGAAGGACATGGGTCCTGCAAAGCAAATCTTAGGCATGGATATTGTTCGTGATAGAAAAGCTAGGAAGTTGTGGCTATCTCAAGAAAAATATATTGAACGTGTGCTTGAAAGGTTCAATATGAAGCATGCTAAGCCGGTTAGTACACCACTCGGATCTCATTTTAAGCTAAGTAAGAGGGATTGTCCAACAACGGAGAAGGAAAAAGCAAGTATGTCTTCTATTCCTTATTCATCTGCGGTTGGTTCATTGATGTATGCTATGGTGTGCATAAGGCCAGATATTGCACATTCTGTTGGTTTGGTGAGTAGATACTTATCCAATCCTATTAAAGTTCACTGGGATGCAGTAAAGTGGATTTTCAGATATTTGCGTGGTACTTCTAGATTTTGCTTATGTTTTGGAGGTAGCAAACATGTTCTTGAGGGGTATACAGATGCAGACATGGCTGATGATATTGATAGTAGAAAATCTACCTCAGGTTTTGTGTTCACATTTTCAGGGGGAGCCATTTCTTGGCAATCCAAATTACAAAAGTGTGTGGCTTTATCTACAACCGAGGCAGAGTATATAGCAGCTGTGGAAGCAAGTAAAGAGATGCTTTGGTTGAAGAGGTTCCTTCAAGAGTTGGGTTTGAAACAAGAAGAGTATATAGTATTCTGTGACAGTCAGAGTGTTATGGATTTGAGCAAGAATTTCATGTATCATGCACGCACTAAGCATATTGATGTTCGGTATCATTGGTTAAGAAATGTTATTGAAGAAAATATGCTCAAGTTAAAGAAAATTCATACAAACAAGAATGGTGCAGATATGTTGACTAAAGTGGTTCCAGGAAACAAGCTTGATGTTTGTAGCAAGCTTGTGGGAATGAGTTTCAAATTATGATTGAAGCATGCACATCTTCCCCAAGTTGGGCTGGAGGGGGAGATTGTTGGGTATTCCAACCCATATACGGCATAATTTTATGCATCCATATTTGGCATAATTTTATGCAGATATACTTGGCATAATATTATGCAGGCATATTTGGCATAATTTTATGCAGGCATATTTGGCATATCTTTTTATGCAGGCCATGCTTAATTTGTGGGAGAAATTTATTGGTTTTGTCTTTTTCCTAAATTTGTTGTGTAAGCATGCCTTTTGTGCAACAATATCTTTTCTTTTCAGGAAAGACATTTGGCAGATTACTCACATTTTTTGTATGCACATTAAAAGAAAAAGGGTTAATATAACCAGATCTAGTCACATAAGGCAGTAGCAGTTTTTGGTCATTTATCATCTTCTTTAAGGTGTTTTGGTCTTCAAGATTGAGATTTATTCTTGCTCGATTCACCGCTGGCCTGAAGTGCACACATAGGGTGTTCTCTTACACCTTTTTCATCTCTTATTGTTTTTGGATTCCGGTGATTAGAAGAGAATCTTTTGTAAACATTTTGGGGCTGTTTTCCCCTTTTGGTTTATCAATAAGAGAAGAGGGTAGACTCCTTAAGAGGTCTCGTGGTTTTTACTCTTCACATCGAAGAGGTTTTCCACGTATAAAATCTTGTGTCTTGCTATTTTACTTTCATCGTATCTTTTTTATTTGAATGGTGTGTTGGTTGATTGTCTTGTGTGTGATATTGTGGGTGTAGCTTGAAGTAACCCCTAATCGATCCTACCAAACTGATGTAGATAACGTGCTCATGTGCCTATAAATGATGATGTGAAAGTTTACAAATGTTTCAAAGGACCACAGTTAAATTTAAGTACGCTAATATTTCCTGGGACAACTGCAGAATTCACACCGGTTAAAGAATAATGCTGAAGTGAATATTTTTTGCCATCTTTAACCAACGAAGTAAACATATCAAATAGAAATTCATTCAGCATAGAAATTAAAAGTCATGACAATAATCGCAAACTTTAAAGAATCTAAGACACTTCCATAATTACGTATCAAATGCACTCAAGTCCACATTGTCTTACGCACTGAGCACCCTGCATATGAGCCATGAGAAATTTGTTAAGTTTTATTTTATTATCGGACATAAACCAGGCATTGTCCAATACTCAGGCTAGTTCAAAAAAACTCAACTACTATTTGAGCCAAGGGAGAAAAGTATTTTAAGTTGGCAAAGATCTAGGTAGTCTAAAAAACAATATTATATATGTATATGTGAAGTGAATCAACTCACATCATTTAAAATGGCAATAGGACTGAAAAAAATAGGATGAAAGCAAAATAGCACGATCTGTGTCTTACAACAGTTTGAACTATCATCTAATAAGGAAGGCAGTAGAGGAAACAGAACTTTTGGTTAAGAAAACAGTCACCATTGGGGCATTCTTCATTTTAGTTTGCACTTGAGAGGCAGCAGTGGTAACGTACCATAATACATGATAAGCGCGCAAGCAAAATCTACTCACCAAAGAATGACAGAACCAAAACTTATCGATGGACTGTAAAATTTTCAAATTGATGACAGTTTGGTTTTACCTGCGAAACTTATTAGTGGAAGACTATAAAAGTACAATCATTCCTTTCCCTGTCTGTGTGTCTATTCGCATCTCAGCTTGTGTTGTTGCTTCTTGCCAACTCTCAGTTCAACTTTTTCATGCGTTCCTTTTGTTGTTGCTTTGGTTTCTAATGGAAAAGCCCGCCATTATTGATTTTGATAGATTCTGAGAAAGCTTTGGTTTATTGTCGTTTCTATCTTGATGCCGAGTAGGTTTAGCACTTTATGCAGCTGCTTTGTTCCTTCGAGTTATGGACTTGTTTATAGTCTTTGGACCTGTTTTATTATTCAACAGTATTGATTTCTTGTTGTAGCCTGGGTCTTATTGGGCCAAGAATCACAAATCTGTGGAAATGCTTGCAAAATCAAACAAAATATGTTAATGTCAAAACTAACAACAATATTGGGGTACATAATGACCAACTTAAAAATATATTTAAAAAAATAGAAATAATGTAGGAAAAAAACCCTTATTCATTCTAAAGCTTATGGTGAACTTTAAAAGCATATCTTTTATCATGGATAGATATATACATCGAAACTTACAATTGTCACGGATTCAAACAAATATACATTAGCACTGCAGCTATAAAATGTTGAGATTTATGTAGTTGAAGAAAATTAAGCACAAAATTTGGATTGTGAATCTATTTTGCACCAGACAAATATATATCTATTCATATTATTACAGACTTATCCATCTCCTAGCACTTTGACACCACAAAATGGTTAGCTATGTAAAACACATTGGCCAAACCTTTTAAGAGGGTCTAATTATATAATCATGCTCATTGATAATTTTTAGTGGAATTAAACTATAATTTAGTTTCTAAAATACAAATATTATTTTAGTACAAGATAAATTAGTATGCTAGGACATGGCAGCAACATTCTCCCCTAGTTCCCCCGACTTGATTAACTAATTGCAAATAGTTTATATACCAAAGCAATAATTCATTTTTGTTCTTTTGTTCATAACATGATATCCTTCTCTTTAGCTACAAATGCACACAGCGGTTGTTTTTTAATACCCTTGCATAAAGCATACATTATTATTGTTGCTTTGTTTTACTTGATGTTAACAATAATCACATCCCATATTCCATAGGAAGCTGATAATTAATTGTATAAATGAGAATCTGGTCATTATAATTCATATGTTAAATGTAAAATGTCGTTATCGATCTAACTGAGAAGTGCAGATCTAGTATTATGCACTCACAAACACATACATCGATACTTAGAACTACAACCGCTTATGTTCTCTCAAAGCTTTGAGACAACCGGTATCAGAGCATTGAGAGAGTATAAGTTCTTGTAGTTTTAACAAATTAAACAATAATTTCTGGTAGTAGCTATGAGGTAAATGAGTTGAAGTTCACTACTAAAAAAATATCATTAAATTTGAGTGTAGATTGTATGCAAAACATATTGCCTTAAAAGGAAAAAAGGCAGAACAACATAAAGGACACAGTATGAAAGAATGAAAACCATATATTAAGTTAGTTATCATTTCAAGTGTAATTTATAGAAACTAATAAAATACAGGGCCATTTATATAGCAAGAACTTCATAATTTTTATTATGATTTTAGAAATATATTATTTGATAGAGCTTCTGGAAAATACACCAAACACGTAGAACAACATCGCAATGTTGAGGTATTTACTATCAATGCATAACGATGAATTCATATCATTATCCTAAACACTTACTTTCATCACACTCTGTAATGTGCTGGCGAAACTAATGTAAAGGCAAATCTCAATCAATTAAGCCTGAAAACGAAGATGGTAATATGTTTCTATGTTTTAAACTCACCATACTAAACCAAACTTTCAAAGACAGAAACAAAGTGTTAATTCCCTTATTTCAGTATTTTATTAATCAACAACGCATGGAGAAAATATCAAGATTTAAATCCACCAAAAATGATTCCAAAATTAGTGGAAAATATACTTAAAAATGACAATGACATATCTATGTACCTTAATAAATATCCAGTATATAATCTTTATTGAAGGAAACATGAATTGTCCTAAATATAAATGATCAGGATGTTAAATCTAATTAATTTATGCTTTCCAAATTGTTTTAATTCACACATATGCATCATTTAAAAGAAGCACTTAAGATTACTGTAAATCCATGCTGAACTTGTTACGAGAAAATTAACTTAAGTAAAATTTGCAACAAATAAATTAATTAGAAGGCAAAGAAAGAGA
This sequence comes from Allium sativum, assembly GCA_030737875.1. Classification (NCBI taxonomy): domain Eukaryota; kingdom Viridiplantae; phylum Streptophyta; class Magnoliopsida; order Asparagales; family Amaryllidaceae; genus Allium; species Allium sativum. Next base: position 255,012,430 of record CM060922.1, read on the forward strand.
AGTAAAATGTTTTTGTGTTTCTCGACTAAGGTAGGTATTATACCACTATTCTCCAACCAAGGTAGCAGAAAGTACTCTTTGCAACAGTAAACTGTAAAATTTTACTTTCAATCAATTTGATACTTTTATGTAAAACCATAAAATATATTTTTATTCTTAATTCAAAATGTGAAAATCAACATAGCTACTAACTAATTTTCCATTCTTTGCACCAAATCACAAAAATAACTCAAAAATCATGAAATATTAGAATAATTGCTATTCATTCGTAAGCATTTACTATTGTAAGAAAGAAAAATAATTTTTTGACTGAAGTTATCAATTGTTTATGTCTAACAATGATGTTTAGGGGTGCTTTTGACAATGCATGTAATATTAGAATCATTTTAAATTACAATATTATTTCATATTTGTACTCACTGAGTCATGACTCCAATATAATCATTAAAAAAGGTTAATCCTAATAAAAGATTACTGGTCTAAAGCATATAGCAGAACGTATGTCTAGATTTGTTCAACACTAAATTATTAAAAAAGTGCTCGCCACATATCATATGAATGTCTAATGCATGATTAATAAATTAAAGCTGATTAAAATTTGTTGTACATAAGCACGTCTATTGGTTACAAAGCAAACACAAAATTAAAAAAATATGCACAACACTAAGTAAGTACAGATATAGATTTTTTTTCTTCAAATGATCAAATGCCATAAAATTATCTACATGGGTAATTTTTCCCAAAGAAAATGTAAAATGCTAAACTTTTATAACAAATTGAACCTTGAGCAACATAATTATATTTGAGAAACATACGCTTTCATTTTTTAATCATGTTTGTGCTAGCTTAATGCAAATAAAATTGTATTTGTTTAGATAACCGCGGGTTATTCTTGGGAAATCACAAATCCTTTAAGATTTCCGTCTACTTTGCAGCCAAATTTGGTTGGTATTGTAATGGACATTAAGAAATAATAAGAAAAGTGAATGCAAATCAACATCAAATTTACAAATAGGAAATAATCACATGCCTTCTTTAAATTTACATTACAGGATGTTATAGAGAGCATTATCATTATAAATTCATTATAGTAATTCAATAAAATACTTTATAGTACAACATTAATTAAAAAGGTACGATTGCAATGTATTGTCTAACATTTATATCTCTTTCATAAGCAATGCAAAGCTGAGGTATTTTAGTGGACAAAAATCAGGGAAATTGTAGCCTTATTAATACTTACTTCTTAGTAAATTTGATAAACACACTTATAGCACAAATTAAGAGTCGGTAACGCAATAAATATTATGACATAATAAAGTGACATCATTTGATTTATAGTACCAATGCTATAGGTATATGAACTATGCGAAGGAAAATAATTTGTTATACAATATACTTGATTGACAATTTAACTACTATATTTGATAAGAAAACAAATATTATAAAATGAAAATGTTCTAAGAAATGGTTCTTATTTATTATATGGAAAGAAAGATATCATTGAATGTAATGAGTTGTATAATGCTAGTGCCTGATAATAATAATACTGAGGGCTCAGTTAATTTGTTAAAAACACACCTATAGAAAAAATAGCACGATGTATAAATATGAGCAGAAAGTTTTTATAGCAAAACTACAGAAATATCAACCTAAAAAAGGTTTAGTACTCATTTCACGTTCCGGATACATTCCTTATGATTTATCTATTGCATGGATAATTAACACCATGGTCTGAATGACCTATAGCAGAAAGTTTTCTATTTTTGCTAATATATGTTGTAATAGTGGAATTTACGTTATAGGAAGGAACTAACTTTTATAAATAGCATGTGTCCTTCCAGTCAAAACTCCTCTAGTGAAAAATCTATCTCTGCTTCCCTAATGATAGGGGAAATTAAATCATAGTATGCATAAAAATTGCATATCAATATGATATCATGGTAACAATACAACATTGAATATACTAAAAAGAAGATAAGATAATGTTAAATGCTAACAATCTTAACAAATTGAACCTTGTGCAACATAGTTATGTTTGATGAAACATACGCTTTCAATTTTTAACCATGTTTGTGCTAGCTTATAATGCAAATAGAATTGTATTTGTTTAGATAACAGCAGGTTATTCTAGGGAAATCTCAAATCGTTTAAGATTTTCGTCTATTTTGCAGCCAAATTTGGTTGGTATGATAATGGACAGTAAAAATTAATTAGAAAAGTGAATGCAAATCGACACCAAATTCACAAATAGGAAATAATCACACGCCTTTTCTAAATTTACATTACATGGATGTTATAGAGAGTGTTATCATCATAAATTCATTATATTAATTCAATGAAATAATTTATAGTGCACCATTTATTAAAAAGGTATGATTGCAATTTACTGTCTAGCATTTATATCAATTTCATAAGCAATGCAAAGCTTAGGTAATTTAGCGGGAAAAAATCTGGGAAATTATAGCCTTGTTAATGCTTCTTAGTAAATTTGATAAACACCCTTATACCACAAATTAAGAGTCGGTAACGTAATAAATATTGTGAAAACATGTATACAAAATACCATGGTTCAATACCTAAGAAATTCACCTATAGCTGAAAGTATCCTTATGCAACACATGCGGAAGAAGCATAGCTGTAAAAGGCAAACAACCAAACATGAGTTAACAAAAGGATTTATAAATCTGATATCAACAATAACAGCGGCATAAAAGGAGGGGGGGGAGGCAAGCAGTTTTAGAAACCTGGTAATGTTATCAAAGGCAAATCTTTCACAAAACCATTGAGCACTTAGACTTAGCAACATGCGTAATTATCGCAACAGATTGAGCTGCGAAGATTATTTATTATTCAGCCTCTAGATTACCGGTAACATTAGTCATAACTGAAATATATCTAATATCTGATACTCTAATCCATCATTAAAATCTGCTATAGCTGTGATTCTAATCCACATTTTAAAAATCTAACCAACCCAGATCACAATATATGCTATTTCAATTTATGTTAATGGTAATGGAGAATAAGATATCATGATATGAGAAACGTATTTGAAAGAGAAGTATAATAAATTCATAACAGAAATATTATTGCTTGTAGGAAGAAATATGACTGCTAGTTGCTAATAGCTTGTTTTAACATTATCCAATCGAGTAATTAGCGCCTTTTGTAAATCTAAACATTTGGAAAACCATGGATAAGTACAACGTAACAGCCAGAACTAATTAAATAGCTTAGAATCTACCAACACAAAGAACAATAAACAAAATAAAAAAGGCATTGGACCAAGAAATTAGGCTTAAACAGGAGGTTGAAACCTTTACTTGGTGAATCAGGAAGAAACTGGTTCCGAATGGTTGCAGTTAACAGCAATTTGAATTGAATGCAGCTGAAGCATCAGCGTGCCGAAACAACCAAATGGGAAGAGGTGAACCGCTGACAAAGAACAACCAAACAAAAAAGCATTCGGCTAAGAAATTAGGCTTAGACAGGAAGTTGAAACCTTGACTTGTTGAATTAGAAAGAAAGGGGATCCGAATGGTTGCCGTTAATAGCAAGTTGAATTGAATGCAACGGAAGCATCAGCGTGTCGAAACAACCATATGGGGAGAGGCAAACCGATGTCGAAGAGGCTAAGAAAATTCCCAAACAGGCGATGGTGGTTGTTTCCTGTAAACAATGTCGGGGTACAACGTAGGGCGAACTGAAAACCTTTGAATCAGGACCTAATTTCCCGTAAATAGTTGTCGATGTGCCAAGAAGAGAAGGAATAACGGTGGGAAGACACCAGCTGGCTTCAAGTGTTCCCGTCGGTGGAGGAGGGCGACGGACCAAACGCCTTGGGTTGGGGGTACATAATTTTAAGACGATGGGTTGAAAGGAGGAAGATGGAAAAAGGGCAAGATCTGGAATGCGCAGGGATAAATCAAGTGGTAGGTTTCCGGAAGAAACAATCGGGATTGGGAAAATGAGACGGTTCAGCTTTAGATAGGTGCCGAAATCCCGGGGGTCTTGTTAGAGCTCCATTGCTAACTCAGTAATTATAATATAGTATAGATTTGTCTCATTAAAACTTTTACAATGGAAAACCCTGTGGGAAAAAACCAAAGTGAAGGAAAAAGAGTACAATATCACAAGATAATTCTTAATGAACTTCTCTTTAAAAACTTTTGTTTGCATTATTATGCTTCAAGCATGTTTTCTTTTTTAAAGCGCCTTTTGTTTGCGCTTGCTTGCTATACACTTCGAGTGTTTACAATTTTGTGCTTCAATCAGGTTTGCACACTATAGTACATTTGTAATGAACAATAATAGTTTCATTACATCGATACTTAAAAGCAGGAAGTAATCTACTCATGTTGAATTATATCAAGATTTTCGTTACAACAATACTTAGAAGCATGTTGTAGTCTATATTCTGTGTTCTTTGCATTCTTTATAATTACTAAAGTTATTTATATTCTTCAGGAACCAGTACACTTCAATGAATTTTGCATATCGCAACTATACTCAAAAGTATATTAAATGTTTCATTACAACAATACTTAAAAGTAGGAAATAATCTACTCATCATGAATTATATCATGATTTTATTATGAAAATACTTAAAAGAATGTTGTAATCAACTCTATTTATTCTTTATATTCTATATAACCAACAAAATAGTTTATGTTCTTCAGGAACTAATATTCTTTCAACGTTTAGTGTGATTTAACAAATATTCATATCTTCGAGGTTTATTAACTACTTTGTGGACTACAGGTCCACATTTCTCAATTAGAGAAGGATTCATGATGGCCAATCATGATTTAACATAAGCGATCTACTTTTTATAAATTTATCAACGATGATTATATATTGTCAGTTCTAGATATAATTTATTGAGATCTCTTTATTTATCTATTTTAGGTACCTAAACCACTTCTGGGGTTATTTGACATTCATGTCATGGATCTCCTCAAGAGACTCCTTAGGTGTTTCTTCAAGAACACTCACCTCCTTCATCTGGCATCTTTATTACTTACTTCAAAAGTATTTCGACCTGACTTCTAAACCAATCTTTAAATGTGGTTTATGCATTTTGATACTTTAGGGATTCAAATATATATTGAAGCAAGTCTACATGGGATATTATTTATAATTTATTCGTGTGTCAATTATTTAACACTGATACTCAAAATGAAATTGTATCCCTTTTCCTCCCTCTTAATGTTGAAAAACATTGTCACACTAAATTATAATAATCATGGGATTCTCATTTTGATCCATTATCACATTGTTGCTAGCAAATATATTATAAGTATATCAATTGTAGGAGGATAACCCTTTAATTTGTCGATAAGATGCATTCTTTTTTTTATTACTTATTCCCTTTCATTGATCAAGCAATATTGGAGGAATTTTCTTATTATACAGATCATTTGAATACACATATGACTTCAGATCATTCAACATTCATGTTGATTGAAATTTAAATCACTAAATAATATTTATGCATAATCTATAAAATAAGCTTATAACAAACTTCAAGTTGTTATTTAAATGTTTACAGATATGAATATATAAATATGTGCATCCACGTATTATAAATTTGCATAGTCTCTCATTTGAGTTAGTGATTTTAGAACAAATTATTACAAAGATCAAACTATTGATTTCAATGTATTGATCAATGTAATTACAAATTCTTCAGGATCATATCATAATGTTCAAAACTTCTGGTCCAAATAAATATATGAACAACTTCAAGTTGTTAAGTTGATGGAGTTTTAATATCCTTTTGGGATATTCCATAAACACCAATTATGGAGTTTTAATACATATTTTCTCTTTTAGGAGAAATTTATGAATTTTTCTACAAATATTCATCACTTTCAATTGTAGAAATCTCTTCTGAAGATATTTTATTATGTTCAAATAAACGGATCTCCTCTAGAGATATCTTACAATTTCCAAATATACAAATATCCTCTAAAGATATTTTGTTACCACCGCTTCTGGGAGGAACTTATCTCCTCCAGAGATAAATATATACAAACTATTTAAATGTCATATCAATATACAAAAATACATATCAAATTTTAAATGCAGTAACAAAATTAGATGCATTAAATAAAAAATAACATTCAAGAAAAGAAATCACTACTTTTAGAGTGTATGAAATTCCTTCAGGGAACATATCGTTTATTTATTTAATTGCAATGCAACAAAAAAAATATCTAACATCTCTTCTACGATGTTGGATTTTCTATATAAAAATAAATCTCTAGAACATCTCTTCAAGAGATTAATATGCATATTATATCTTCAGGATATTCAGTTAATATAAATTATACATGAAAGATGTCAGTTAGATGAAACCCATTTAGAGATTTTCTGTTGAATCCAATGTTATTGTCACATATTATTATGTGTGTGTCGCTTTTAACTTCTTTTGGAAGTACAATCTTTTCATGTCACAACTTCAAGAAAGCTTCGGGTTTCTATTTCCTGAGTATTATGATATATTTATTTCCTTTAGCTTCTTCAGGAAGTAAAATCTTATCATTTTACATAATTTCAACATACCTTCAGGCTACTTATTTACGAACTTCAAGTTCAATAAAAAAAAATATGAACCTCCAAATCATGTGTAAACTTCTTGTTTAGAAGCTTATAAATTTTGACAAGTTAAGAAAAATATTGATATGAATTCAAGACTTCAGGTCTTGGGTTTTGAGTTATACAACTCCTTGTTAAAATAATTTCTTCACACAACTTCAGGTTGTTGTTAAACCTATTTCTTCCATTATAACATATATTACTTGCCAAATAAATAAATAAAAATAATAATACTTATATCCATATTCTGAGCTTGAACATATAACATTTAATTTACAATAACCAACGCATTTATGATAATAATAACTGCAATTAACATTTATATGCCCTATGATATAACTATTGTCACAGTAAAATGATTTCATTACAAATATATGAATCAACTAAGAGATGGTACTTAAAGTAACACAATTTCATATCAGGTTTGAGGTCAATATTACTCGATGATAAAATTAAAATGAATATCTTAATAATGAAATTAATTTTTCAATAATTAGATTTCCTAAAATAAATATCTCTTCTTGATATATATATATATATATATATATATATATATATATATATATATATATATATATATATGATCTTCATGCAAATATAATAGCATCTTCAGGATACAACACATCATACATCTGTAATTTTAGTAAATGAGATATATTGCATAAAAATTTCTATCTCAAATAACAAATACATTCAATAATTCATGGAAAATCAAAAATTTTGACTATAAAGGTTCTCAACTTTTATTTCAAATACTAAAAATTAAGTTGTCGTGTATGCTTTCGTTAATATTTCCATTCACTTCTGGTGCTAAATCAAAAACAACTTCAATAAATGAAAACTTTTCTTTTTCTTCTTCATTGATTTTTCAAATCCTTTTCTATTACATGTCATTTACTATAAGCAAAAAATTAAATGCATTTACATGCTTCGAGGCTTTTATTTCATCTTTCTTATTTGCATATGAACTTCAGGTTCATCATTTGCATATGAACTTCAGGTTTCTCATTTGCATATGAACTTCAGGTTCCTCATCTGCATATGAACTTCAGGTTCCTCATTTGCATATGAACTTAAGGTTTCTTATTTGCATGTGAACTTCAGGTTCCTCATTTGATAAAATTTGTTTACATCATGAGTTTTCAATTTCACTTCCGGTGATAAATCAATATTGCTATTGAGTTTAAATGTTACATCATCAAATTTTATACGCATAATACTGTTGGGCGTACATAAAAACATCATACATATTTTATCTTCCGTCTATCCAAAAGAATTGTTGTATCTCGCAATATGGCGTTTTGATTATAACAACTATACATGTACATATATATATTATTATCGACTAATTCTATGTTGCAGGAAGATATTTTTGACAATCAGATTCAAGAACACAAAACGAAGATCACTTATATGTTGTAAGAGTCTGTTAGTCCTAGATTTATATGTTAAAGTCTTCCCTGATGATTACACACACACGTTATATATATATATATATATATATATATAGTTTTCTAATTTAAACTAAGGCAAAGAATAGGCAAGAAACAGAAAACAGATGTCTGGTCTGAAAAATTCAGACGTCTGTTTGCTGAAACAGAATGTTTTTAAATACAATATTCAGACATCTGGTTGATATATTTCAGACGTCTGAAATGTCCCCGAAATACATTATTTTCTTTCTGAATTGATTTTTAAAATAAACAGACATCTGAATTTTATTTTCAGACATCTGAATTCCGAAGAGTTGCATCCTTTAAGAAGAGACACAACTATTTAATCCATATCTCTTCATCAAAACTCTTCACGATCAGTTGTATCTTTTTATATATTATAAATAGAGAATTGCTTAGATGATCTAATCACCGAATTTTATTCTAATTCTCTCTATCTTATTCAAAGCTCTCTAAGTTCTAAAAAGCTATCTACTTTTATACTTGAGACTTTTAAACTTCCATATTCCTTCACGCACTTCACGATTATCATCAAGGAAAGGCTATAGGAAGGGTGTACTTAATATTCGACAATCCGTGTTATCAAGAACACAAAAGAGTCAACAATTATTCTGTATTAGTGAAGACCTCTTCAGTGGTTGAGGCAAGAAATCCCGTTTAGTGGTTCGGGTAATTGTGAACCTATTCCTCCGGTGAAGTAAGAGTTTTAGTGTTAGTGAAATTCCAGAAGTGAGTCTGGGACTGGACGTAGGACAGTGGTCCGAACCAGTATAAATCGACTGTGTGATTTACTGCTTATTATTCTATTATATACTCTACATCATATTCTCCATACTACACGATCCTATACTGCTGCATAGCCTCTTTCAATTGGTATCAGAACTTGGTATTCTAGAGATCGTAACAACATCCTAGAATAAATGGCAACAAAGAAATCTAGTAAAGGCATTAGAAAGTGGAAGAACAACAAAGTAAAAGAGACAGAGCAAGAGAGCAAATGTTTAATGGCTAAAGTGAGATCACAATCGGTATATGAAGATTCATTATATAAAGATCTTTTATTAGACCACGAAAAATTATTAAAAGATTTTAAAAGTTTGGGTAAACTTAATGCAATTATTTTAGCCAAGTCTAAAAATTATGAGCAAGAAAATTCCAAATTAAAAGAAGAAAACAATTTTTTAGTCAAACAAGCCAAATGTTATGAAAATACCTTAGAAGAGCTTGTATTTCAAAAAGATTTCCTTCAAAAAGAAAATGAGCGACTAGAAGATAAAAACAATGTTCTTTTAAAGAATCGATCTCTTGAAAAATAGAAATGAATCATTAGAAGATTAAATAATTCTAATTCTTTAGTTTCGTCTCTTGAAAAAGAGAATGGAGCTTTAACTGAAAAGAATTTAGAATTATCTAAAGAATATGAGTTTTTAAAGGTTAATAATAATACTTTGCAAAATGAAACGTCTGATTCGAATGAAAATTTTGAAAAATTACACTCTTCTTTAGTTAATTCAGGATCACAAATTTGTCATCTCGAAAATGAGAATAGTACTTTAAAAAGGGAGAATTCTGAATTAAATAAGAAAATTGGTTTAAAAGATTGCAAGAATTCTTTTGAAAATTTCAATCACGAATTTGGAATCAAATTTGAAAAATGTACAAATAAGTTCGTAAAATTTAATTAAGTCCGAAATGATTTAAATGATATTTTATCTTGCTCTAGACATTTACACGATAAAAGTGGCTTAGGGTATAATAAAACTAATCATAGAACTAGTACTAGATATGCTTTCATGTATTACAAAAATTTAACTGCTAGTACTAAAGCACGTGTAACTCGAAGATCAAATTTCTATAGAAATTCAAATGCTTCTATGACTAGAAACATTTATAATAGAAGTACAACAGGAAATACTATTAGAAACTATCTAAGTATTTGGGTTCCTGTAAATTGGAAAAACAGAGAAAAATATATAGATGATTATTTTGATTCAGTAGTTAAAAATAAAAAAATTATTTTCAAAGGTACCATTAAACCCTCATGGGTATGGTTACCGTCTACCTAACCCCTGGACCCTAACGGAAGAAGTGGGTACCAAAGTATTTATATAATATTTGTTGCAGGTACACCACAACAAAAAGAAGGGTAGTTCAGTATCTCTAATATCTTTGAAAACTGAGCTCAAAGCTAAATCAGGGAATTTGGGAAAATAATAGTCACATAGGGGGAGAAATATTCATATACCATACATTCAGGGGAAGAAAATAAAGAGAAGACGACGATATTGATTACATTCCCTCATTCTTTTTGATAATGACAAAGGGGGAGAAATTCATGTGTATATTGATAGAGGAAGATGTTATAGAAAGAATATATTTTTAAATTGTATAGTTGTCATCATAAAAAAGGGGGAGAATGTTAGAAACTCTATTGTTGGGTTTTGATGACAACAACTATATAATTATACCAAAGAACCTCTAAGCTAACTTGCAGGTACATGGGTATCAAAAAGAGAAAAAGAAATATGTTCAATACGAAGATACACAGTACAAAAGAGGATAAAAGCATATATATGAAGGATGCTAACCAATTATATTATGGTGCTTGAAAATCTATTTGGACTCTAATGATGGAAGAAGACAAGAAGAAACGGACTCAAGAGCTTCAGAAGAATTTATATCATAAGTTGAGTTTACATAAAGTCATTATAGTCTAGAAATGTTAAAGCCTCACAAATTAACTTCAAATTTATAGAGATCGTACATGTCACATATATGCATATTGACAGGGAGAGTCACATATATAGTTGTCATTATCAAAAAGGGGGAGAATGTTGCATCTCGCAATATGGAGTTTTGATTATGACAACTATACATGTACATATATATTATTATCGACTAATTCTATGTTGCAGGATGATATTTTTGACAATCAGATTCAAGAACACAAAACGAAGATCACTTATATGTTGTAAGAGTCTATTAGTCCTAGATTTATATGTTAAAGTCTTCCCTGATGATTACACACACACGTTATATATATGTAGTTTTCTAATTTAAAATAAGGCAAGGAATAGGCAAGAAACATAAAACAGACGTCTGGTCTGAAAAATTCAGACGTCTGTTTGCTGAAACAGAATGCTTTTAAATACAATATTCAGACGTCTGGTTGATATATTTCAGACGTATGAAATGCCCCCGAAATACACTATTTCCTTTCTGACTTGATTTTTAAAATAAATAGACATCTGAATTTTATTTTCAGACATCTGAATTCCGAAGAGTTGCATCCTTTAAGAAGAGACACAACTATTTAATCCATATCTCTTCATCAAAACTCTTCACGATCAGTTGTATCTTTTTATATATTATAAATAGAGAATTGCTTAGATGATATAATCACCGAATTTTATTCTAATTCTCTCTATCTTATTCAAAGCTCTCTAAGTTCTAAAAAGCTATCTACTTTTATACTTGAGACTTTTAAACTTCCATATTCCTTCACGCACTTCACGATTATCATCAAGGAAAGGCTATAGGAAGGGTGTACTTAATATTCGACAATCCGTGTTATCAAGAACACAAAAGAGTCAACAATTATTCTGTATTAGTGAAGACCTCTTCAGTGGTTGAGGCAAGAAATCCCGTTTAGTGGTTCGGGTAATTGTGAACCTATTCCTCCGGGTGAAGTAAGAGTTTTAGTGTTAGTGAAATTCCAGAAGTGAGTCTGGGACTGGACGTAGGACAGTGGTCCGAACCAGTATAAATCGACTGTGTGATTTACTGCTTATTATTCTATTATATACTCTACATCATATTCTCCATGCTACACGATCCTATACTGCTGCATAGCCTCTTTCAATTGGTATCAGAACTTGGTATTCTAGAGATCGTAACAACATCCTAGAATAAATGGCAACAAAGAAATCTAGTAAAGGCATTAGAAAGTGGAAGAACAACAAAGTAAAAGAGACAGAGCAAGAGAGCAAATGTTTAATGGCTAAAGTGAGATCACAATCGGTATATGAGGATTCATTATATAAAGATCTTTTATTAGACCACGAAAAATTATTAAAAGATTTTAAAAGTTTGGGTAAACTTAATGCAATTATTTTAGCCAAGTCTAAAAATTATGAGCAAGAAAATTCCAAATTAAAAGAAGAAAACAATTTTTTAGTCAAACAAGCCAAATGTTATGAAAATACCTTAGAAGAGCTTGTATTTCAAAAAGATTTCCTTCAAAAAGAAAATGAGCGACTAGAAGATAAAAACAATGTTCTTTTAAAGAATCGATCTCTTGAAAAATAGAAATGAATCATTAGAAGATTAAATAATTCTAATTCTTTAGTTTCGTCTCTTGAAAAAGAGAATGGAGCTTTAACTGAAAAGAATTTAGAATTATCTAAAGAATATGAGTTTTTAAAGGTTAATAATAATACTTTGCAAAATGAAACGTCTGATTCGAATGAAAATTTTGAAAAATTACACTCTTCTTTAGTTAATTCAGGATCACAAATTTGTCATCTCGAAAATGAGAATAGTACTTTAAAAAGGGAGAATTCTGAATTAAATAAGAAAATTGGTTTAAAAGATTGCAAGAATTCTTTTGAAAATTTCAATCACGAATTTGGAATCAAATTTGAAAAATGTACAAATAAGTTCGTAAAATTTAATTAAGTCCGAAATGATTTAAATGATATTTTATCTTGCTCTAGACATTTACACGATAAAAGTGGCTTAGGGTATAATAAAACTAATCATAGAACTAGTACTAGATATGCTTTCATGTATTACAAAAATTTAACTGCTAGTACTAAAGCACGTGTAACTCGAAGATCAAATTTCTATAGAAATTCAAATGCTTCTATGACTAGAAACATTTATAATAGAAGTACAACAGGAAATACTATTAGAAACTATCTAAGTATTTGGGTTCCTGTAAATTGGAAAAACAGAGAAAAATATATAGATGATTATTTTGATTCAGTAGTTAAAAATAAAAAAATTATTTTCAAAGGTACCATTAAACCCTCATGGGTATGGTTACCGTCTACCTAACCCCTGGACCCTAACGGAAGAAGTGGGTACCAAAGTATTTATATAATATTTGTTGCAGGTACACCACAACAAAAAGAAGGGTAGTTCAGTAACTCTAATATCTTTGAAAACTGAGCTCAAAGCTAAATCAGGGAATTTGGGAAAATAATAGTCACATAGGGGGAGAAATATTCATATACCATACATTCAGGGGAAGAAAATAAAGAGAAGACGACGATATTGATTACATTCCCTCATTCTTTTTGATAATGACAAAGGGGGAGAAATTCATGTGTATATTGATAGAGGAAGATGTTATAGAAAGAATATATTTTTAAATTGTATAGTTGTCATCATAAAAAGGGGGAAAATGTTAGAAACTCTATTGTTGGGTTTTGATGACAACAACTATATAATTATACCAAAGAACCTCTAAGCTAACTTGCAGGTACATGGGTATCAAAAAGAGAAAAAGAAATATGTTCAATACGAAGATACACAGTACAAAAGAGGATAAAAGCATATATATGAAGGATGCTAACCAATTATATTATGGTGCTTGAAAATCTATTTGGACTCTAATGATGGAAGAAGACAAGAAGAAACGGACTCAAGAGCTTCAGAAGAATTTATATCATAAGTTGAGTTTACATAAAGTCATTATAGTCTAGAAATGTTAAAGCCTCACAAATTAACTTCAAATTTATAGAGATCGTACATGTCACATATATGCATATTGACAGGGAGAGTCACATATATAGTTGTCATTATCAAAAAGGGGGAGAATGTTGCATCTCGCAATATGGAGTTTTGATTATGACAACTATACATGTACATATATATTATTATCGACTAATTCTATGTTGCAGGAAGATATTTTTGACAATCAGATTCAAGAACACAAAACGAAGATCACTTATATGTTGTAAGAGTCTATTAGTCCTAGATTTATATGTTAAAGTCTTCCCTGATGATTACACACACACGTTATATATATGTAGTTTTCTAATTTAAAATAAGGCAAGGAATAGGCAAGAAACATAAAACAGACGTCTGGTCTGAAAAATTCAGACGTCTGTTTGCTGAAACAGAATGCTTTTAAATACAATATTCAGACGTCTGGTTGATATATTTCAGACGTATGAAATGCCCCCGAAATACACTATTTCCTTTCTGACTTGATTTTTAAAATAAATAGACATCTGAATTTTATTTTCAGACATCTGAATTCCGAAGAGTTGCATCCTTTAAGAAGAGACACAACTATTTAATCCATATCTCTTCATCAAAACTCTTCACGATCAGTTGTATCTTTTTATATATTATAAATAGAGAATTGCTTAGATGATCTAATCACCGAATTTTATTCTAATTCTCTCTATCTTATTCAAAGCTCTCTAAGTTCTAAAAAGCTATCTACTTTTATACTTGAGACTTTTAAACTTCCATATTCCTTCACGCACTTCACGATTATCATCATGGAAAGGCTATACGAAGGGTGTACTTAATATTCGACAATCCGTGTTATCAAGAACACAAAAGAGTCAACAATTATTTTTTATTAGTGAAGACCTCTTCAGTGGTTGAGGCAAGAAATCCCGTTCAGTGGTTCGGGTAATTGTGAACCTATTTCTCCGGGTGAAGCGAGAGTTTTAGTGTTAGTGAAATTCCAGAAGTGAGTCTGGGACTGGACGTAGGACAGTGGTCCGAACCAATATAAATCGACTGTGTGATTTACTACTTACTATTCTATTATATACTCTACATCATATTCTCCATGCTACACGATCCTATACTGCTGCATAGCCTCTTTCAAGAATTACATACGAAAAGTAATAGTAGATCGGAAAGGATAAAACTAGATCTACCCATACATCATCAATAATGTAAATAATACATATACAATCGAATCTCCATCAAATTAGATTTGGAAAATTCAAAATTAGATCCGCGAAGAAATGAAAGAATAGATCTACACATATTTAGGATCAACAAAAATAATTAGATCTAAAAAGTTAGATCCATTAGAATGTAATCTTGATCTACAAAAAAATATATAGGAAAAGAGATCTTGAAGCTTGAGTCAGATCTAAAAGAACAGAAGATATGACAAATTCATAGATCCATTGATCAAATATTCTCAAACAGAAAATAATTGTATAACAAATATATAAATCCATGAGTTGATATCTTCAAATAAAAATTACTTACATGATAGATCCATAAATATAGATCTAGAATATTTCAAATAATAGCTTTAATAGAATCTCGTACTGATAACGTGTTGTAAACAATATACAATTAGAAAGCCATTAGAAGAGGAGAAAGAAGATAATTTTATTCATTCCAAAAATTTGTACTCTATTTCCATTACATAAGCTCCTTGTATAAAGGCTTGGGAGCTTGGAATAAAACATATCCCACAATGTGGGACTAAACATAATATGACAAAAGCATTTTCACTCCTATGTATTACAACAGTTTTCATGTTATTGTGTTAGTTGACATAGAGTTATTGATTTGTAGTGTGATTTGAAATTTAGTGTGTATTATTGATTAACATGCTTATTGATAAGTTTGTGCGAATATTTATTTTAAGTTAAAACAATGAGTGTTGTCATTTAGGCAAAAATATGTGTAGTATATATTGATTAATAATTTTTTTGGATTGATATGGTTAATCATAAGCGGTGGTTCCAAATTATTTAGCGTGTATTAGTTATAAGTGTTGGTATAGTTTAAAATAAATATAATTAAATTTATTGTAAGCGCTAACTTATAATTTTATTATAAAAAGTTCGTATATTTGATGATTATGTGATGCTTATGTTATCAGTATTCTTTTCTAAGAATTATGTGATATTATATATATTTGTGCCTGATATGTCTGATAGGCGATGTAGTACATCTCAGTCACCTGTACTTGGAGCAGGTCCGAGTAGCTTGGAGCCAGATGTCCACCGAGTTGCGGAGATAGTTCTGAAAAGTGCTGGGTATGTATCAAATTTATTTCAATTATATTATATAAAATATATTAAAAATATATACATCAACATTTCTACTGCGGGTTCGAGGTGGAGCCATCTGACTTCATTTTACAAGTATCGAAGGAAGCATACAAGAGTAGGATGTCCGGGAGTTGGCCTCATCGGGATACCATCCCACTACATATAAAAAACACAATATGAGCCAATCTTATGGTAAGTACAACTTTTTAATATCTAATTACCTTATTAGAAACCAAAAATAATATGTCATCATGCCTTATGTAATAGAAAGTAAAATTGAAAACACACCATATCCTTTGAGTATCCTATAATGTATATCACATATAATTCATAGTACATAACACATATGATAATTCAATAGGCAGGCAGTTGTACGTGTGGATCTGCAGGATATGGATATTTTTGCAAATCATTGGAATCAAACGACACGGAAAAAGAGAGAGACTCTGTCAGGGGCTAAGAATTCCAAGGAGAAAGATAGGTTGGATGGGGGATGACACTTGGGTCGGATTCCAACAATATCTGATTTCAAGCGATACAAGTGAGTGGACTTAAGGAGCTTAAGCTTGATGAGTCCAATCAGATATGGAATTCCATCACTGCACCGCCAAGTCAAAGAAGGCGTTACGGTTTCGACAATCAGGAGGTAAACCCCATTTTGAGCTTTATTACGCATAATTACCATACTACATATAATGTTACATTAATAAATCACCAATATATTCAATTGTTACATATTCAATAATTTTTGTGCTACTAATTAAGCACAAAACATATGTACGGAAATTAGTCACAAAACATATATATACACATACATATATGTATGTATGTATGTATGAAAATACATATGCACAAAACATACACACATATTTGTATAAAAATATATAAAAATATATGTTTGTATATAAATTAATATACATATGTATATGTATGCAAAATGAAATATATTAATCTAAAATTAAAATAAATTTCTTTAATAAACAATATTGTTAGAGTTTATTCACTAGAGGCAATTTATTTGATGAGACTGATAACACTGTTGATGTTATTATTTTATTTGGAATAAGATAATATTCTATTATATTATATTATATTTACTGCGTAATATAAATATTAATATAATAGAAGTCCTTAGAATTATAATATGGAGTTATATAGTTCGACTAAGACTTGAATTTGAGATTATATAATATGATAAGTATTATAATTCTTAAATGTCCCTAGTCGAGTTTTATTGTTTATATAGGACAACAATAAAGCGTTGAGACTAGTATGTTGATTGACTGATGATCACATCTCATTGATCATTAATATACGTGATATTAATGTCAAGACATAAATATGTATTGGAGAATAACGTATTGGGCTGACCTACCGTGAGAAAATTACATGGAATATAATTAACAATATTATAAGTTATTCTCATAGTGACAGTGATGTAATGGTCCTCAAGCCTAAAATCATTATAATTTTATTATAGGATATTTGTGGATTGATATCATCTAAAGTTACTCGTAACAGAATAATGATAACGATGATTATTGGATACATCTTGAATCGAATGAAAATTATGAATGATCCAGATGGAATTTAACCCTACGATATATTCGTAGTGATATCCATGGGCCTCTTGATTGAGTGAGACTGTGAAATGCAAGGCCATGCTCAAATATTGCTTTTTTTTTTAAACAGTCTACTCATCGATCAAGATAAACGAATTAAATTATAAAGAGGATGATATGATCAATATCTTGAGTTTTATTCTGGATATACTGATTAAAAGGATTATATTACATTGATACACTGGTCACACAAAGGTTATATCGAATCGTCTACATTATTATAACTTGGGTAGCGACGACGTATTGCTAGATGCCAATCACTGTTTATGATTTTAAATATGATTTAAAATCATTGCCAATATTGTAATAACCTATAGGGTCGCACAATTGAATGTTATGAAGGAGAAACTATTTTCTAGACAGATAAAACATCAATTTGTTGATATTTTATTTGGAGTTTAAATCGGTATTTGGTTGGTTCCTATTCCATGGTCAAAGCCTAGATTTAAAGGGGATATTTTGATTTCCCTTTTAACATATAATACTCGGCAATACCAAATGTTTTAATAGAGAGATTAAAAAAAGAAAATGGGCCGACCAATTATCTGATTTTTTTCACTAACCCTAGAAAATTAGTCATGGCATCTGGCAATGCATCTCTTTCTCTCTTCTTCGATTCAGATCGAAGAAGTAACCGTTCAAGTGGATACTTATGGAGGCGTAGCAACTGATATGCTCTCGATTTGATGCTCCAGCCTCTTTTCCTTTTTTGATTTGGAAATTGATCTGAACTATGTGAAATCAACGCGCCAGGTAAAATTCCTAAACCAATTTGTTTTAATTTATTGATTCTTGCTAAGATCCTAAGTTTAATTGTTAAACCGGTCAAATTAGGGTTTCGATTAGATCATAAAAACCCATCAAATATATGTATGAAAATTAAGCATAAAACATATATATATGTATACGTATGCACAAAACACACACACACACACACACACACACACATATATATATATATGTATGTATAAAAATATACAATTATATGTTTCACTATACTATAACAACCAATTTGGCACACAACCCTGCGAAGATAAAATACGAGTTATAGCCGTATCATATTTGATAGTGCTTAGATCCGTATCAAACTACATTTTGCGATCCGCACCACCCTAAGCACCCTAAATCTGACTGTCCATCAAGGACGCTCCGGATCAGTTAATTTGACACGACCTTTGGCCTAATCTAACGTGTATCATATTGTGCACCCCTTTAGTCCGAACATAAATTTTGGCCGCTTCCTTTTCCTTTTATTTTACTCTAATGGTGACCGAAAATCCAAATTATGGTTTTCAGTCACCAAATCGTGCCTCCACCTTCCTCTACAATCTCCTACTCCGATAGAGATGAACAACCCTCTCCAGCTTTGCACTAGTTAGATGATGATTAGGGTCCCCTAATTATGGTCTCCAGCTTTGCACTAGTTAGATGATGATTAGGGTTCCCAAATTAGGGTTTCCGAAGATGATGATTCGATTTGTGTGTCTCGAGCTTTGCATTAGTTAGATCATTGACATCGTTCCAATGTGCTAATCAACCTTCATCAAAGTCTTAGGTATAATTATAAGTAGTTGTGCTTTACCTAATTCAGCTATAAAGTGGAATTTGATTTGCCACTGTAAATGTAAATGATGCCAATGATCTACTTGCACAAAGCAAGATTTGCCAAATTTGTGTGCAGATTGTGGACTTTGGTGTAACATACTTCAGAAATGGTATGAGTCATGAAAAAGATCAACTTATTCTTAATTTGTATCATTACATTCAGGTAATTCTTTTTACTTGTTCGCATTCTCTTAATGTCGCTCTAGCTTTTGATTTTGTTACTTGTTCATATCTCAACATACTTACAGAGATTTCTAGTTCGATGCTTAATGAGATACTGCCATTCATGTAGTAATGATGCTAGGATATATGCATGCTTATTAGAATACTTTTACTTATGCTTTCTATGGCTTTTGTTGAACTTACGGGGTGATGAGCTGAGGGTGCAATGCCATATGGGAAAGAGTCGAAGGAGGAATTGGAAAAATTAGTGGAGGGAAAGAGGCTCAAGGTTAATATCTATGGTAGCGATCAATATGTTCATTTTGTTGGCGATATCTATTTCAATAACATTTTTATTCAGGTAATTGTGTCATAGTACAACCCTTCATGTAATACGAGAAGTTGTTAGTGTTT